>CM077631.1:8472412-8963159 GCA_039566895.2 Turritopsis rubra | reverse complement strand
TTCTTCTACAACCCACAAAAGCACGAATCATTCAATGGGAGTACAAAATATTCTATAACCATATGATTTTATCTTGCTGTTATATCTCTCACACAAGGCTGACTATTATTACATATAATTAATAGATTCACTAAATGAAAAAATATATATATATATTTTTCTGAACTTACTTGAGTTAGAGAATATCTTTATATCGAAGTTATTTCGTAGCTTAATAGAATTGTCTTCGTCATCACTAAACGCTGTGTGAAGTTCGTCATTTAGGTTTTGTGGGAAGTTTATCGCCTGAAGCTGGGGCTGGTGTAAGCTGAGGAAATCCTTCCGTGTCAATCTATCGGAAGCCATGTTTGAATCTGTGAGCACGTTGCGAGATGAATATGGCATGACTTACATTGAATGAGTACCATCAAACAAGTAAAAAGGAAAAAGTTGATTGCAGTAGTATTCATGTCAAATTTCATTCAAGTTTATTTTGATATATTTTACAAGTTTGTTTTTTCATCATTCAATCTAAACATATCTACTTTGATGTCCTAATCGAAAACTTTCTTTAACATCATCAAAAAATAGTAACGTGTAAAAGGTGCTATAATATCATTCTAATCATTATGGTGTCCTGAACTGCACGAGGTAAAACAACAACATTGGTCCAAAAAGTATGCAAAGGAACATTATTAGAAAGGTCTTCCGTGGCGAAGTGGTAACTTATATTTACTTTTTTGCAGTTTTATTCCGTCTCACTTTCTCTTAATCTAACTTTTCTAAAAGCCAAGTCACATAACTTTCTGACCTTAAGAATGTAGACATTTCAACTTAACTGATGATGAGTGATTGAGCAAGGTTTTATTCTGAGTAGAAAACTTTTTACCGAGAATACACCATCCGGTTATCTCGGAAAAATGTGTGCTTCTTCACAGTGTTTGGATATAAACAAGCACGTTTAATGAAGGATATCACCTGTGTGAAAGGATTTTTCAGAAAGAAACTGTTTTGCTTTTAGTTTTCATTCATTATTCCATGAGAAATTGCACTTTTTTGACGCTGTTTCAAGTCACCCTGTGTTATGATATTTTTTATCAAAACTACTTTCTAAAAAGATTTTCTTATTTCATTTCCATTTAACAAGTTAATTCTAAGAAACTAATTTTCGTCCTGGTTAAAGCTGTCATGAAAATATTTTTTTATCTCCAAAGCCCTACGATTAGAGAGTGTTTATGGTTACTTACTCATAAAATGCAAGATATTGGAATGGTGTATTCTTAGGAGGAGGAGCATTATAGTATCAAATAAGGGACTGTCAACAAGCAATTTTCTATTTTTTAACAGCATTTGACCGTTAAGTTTTTGATCCCCTCCCCCTCCATTTTAGCTGTCAAATTTCCAATAAAAGAAGTTTGAATCGCAAGCGGCATTTGGTGTTAATTGCGGCACAAATCTGTAGATTTTCGTAGATTCAAATATGTACATAATCGAGTCATGAAAATTTTTCCTTTAATAAACTCTTAAACAAGGCCAAAGAAACATGGGTATATAAAGGTATATAAAGAGAATCTGTGTCAATGCAACAATTTTTCTTTATAAAACAAGTAATAACAGGAATTTTGGCTATAAAAAATAAATACTACAAAATATTGCTTGAGATACTTAAGTTTTATTATTTCAGCAGAAACAATAGATGAAATTCTCTTTTTCTTCTATTTCATTTGTTATTGTCTTTTTTCAAAGTGAAACAAATATCATTTGGAAAAACAGTTCAAGGTCTGGTCTGGTTGGTCCTGCTAATTATTGTTATTCCAATGAGTACAACTATTCCGATATCCGATTTGGAATAAAGAAGTGAAAGTGCAGTAAAAAGCATTACCTTGAGGGCATTAATATTTTGAGGCATTCCTAATTGCAGAAGTAATTTTTTGAGTGAATCAAATTCCATCAATCGCAAAGATAAATTCCACAATTTTTTTTCGATTTTTATTAATCTCAAAAATTAATTGCACAAAATTTTCAAAAATGTAGGGAGATTCTCTGTCAACAAAACATGAGTTTATTTTATTTTTGATAAACTTTTGTCTGATTTCTTCATACCCTTTTATTGAATACCTTCAAATGTGAAACAAAATTCCACAATCATCGCCCACAATTTGCAATTTGCAAAAATTAATTCAGCAAAAAAACAGTAGTTTTTAGAATAACAAAAATTATTTTTTTATGTCAGTAAAAGGGTCAATGTTATAAGCAACAATTTGCAATTTGCAGCTGTAAAGATATGTAAAGCTATATTTTCCACCTTGTGGAGATTCAGGGTAATCTTTTAAATTCCCAATCAGCAAAAATAAATTTTACAAAGTTTTACTCTAACAACAGCATTAGAAATAACAGCCGGACATTAGACAAAGCCGACTTTTGGGATTTGATTGGACATTTTTTTGGTCAGAAAGCTCATAATGTCCGACCATTAAATAATAATTTTTCAAATTTTAGTTTCCTAAACATCAAGAACGGATCATTTAAATCAAATTATTACATCTCGTTTATGATATAAACGCAGGCACCATCTTGACTAATTTTGTTTTGCTAATCAATTTCGATTTCCAGGTTAAATTGTGTCTGAAAAAACTTTATGTTTTTCTTCCAATCAAATATATATATATAAATAACTTTAAATATACATAACATTTTTCTATTGGTTTAAAAGTAATTGTGGATGTAATTCACGTGGGTTTCATGTGTTTATTCCCGTTTTTAATTGGCTATAAAAATAGTTGATTGTTTTTTATAGTTATATTTTCTACTTGTACAGTTTTTCCTTATAAAACCTGTGTGTGATAATGTGTGAAATGTGAACCAGGTATTAAAGTTCTTTTTAATACTTTCAAGAGTAAAAAAAAAATATTTTTATGTTTTTTTTTTTAAAAGAAGACCTTCGATGCAATTTTTTTTTGTGAGGAAAAAAAGCATGGAGCAAAGCAAATAAAATAAGTGAACACTACCATTACCCAAAACACGACAAAAATGGGAAAATGAGCACTCATGGCTTCAATTCACAAGCAATAGCATGATTTGCGGGATATGTAAGAAATGGAATAAAGATCTTGAATCCTTACCAAATTACAACCTACAGTTTGTAGTTGGATCTACCAACTGCAAAGTGAGCACATTGAGAGACCATGAAACAGGTCTAATGCATTTAAAGACTATCCAGAAAGAAACTCAAAATGACGCTACAACTGCTGAAGCATCATCAACACGTAAGTAACCCGGGTTCCTGACGTCTCCTCTTATCATCTCGGGAAAATGTTTTAAAAACGATCAAGGAGAACGTCAGGTACAGCCTGCGTAATTTACATCCAGAATATGGATGGTTGAAGCTGTTTGGTTGAAATATTAATTCTCGGTAGCTTGAATATTTCAAAACAGACATGAAAACATGAGCACACTTCCCCTAAAATAATTGCACCTTTTGGCTGAGTGGTTATTGTGTTAGGCCCAATGTATAATATTCCATTTCATCCAACGATGAAGGTTTCAAAACCTTGCCAAAGGAGATTAATAACTTTGTTTTCATCATATTCGTAAAGGTATCTGAGTCATGTTCTCAATTCTATCAATTTTATCAAATAAACAAGAAATATTTCATACTTTTCACACATATGCAGAAAAGAACGAGAAAAGAAACATATATATTCTATGTAAAAAAGATATAATGTTCCATTATTAGATCAGTACTTTCATAAACACAACTCTGAACATGAAGACCAGGTCTATTTTATGTGCCTCTTTGAACTTGGGTCAATTTACATGGAACTTTTTCATACAAACTACAAATGACTCTGTGCTGTGTTCTAAAGAAAATTTATGGTTAGTGTGTGCCTAGCTTTAAAAAAGAAGAAGAGGAGACTCAGCTTCAATGTGATAAAACATGAAGGAAAAATGGTATAACATGGTATAATATGGTATAACATGTAGGCGTTTTTTATGACCAATTTCGATTCATTTTAAATATCAATTAATGTTATTATGGCTTTAATTTATGTTTTATACTTAATTGAGTTGCTTAACTACTATGAGATTTTCTTAAAACAGGCTTAGTGTTAGGATAAAAACTTCTTATGTGAATGAAGCTGTAGCTATATATATATAGCTGAAAATTTATAAGTTTTGTTTTTATTGGAACTGTTTTAAAACGGACGGTGAAAACTTGCATAATCACAAGAATTAACTTTAATTATGCCACGTGGGAAATTTGAATTTCATAATTTATTTGTAGGCAGTACCTGACTCTCTTTTCTCTCTGCAATGAAAAATGTCAGCATAAGAAATATCCAGCAGAGGAAAAGAAGAGTCAGGAGACTTTTGAAGCTCTTTGATTTAGCATACCTTTTAGCTAAGAAAGGACAGCCTTTTATCGATTTCTCTGAGCTTATCAAACTTGAAAAATTGCATGGAGTTAACTTATCATTAAGTACAATAACTACAACAAGTTTGGGATGTAGGTTCAATATTTAGAAAATGTAATTGCAGACACAAGTAAAAACACAGACTTCGCATGAACATTGAACGTTGGAGGGTAAAAGAAGAAAACTAGTGAATGCCTCTGTTTTTTTGAAATGTTGCTCATTTGTAGATCTTCTCGACTCTGCCAAAGACTTTAGTCTGGCCACTCAGTACATCACTACAGATGTCATTTTCACGGTAGATAGAATTGATGATTGCGTCTTACATACCTGTTGTTATACCAAAAATTCATGGATAATTCCGAGGCGGTGTTGGACCTACCACGATTGAAAAAAGTTCTATCAGAGATCCTAATTGATGACAATGGTCAGGGTACATATCAAGATGTGGTATTAACAAATCTTGATGGCGCAAAAACCAGCTTGAAAAATAAAATCGTATCATATGTTGAAGCAATTGTTGAGAGTTTAACTGAGTGATTTTGGTGTTTTGAGTAAGAAAGAAGATACCGATGATACAGAGCACGATAAAAGGGCATATCAAGAAGACAAAGCTTTACACAGATACCTACCTGCCGTATCACAGATACCTGCAAATTCAGCAAATGGATTTTTCCTGGTAGCATGGCTCTCACTGTCCAAAATATCATTCTTCACTTTACCAACACTTGATTGCTTACATCCCCTCTTTGACCGCTACGACAAGGTTTTACTACGTGTTTGTCCTACTATATCCATCGATGTCATCACAAAAGAATTTATAGCTGGAATTATGTACACACTGAATTACCTGAATACGCAAACCCTGTCTCCAAATAAAGTGTGGAAGTTTCTACATCAGCATCGTAAGGGTCAGAGTTTGGATAATATGTTACTTCTTATTGAACTCTGTCATTGTGCGCCTTTCTCAAATGCAACTTTCGAACGATTTTTTAGTCAAATGAAAGTAGTTAAAACTGACTGGAGAAACAGGCTGAGTGAAAAAAAACTCACAAATTTGTTATTTCTCAAGATAATGGGACCACCATTGGTAGAATTGCATAAAAAGTACTGTGGAAAGGCTGTTGAGAAATGGTACAATGGAAAGAAACAATGGGTTAATCAAAGTGAACAAAAGAAATATCAGATAAAAAAAACAATATAAAATCCATTCTTGATCTCAATCTTTCACCAATCTTTGATGTTGAAATTGACGATGATAACAGTAGCGACGAGTCGGATGATAACTGCAGTATTTATAGAAAAAGCTTTGATACAAAGTATCTTTGTATTTTATTTTTTTATTTGTTATTTCAACTCATTATTGTTGTAGAAAGAAACTTTCTTCCTTGTCATTATTTTATAAAGATGAAATTTGCGTGATGTTATTTGTTGCGTGTAAACAGACCCAAGTAATTTAATTAAACTTCACAAGATAAATGTCAAAGATGGACGTGTTTTGTTCTATTTTTAAAAGAGGCAGTTTGTTTTTATTCTGTATTTCATTGAAAACCTCTTTAAAGTGAAAAACTAGTTTTATGGTGGAATTATATTTGCTCTCTCTCCTCTGTGTGTAAATCATAAATCCCTGGCTCTGCAAAATAGAGAACAAGATGACAAAAAATCTTGGAAGAAACATGGTAGCCAGAAGAAACATGGTAGCAAAAAACTGTACCTAAAAAACGAAAATGAAAAGGTTTACTGACAAAACTTTACGAAGTGTACAGGAAGTAAAATAAAACCTCATTAAAATAGGCATTATAGATTCAAGGATCGCGTTGTGGGAAATGCATTTTCCAGCAATCTAGGGCTTAAAAAATCAAAATGTTCCCCTCTGCACCAACCATTGTGGCACCTCAAGTCAATAAATACCGTTGTTTGTCCGGACATTTTAAAAATTGCTTCTTTCTAACGCTGAACATCATATTACAGTACAACCCGAAAGAAACTTTACACTTCTGCAAAGGAATGAATACATGAAAACACAAGAACTGTTATAAATATAACTGACGGTTGCAGTATGCTGATGTCTTTAGTAGGAATTTGTCATTTGAACAATAAGAAATGGGTCTGGAAGGAGCAGCTGACTTGTATCAAAATGGCAAACAAACGAGGTAACAAATAAATGGCTCTCTAGTGGAGATTCCGGAAAACCCGAGCTACAAAATCAAGTTATAAAATCGAGTTATGGATTATGACGTCATAATTCGAGTTATTAACTTGAAATTTTTTATTTTCGATATCACTTCGAGTTGCTGACTCTAGAATATTATAGAGCAGAATAAGTAAAATTAGTAAAAATGAGTAATCTAAAAATTATTTACAATGTAAAAAATATTAAAGTAAAAATATAAAATGATCGTTTGTTTACAAGTATATTATTTTAATAAAAAAGAAAAGAAAAAAACACACACATACACAATTACCTTACAATGAATACAAAAACGAAAATGTAGGTTACCTGTTTATACCTTTCTTAGAAGGGGGTGGGTGGGGGTGTACCAAGCTAGCTACTGGATATATAGTACAAAAGCATCATAGCAACAGATATTCCGTACTATACTGTGACTTAAGATTCCTTGTCTCTGAGGGAGATGGTGTCAGGCACGTGGTCTATCAAGGTAACCAACCAGTCCTTTGAGCCATTATGGTCCCTGCCATTAAAGTGTTGATGGAAGTGGTCCTGTGGCATCATAAGAAATTTTCTCGAACAACACTTGTAGTTGTTAAAGCGTATGAAATATTATTTAGTGATGGTGCTCCCTACATACTGAACTTTGCAGGTTTTACGTTCTATTAGGTAAACCACATGATCTGAGTCACAATTTAGTTCTTTTACTTGATTTTAAAGTTCTGTGTTCTTTCTCTGTTGCTAAAAGGGATCCATTGATACTCACAAACCTGACACCTTTCCCACATTTCATTGACCTGTCTACAATGTTTTTATCCCTACAAAGTTTGGAACAGACAAGGTACTGTAGTTTTTGTCATTCTTAAATCCAACAACAAGAGGAATACTGTTAAAAACGTTCTCATGGTGTTAGCAAAATATGGATTTTCGAAGGAATTTCTTTAATCTTATTACCCAAACTTGGATTGTTACGTTTAAAAAGACCCTGGGCATCTTGGATGGTATGTTAAGTTAAAAACCACCCTGGACATTACCCTTCATTTTTTTATGGAAGAAGTTGTTCTCTTCTTAATTTCCTTCCCTGAAGAACTTCATTTCTCACGACCTTGCTGTTGTAGCCTCTTCTAAAAGCCATACCTCCAGTTCATTACACCTTTGATCAAAGTAACTGTTTTCCGAACAGATCCTGTTGAGACGCAATGTCTGTCTATAAGGGATTGATTTTTGCAATGGTATGAGGAAGCGTGTAAGAACTGATGTGTATCAGTAGGTTTCACATAATTGCCCCTATATGCATCACTTTTACATCAAGGAAATTAACCTGTACTTTGAACATTCCACAGTAAATTTAATAGATGAGTGAATCTGATTTATTTCAAGAAGAAACTTACCAAGAGACTGTTTTCCATGTTCCCAAATTAAAAAAAATATCATTAAATAAATGGTTTATGGGTAGCATTTCTAAGAATCTTTTCTTCGAGCTGAACCATAAACAAAATAGGATAAGGTGCCATTTTTGTTCCGATAGCAGTCCCTTGTTTTTTATGGTCTACATTTTTATTATGTTCAAATACATTGTTTCTTTACAAATAAATTGTTTCTGTAACCGGTTACCATTTTTAGTTTATAGTTTCTGTATAAACAGACATGGTGTCAGCATATACTGTATTACAGTAGTCAATCTTTGGCACTACTTTTTAAATTGTGCTGATAAAAATATAGTATATGGTCGTATATCATATATGGTCGTATATATAATGGAGAAAAGCAGCTAAATTGATGGAAAAATGATTTGTAAAAATACTGTAAAATTGTTTATTAAAATCATTTTTAATGAACGCAAAAGTAGTTAGTGGTAAGAAGAACACCGATGATGTTTAGGTTGATGTTGTATTAATTGTTGCTCTGCAAGTTTATTCTTGTTGATTTGAAATCTAGGATGACTACTTGGCTCACTAAATGTAATTAGTTGTGTTGAATCGTTTACACTGAAGGATAATTTATCTTTTTTAGGGATCTTTGTATTTTCGAGAATATCATCATGCACGGCCAGTAATTAAATACAACTTGGGAAAGCCAGAGGTTGATCTTGCTTCCCATGATCCTAATGGTAAGTCAACAATTACTGGTTGATGTTTATTTGTTATATTTTGTTTGTTATGTTTGTATTATCACTTTATTTGCATAGGCACTTTCAGTCCTTTGGTTAGGGAGTTCATTAAAGCTCGTGACTTTGAAAATTCAAATGGACCCAAAATGGACGTAATTTCATTAAAGGATGGAGAGAGTAAAGGGGTGATTGAATTAAATGATTTTGTCTTTAAAACTAATCCCAGGTAAGCCATAAAAGTTTTGTTGAATTGAAATTTATGTCATTTCCAGAAGTGGATAGACAAAGCTCTCATCAGGGGTACAGTGTCATGAAATTTCTTTTTGGTCTGATGATTATGATTGATGATGGTTATTTGCACGTTTTTCGTTTCTACTACTTCACTCTCTTCTACGAATTCTGACTAAGCTCTCGATCCGCCTCTGCTGTCCTTTACTTCAAACTGATTTTAAATATTTTCTTTCAGAATTGATATACTTCAAAGAAATGTTGTTTGGTACAGAGCATGTATCCGTGCTGTTAGTACTAAATATGACTTTACCTAAATAACTTATTTCATAATATTTTAAGATTTATTTTGGGCCATTTTATTTTAGGTTTGATAAATGGAGTTAATCATAAATGCTATTTTTATGTATCAGGGAACTGCAAGTGTGAAACGGAGAAGTGAAGTTCGTGGTGGTGGAAGAAAACCGTGGCCTCAAAAAGGAACTGGGAGGGCTAGACAAGGAAGTATCAGGGCCCCACACTGGCGAAAGGGTAAGACTTTGAACATTATTTTTTCATGTTGTTTGTTTTATGCATAATGAACAATGCATAATGAACCGGACTTCTAATAGCAAAAGATTTTAACTAGCTAATTTTCTGCCTGAGTAGATTCAAATCACAATGCTTAAGAAGATTACAGTTAAACTGAAGAGGAGAAGGAAATATCAAAAATGCCCTTTTCTTTTCATACCATTTTTCACATTATTTCTGTTTTTCCAAGGTTAATAAAAGTTCTTTACAAAAAAGAAGCAGCACACAAATTCTCCCAACATATAGTGTTCTATTGAATGGTTGGTATTGTTTTTGGTGAAAGCACTCTGCTATCAAATTTAGCATAATTTTGTAACATGAAAAGTAGCTATAAGTTTCCATCAAACACAATGATTCTCATACATGCCATTAAAACTAGTATTGTGGACTTGCTTCCAGTATGATCTCATACTTCCATTAATACTCGCCCCTCTTTGTTTTCGCATAAACCATCTCCATGTTGCCAGCTCACCAAATAATATGAACATACATAATACAATGACGATTGCCAGCATTAGCAGTGGTGTGGAGAAGAAATACAAAGAAAACTGATCTGTTTCTTTAGGTATCTTGCAATCATTTGTCAGCCATTTCTGTTGTAGTTTAAGCAGTGATTCATCTTCTTGCAGATGAAGAATAGCCTCTGATACTAATTCTGTCAAATATGAATCTTTTGCTGTTGCAATTCCGTAGCTGGATTGGCCTATTGGATTTTCATGAATTTCAATTCCACAATGAGATAATTTAACTATATAGTATTTCAGAAATGGATATTCATTCATATATGCTTGCAAATCTCTAAAATAATAAAATTTAATGCAAGGAATGTTTAGAATGCCAAATGTTTTGTTAAACTGTAACTGACTCGGAAATTTTAACAAAATTTATGTGATGTCCACTTTGTTCTCTTCCACTGTTTTCACGAAATGAATTTTTTCTTACTTGTTGAGGACTTTAGTTATTCCTTCTTCTAAATTTTGAACATTGTACTTCAACATGAAGTGATACATTCGATTGAGCACTGGATCAGGTGCTTTTTGGAAAAATGCTTCTATGCTTGTGTGTGCTGATGTTGCAAATTTAAAATCAGATGTTGGATGTTGCATCTAGTAATGGAGAAATAATTCTACTTTTAAACAATACACTGAACAAAAAAGGCAAAAGTTGAATGTTTTTGTTCATCCTGAATATCATACGTACCCGTTCGTCTTTTAAGCCTTTAAAGTCTTTATTGTCAACCTTCACAACTCGTTCAGCGGTTAAAGATGCAGTGTATAATGTCGAAAATGCAACCATGGAAAATGCAAATACTAATGCAGTTGTGCGTCCTGAGAAGGTTGATGGGTTTAAACCACCCAGTTCCCTCTGAAAAAATAAACCACATGTGTAGCTGAATGATTCTCTCCAAGAGTACATTCTTACTATACTTCGACCACGAAATCTCTTATCATAAGCCCTTCGATAATGCAAAACCATATTATCAAAGCTGCATATGATTATTATTGCAAGCAGAAATACGGTTGCAACACCATAAAATGCACTCAGTCCTAGATTTTCAATAAAATTTGTGTTCAAATAATTAAGTGATGCTCCCATCTTTAGCGTGGCAATGCCAATATCAGAGATCATAAAGGGGACAGTAAAATCTATATATTTTAATCTGTCTGAACTAATTGTTAAACCTGCAACGACCATATCAGCTTTTCCAGTGTAAACATCCCCTACCATTCCATTTAACGAATCGGTGTTTTTATCATAACCGCCATATTTTCCATCTTCAACAATATAAAGATGTATTTGCAAACCTAACATCCGTGATAAATGCGTAATCAAATCAACACTGTAACCATAACAACATGTGTTTACCCACATTGTTCGATTTCCTCTTTTATTTGGTTGTTTACATAATATGGTACCAATAGAACATACTGTTGTATTGACATCATACAGATAGTGAGCAACCATTAGGAAAGGTCCTTCTACAACTGATACTATCCTCACTTTCTGCGAATGGCCGATTCTTAATGTTTTGAGGATGTTGAAGTCACTAGAAAATGATTGAATTGAGTAGATTTGTTCACTTTCAGTCACTTGATAAATTACTTGCCATTGTTGGCGATACCAAATTTTTATTGCAGTCATTTGTTTTTCAACATAAGATTCTCCATTGATAGCCATACTAAACAGAAAAAATCAAATGTTTTTATTGTTACATGAATTAAGTTTGTAATACCCAGATGGCGGTCTAGAGGGCGGTTTTGAGTTAGAGGAGTTGAGTTGGAGGAGTACAGTGTCATGAAAATTATTTTTATATGTTGATTAGGTTATTTGCACATTTTTCTTTTGTATTCTAAATAACCTTACTCTCCTCCATAAATAACCTTACTCTCCTCCATAAAGTTTGAAAAAAACTCTAGTTCTAGATCAGCCTGGTGTCGTGACAACATTCACCGATACACTAGTGTGCTTACAACATTCACCGATACACTGGTGTGCTTACAACATTCACCGATACACTGGTGTGCTTACAACATTCACCCGACTATACTATTTAATCGGTCCTTTATATTTCCTAATTCCGAGGTTAGCTGTCAGGACAACACTACTCACTTCAAATAGCTGGACCTGTCTGAACATTGGTCATTGCTGCTCCAGTTCATAGTTAAACGCTTGGGACGATACCTTTTAATTTTCAGTTCACTAAATGTTGCTGTTTGTTCTGGAATAAACTCTGGATTATAATCAAAATGTTTGAAAATCCAGAAATCACTTTGATGGTTCATACCCATAACTGCACTTGCTTCCAGGAATGCTAACGTCACTTCTGGTGTTGTAAGGAGAACAACTGCTCTCATATGTGGGCGTCCTTCTAAAGTAGATAATAAAATATCTTTGGGTGTATCCCCCGTCTTCATTATATATGTTTTTGTATGGTGAACAGACACACGACCTTTGCCTTTTCTGAATTTGATCTGTTCTGTTAACATGTATGCAAACTCGATATTACATTTCGTGTCTGTTGTGATTACCGAGACAAGATCAACTGATAAATGTTCTGTTAATAAGGTTATCCCCTCCACATACACGTGATGTACTTGTTGGCACGAGATTACCGTGCTCGATTCTAACAGCTTGCCCATCTAAAATGTAAAGTTACTTAAAGGTACAAAACTCCTCTTGAATATCTTATGTTTGAAATAATTTAGGAAGTAAATTCAAACTCACTTGTGCATGGCTGTAGTCGGGAATGACGTCATGAGTATCTTTTAACAGTTCTTGTAACCAATTATTCCGATGATGTAATGTTACTATAATAGTACACTGATCTTTGTTCAGTAAATGCATTAAATCCATGAGAGCTATAAGATCATTTTCAACTTTTGTGTTGTTGTTAGTTCGACAAACCAATCCTTGGTTTATATGATATTTTTCCCATAAAATCTCACCATGACATTCTGTAAGTGTGATTATGCAGTGTTGAGTTTGAGGACTGTTCAGTTCCGCACTTAAACGTACACCTATGCTCAGTTCCGTACTTAAACGTACACCTATGTACAAATTGAAATAAACGTAAGTAATGAGTGGTAACATTCTAAAGCGCATTTTGAAAATGAGTCTTGTCCTGCCATCTTGATTCAATTTCATCTGTCGTGTCGAGGTATCGTGTTTCCATTAATTATAAATACTCTTATTGATCGGGCAGTTAGCATGTTATTGCTTGTACTGCTTCTTTCGCTCTTGTTAAGATTCAAGCAGCTGGTTTGCGCGATCAAGTTGCTGAAATTCTTTTCAAAACTTCCTTAATATTAATTATTATTGTTTATAAATTGTATTATTGATTTGATAATATTAATTAAAAAATTTTATATCCATGAACCTTTGATATTGATGTTCATGTAACTTCTCAAAGTTTCCATTTGACATTTCAAGGAACTTGTTTATCATTTTCTATCATTCCCCCTCCTACTCATCTATTTCGAAGTTCGTTTATATATTTGCTTCTTCTCCTTGTTTCTTTTAATAAATTTGATTGCGGAGAAACACTTTTCACTCAAATTTCTATTTAACATTGTATGCTGAAAAAAATTGTTCAGTGTTTTTCTTTTGTTTTTCGATTTAAGGAGCTAATATATATATATAAAATAATTTCATTCACTTTTTATTCATAACTATTTCTTTACATTTCTTTCTTTTTTATATGATGCTGAGTGAATTCTTTTAAACTGTGGGAAATAGAATTTATTGTGTTTTGTTTGATTGGAAAGCTTCGTAGAAGAATCGTATTTTATTATTATTATTATTATTATTATTATTATTATTATTATTATTATTATTATTATTATTATTATTATTATTATTATTATTATTATTATTATTATTATTATTATTATTATTATTATTATTATTATTATTATTATTATTATTATTAGAATATTCCTAGTTGAATTTCGGATAGCCTGGCATCATTTTGAACAATTAACCGGTTGATGAATTCCATGAATTTTTTATTTGAATCAAGTTATTTCAATAGTATTTGGAAAATTTTGTGGGTTTAACAAGTTAAGCTTACTTAAAACTTCGATAAACACTAAAAGCAACACGGTAATTTTTTAAGAAAATGTTAGCAATTTATTAGCAACCTGTAAGCAAATGTTAGCAATTATTAGCAACGTATAAGCAAATGTTAGCAAATTATTAAACTAAGTTGCAGGGACCGAAAATCAGAAAATCGGTTTAAGTTTTGATTTTAACAAATAGGTTTTGCGACATGTTATGATTTCTTAATATTATATAAGAAGCAATTAACGCGACATCTATAACACGCGCCGATAGTAAGTCAACTTCATCGATACATTCAAACCGCTATTGAGTCAGAAACGCAAGCGCAGAGTAGATATAGGTGAGAATATAAGTGGCGGCGCGTGTTATAACTGTCGTGTTAACAATATTTTATATATAAAAAGATCATTCATACCATGTCACTCCAGTGCCACGGTAGTTTTGGCAGTTATTAAACGTCTTTTTCGGAAAATAATTGAGTAGAATCGAATGCATTTTATAGTAACAATATCTTTTATTGTAATTCTTCTTATCCATACCATTTTCCTTGAATTAGCGCGCGGGTTTCCGTTTCCATTTTGGCCCTTGATGAAAAACATCCCCATGGCCCATGGTTATTATAGCTAAAAACAACGCAAAATGAATATGGAGAGGAAAACTATTATAAATTCACGATATCTTTGTCAATGTTCCACACAATTGCTTGGGCAACGCCGCCGTCATCCTCATTTATGACACCTTCCTTGACCATTCTCCACCCCATATTCAGCTGACTTGTCAAGTGTTTCACTGCGTTCCTCCACTCTATTTAATTACTTTTGTCAAGTGTTCCGTGTTGAACATCGTATGTATGATATGATTTGATTTAAGTATTCTTCTGTGAACTGTACGAAATAGACATATGTCACCATACGGATTCTAATATTCAGATTGGTTGCTACTAAGTGGCCATCATTAGGTTTGCGAAAAGCAGTTCTTTTACTGTTCTGAAATCGTACAGCGGTTACCGACTGGTGTGCCTTGTGGTAGAGTGCTCACTTCCAGAGCAGGTGCTTAGGGTTCAAAATCCTGGTCGAGTCATGCCAGAACAAATGGAGGATTTATATGCTCTACTTCTAGTTAGCATGCGTTCCCCCCATTTGGGCTACGGAAGCCGCGAGTATGCTTCAACCGCACAAGCAGACAACCCTCTTAGATATCAATCCCACTCTCATGCTGAGTGCTAAGCTGAGTAGATATATTCACACTGTTGTAGCCGCTGACATGGTTCGGCCAGGATTTGAATTCTGACCTCCTGCACTGGAAGCGAGCACTCTATCACAAGGCCACCACCCTTCTTTAACGACCACAAATACCAATTGCATTGAAAAACATTTAGTGAAATATGACAGTTATTTCCTGTGCCAGGTAAAGGTTGACCATCAACGTTCCTCCAACAATAAGGCATACCACCAAAGCAAAGTGACTATCACTTGTTCCGACGAATATCAATTGATTGGGTAACGCTAGTAGTTAGCATTCGGTGAGGCGTCCGAACGGGTGACGTCTGGAGAAAGGGTAAATCAAAAAAATAGTTTGATTCGCCATTTTTAAAAAATGTTTCAGTATTCAAACCTCAGAGGCTCAAATTTTGGCAAAAAAAACTTTTTTTAACGAATCAACTATCACTGCTTGTTTCATGCTCTGGGTGTCATTCAACAACACAGTGAAGTTTATATGTGATTTGTAAATGTTGCTAATGTTGCTAATCTATACCAACATGCTAAGCGATCACTTTAGAACCTTTTTTTACATAAGTTCACACGTTCAAATTAAAGTATCCTTCAGCAACCTACATGGCACAGGTCTGCTTCAGCCGTTCAATTAGACAATCCTTTTATATATCAGTCTACAACCTGTCACAAAAAATGATATGCCTATTTTGAGGCTAAACCAGGTAACACCGCATACTGAGCTCTTAAGCTGAGCGGATCGATTCAAATTGTTATAGTCGCAGGCATGAGTCGGCCAGGTTTTGAAATGCAATAGCCAAGTTTTGTTTAAAACCAGATTACCTTGCACCGGATCAATCCACCTCATATAATCAGGCCCTTAGACATCAACATAGAGCATTTTCTCATAATAGTAAATAGAAACCGTCCTTATGAGTTTCTTCTGGATGGTTCCTATTATACATAAAAATAAAAAATGGATTTCTTTGGTCAAATCGAAAGGAAAGTCTATGCAAAATTAAAACTCATCTTGTAGAAGTCTTATACAATTTATGGAAATTTTTCTGGTTTCATAGGCAATATGCCACATTGTGAACAGGTTTGCTCTCCTCGCACAAACTCTTACGGTTATCAAAAGGATGGAAGAGATGTCAAATTTTCGCATTGTACAAATCAGCCCAAACTTTCAGTTAATATTTTGAACAGCTTAATGTGTAGATGTGCGGAAAGTTTGTTGCAATACAATATGTTGGTCTGCAGTGCTAATAAATACAAATGCTAATGAAGAGCCTGAACTCCAAAAATATTAACATAATATATAATGTAAAAAATGTTAAAAAGTAAAACTTAAAGATTTTTCCCGTGTTTTTGACCTTGTAAGTTCACTTAGCCTCATATGCAATGTCAAAACTGCTTTAAATCATTCTACTAGGAGTTCTCATAATAGTAATAAATTCATAAAATCAGTGAAAAAACAAATAATATAAAAACGAGGTTGGATGTACTGACTAGGTCAAAACATGGTAATAGAAATTCGGGAAATATCATTCAAAAATTGTGGTAGATTCAACATAAGAAGACAAAAATATAACAGTAGTTGAAAAAAAAACATTTTCAGTGCTTTCAACACTCTTCCATTACTTTCTCTGCTTCCAGTAATTCTAGTTAGTTTTATCTCCGAAAGAGGGCAAAGTTTCATGCAAGATTTTGATGGTGGCATGTAATTGCTCCATTCAGATATAGAATGAGCAATAGCAATAGGAATTTGCATGAGTGTAATAAGCAGTGGTTTTAAGCAGTTACGATTAAACAAATAAGAACAGAACTTGTGCATTTCTCCTTTTTATAGCAGCCGGGAACTTTTTTTTAACTCTTTGGGGGCAATTATTGCCGATTTTTAGAACTTTGAAGGGTGATAATAGGCTATAGTATAACAAACGTGACTGCCAGAATCTGCTATAAGTAAAATGCTACCTAAACGTGTTACCGAAAAAGATGCCAAGCTATCCGATGATAATGTCAGGCTATCCGATGAAGATACCAGGCTACCCTTATCTGGATGTTATATATGTTAATGGACAAGACAAGAAAGTACAAGAAAATAAACCAAAATCTGATAAGTTTTTCTTGAATCAACCACAATTTCTTGATTCCAGAAATATTAACTAAAAAATGCTTCAACAAAAACAAGGATCCAATAGTGAAAGAAAGTCGACAAGTAATGACACTTAATGAAAGTAAAACCCATATCCAACCTAAACGTCACTAAGCATCCAACTATGTTAGCAAATGTAACGATTTGGAGTCACTATGCATACATATTGTCACAGCAAAATTAGTGAGACTTGATGTCTCGTATATATTCGAAGTTTCGAAGTGCAATTAATGTAGGCAAAATTAAGCTATAAGTAATCCAAGCAAAAACAAAATGAATGAATGAAATGACAGACGCATTTATTAATGAAGAAACGTCAACGTTAACATAAATACATCACCTATGTTGAGGCGTCTTAAATGTACGGACGCTCTAAGATGAGAATATAACAAAAGAAATAGTTTTACGACCAAAAGAATGTGAAACAAAATAAACTTAGGAAGTTTCCTCCTCGTCATCGGTCTTTTTTTTCGTCTGAAATATAAATTTATAAATTTAACATCAGGTGAACGTAAAGTTGCTCTATTGCAGAAAATCCTTTAAACATTTTGAAAATATGGTAAATTTTTCTGCAATAACAACCAAACAGATGCCTACCATTATTTTCTCTTTCTTTTTGCTGCGTTCGTAGTTTATTCGAGTTCGTAATTGCACGAAGGTGTATTTGTTTGTTAAGCCAGATGGTTCCAGACAAGCTTTTACCCTTTTCCATCCCAAAGATCCACTGTTTATTAACTCTGTACCATACGTTCTCAATGAGTATAAATCATTGTCAGCAAACAAACATCTTCTTTTTATACCACCATCTCTTTTAAGGGGACTGATACGTCGAATTTTATCATAGATCTGCCGAGGCGAAGCATCAAGCCCAGACAACGAATTCAATTTTGACTTAACTTCTGTTAATGTTACTTCGTTGTCCAGTTGAAAGTTATCTTTGATTTTCTCAATTTCATCACCTGACCATACTTTCCGTTTTTTGCTTGTTTCTCCTTGAAAAAGATCAGTTACCGTAGATGCACCAATAAGTGAAGCTTTCTCCATATTACGCAGGTAATAATGTTCATCAGCAGTACGTACGCTATGAGCCATCAAGTTTGCAGCTTCTTCAACGAATAGACTTTTTCCTTCCCGTAGACCAGTACTAGCTGACTTTCTAACTATATTTGCAGACAAGTTCTTTGGAATATCTTTGTTGTCATAATTACCAGCTTTCACCCAAGACAAATGAAGACGTTTGCTGATGTCCCCGGATGACACTTTCTTACCAGACCAACTCAAAAAGACTGCATCGTATTTTGGGTTGGTTTTTTCACGCGCGACATCGACATAGGTTGTCAGGTATCGATATGTTTCTGGGGACAGAACAACTTTCGCTGGACCATACGTCTCTACTGTCTTATGATCCCAGACATCAATAATCCTTGTGCCTTTTTTTTGGATTTTAGCTTTTTTGAACTCTCGAATTGTCATGTTAGCGGTCACTCCCGATCTTTGCGCTGCTGTAAAGTGAATAACACAATACAAGTGGTCTCTAATGCTGCAATATTCTGTTTGAGTTAGTTGATAATACTCGTCCTTGGATAGCATCTCAAGAAGTAAACATGCCTGACTGGCTGCTTTGCTTTCGTTGTAGTTTCGCACTTGCTCTTTATCAACAATCATTTCGTGATCAGCTTCCATTCGCTCATACCGCGCGAGTCTT
This sequence comes from Turritopsis rubra, assembly GCA_039566895.2. Taxonomy (NCBI): domain Eukaryota; kingdom Metazoa; phylum Cnidaria; class Hydrozoa; order Anthoathecata; family Oceaniidae; genus Turritopsis; species Turritopsis rubra. The sequence goes on along the minus strand of CM077631.1, from coordinate 8,944,059 downwards.
TCTTCCCTCCTGAAGTTTTTTCTCCACTGTTTGACTTTAGCAACTAAAGTGGAAATTTCACGTTGCGAGTCTTCGGCAATTAGGTATTCTCAAAAATCTTTCAAAGAATACAAATACTTCTTAATGCTCGTTGCTTTTATTACTTTATTTTTGCAAAACTCGTTAAGATACTCTTCCCGAAAATGATTACCACCATCTTTAAAAAGAAAGCTTATGTCGTTTTCTATATGCATGATACGGAATATTCGACGAAGGTCACTAGCCACAACTAGCATCGATCTTGCTTTTCGATTCCTATCAGGCCCAGTCATGTATGACAGAAATTTCTGTATCAGCGATTCCACATCTGCAGCCAATTGTTTTTCAGCATCGAGAACGGGGTCTAATTCGTCATCTTCAACATCTCCATCTGATTCATAGCAATCTATATCCGAATCACTTTCTTCGCTCTCTCCAAGTTCATCATCATCATTACTGCAACTATTGACTGCACCATGAGTAAAGTTGTCTTTAATATTACGAGTAACCAGTCGAGGATGCTTCACAGGAGTTACAGTTAAAGACTGGGATAGGTTTGGCGATACTTCTTCGCTTGTGGTCTTCTGTTTCAAACGCAGCTTGCTAAACTGATAGGTAGACCTTTCGCTTCCTGCCGTTGCGTTGCCTAGTTGAATGCTATCTATTCTAACAGTTTTATCTAAGATAATCGACTTAGCAGCTGTTGTATCTGAGACAGAGGATGAATTAACAGTTTCTTGTACGGTTTGAATCTCTTGGTTTTCACGAGGTAATCCTTTTAAGAAATCAGAAACGAATTTTCGAGGCGATTTAGATAGTGTTTTGGGCATGCAATCTGATGTGTATTTTGGAGCTTCCTTTAATAAAGCATAGTACCCTGACCCTTTTTGCATTTTATGACATTTGATCAAATGGTCAGGTAAATTTGATCTTACCATCATGCAACCAGGTACACATCCTTTTGTAATGATAATCCTTTCCCCTTTTCTTTGTTGTTATTTTTTGACGTTCCAATGAACTAAACTGACTCGTCGCAGAAGCTGCGCTTCTCCAACTCCACCGATGCGCTTGCCGTAGATGTCGCGTGATGTACGTTTGGTAACTGAAACACACCGGGCACTTTACAGAGTCTTTTTTTCTTCGATCTTCTGTTTTCACTTAATTTTTCTGCTGCGCTTTATTTTGGAAAACCTCTTCGTTTATAGCGTAATTTTCGGTGTTAAGCTGCAATTTTCGTTCATCTTTTTCCTCAAATTCTACGTCTTTGGCAACATCATAATCTCTTACAGAGAGGTTTTGTTTTATCTCTACAGTTGGAACATCATCTTCAATGACAACAATGTGATTACAGCCAACAGTATCTTCCCGACTAAAGTGAACAGTTTTCTCTTCATCATCATTTCTAATTTTTGTGTGCAAATCTTTCAACGCATTTTGTCGTTTTACTAAGCCTCGCTTAACCATTTTCTCAAAACTTTCTTCATTTTCAGTTGAACTTTCATCAGATCCCTCTAAGGTCGTTATAAATTGCCTAAAATGGAGCTCAGACTTTTCTTTAGTCCAGTTCATAACATTTGCAAAAATCGTTTCGATGGAATCAGGCACCAAAACCTTTAGAATGTATTCTCGATGTTTAAAAGAATTTTTACCAAAGACGCTATAAATCTGCGTCAGAATCTGTTTCGAAATTTCATTTGGAAGTAGTTCTACAAGATGTCGTCAGATGTTGTCTAAACTTCTTTTGGCATTGCCGCCTTCTTTAAAAAATCTATGTCTCCAACAACCCCTTTCGCCAGTTGTAATTTCTTCAAGATACTGTCTCCCAATTACGTTTGTAATTACATCCTTCGTAAAACCTCTTATACCTCTGACGGTTAAGTTTTCAGTGGATTCTGGAACAAACAAATTGCATTGACTATTTATTTGGTGTATTATTTTGTCCAGCTTAGCATAATTGTCAGGGTTGGACACAAATCGGGAATGCTTTTCTGAAGTTTTGTGTTGATATAGATTGTCATATGTTTCATTACAAATTTCGCAGTATGCCTTTTTGTCACCAACTGTATTTTCCTTAAAGCTTATGTTATGGGACTTCATGTTTCCATCATAAACAAACACTGCATCTGTGTTGTAGCTGACTTTAGGTATCTTCCAATCTTTGCAGACTATCGGACGATAATCCCCTTCTTTGTTTTCTATTTTAAGAAATGGCTCATTTAAAACTTCAACCATTGCTTCTCCTTCTTTTTCCAGTGTTCTTAACTGCCGAGTTTGGGATGGATTTAAAATGGATTTACAATGTCTTTTCTGAGGACTTGGGGGGACCACTTCCTTTTCTTTTTGTGTACTTCCTTTAAAATTGCCTTGATCATGGAATACATTCTTTAAAATTTCTGACGCCGTAATTGAATTATTGCCATTTGGATCTGTACGTTTGCTTGTAGTACCCTAGAAATCAAAGCGCCTCCAACAATAAGAGTAAAATATACTGTAATTGACGGATTAAACGGCCGGGGTGTTTATTTAAAAATCAACCTCATTATCCAGTAAATGAATAGACCTTTTCATAGATTACGTCGTTACATCCATCGCCTTTTCATAGATTTCATAAAAACACGTTTGATGTTACACTTACCCATGATCTGAAGCTGGACTTTTTGAAGCAATTACTTTTTTTCATTTTGCTTGCGAAATAAAATCAGTTTTTCATTAACTACGAAATACAATAATAATAAAACTATGAGAATTTTGTAAACAGCGACGAAATTAAAACCGGGTCTTCAGAAGACCATGTACGGTGTTGACATCTTTTGTGGCGATTCGACTTCAAAAAAATTCGGCTGTTCTAATCTCGGAAAATTTTTTTAGTCCGAAATTTTCACCAAGGTAAAAAATCAAAAATGAAAGAGGGCTTGTCAGTCAGGGAGATAAAGATATACGAAATATAAATGAATTTTAACTAAAAGTAACAGTGTTTTAATCTAGTCAGTACATCCAACCTCGTTTTTATGAAATTTATTGTTTCAATAATGTTTTAACTTTATTACTTAGTAATTATCTCTATTACTCCAAACTCGCAGTTAGAATGATTAGTGAGTTTCGATATCTGAAACGAGGTTGGATGTACTAACTGCGCCCCAAAACACAGCGTGTAAACAGAAATTCGTGAAAGGTACATTTTGCTTTTTTGCGAGCCTGTCTCTTGTCCAATTTTTTTAAATAAGTGTGTCCAAAACTAGGGTCAAAATTTGTCCGAATTTACTTCGTCCAAAAAAGGTGTGCCCGAACTTTTTCAGTCCGAACTTTTTGAAGTTAATGTAATCGGCATAGGAAGCGATAGAAAATGTAGGCATTATCTATATTTTCCACATCGTGAAGATTAAAGGATAGACCATTCATCCTATACATACTTCTCTTTATATGTACCAGCAAAAAATCAACCAGGCTCATTGGTGTTTATTTATTGCCATTTCGAACTTACTCTAGAGCTTATGTGGTGCCTTATTTGATACCTCGTCGAGAAAACTGAAATATATGAACTTCCAAAAGCTCCTACTACCTACACTCTAACTTTAGAGAGGGACTACCTTTTTCTTTGTGGCAGAGAAAGGAACAGAGAAACATTTTTTCTTCGCTCTGATTTTAAGTCTAGGGTGGCTCTGGTGCTTCTAAAAAGGTATATTTAGTATATCATGAATTTAGTATATTTAGTATATCATGAATAGATGAACATCCCTTCCTGATCGCATTTGGGCTCATTTATCTGTACCAACCTCGTTTGATATGTTACATCATTTCAAGGCAAGCGATATCATTTGTTCATTTGGAAAATCTAAAGTAACTACCAACATAGAAACGAGGTCTGTATGGAAATTGTGCCTGAATGCGTCATATAAACACGAATTTATTTAATGGTCCCAAATTCGTTAGGCAATACACCCTATTAAGAATGAATTTCTGATTTAAAACGAAGCAATACTTTGCACGCACAGCTTTATAAGCCATAATAAAATAATAGAACAGAAAGGGCATACTAGCAGACCGGACTAAGCACACACGAACCTTAACCTTGGACCTTTTAGGTAGCACATGGAACCCAGTACCCCAAAGTGGGACGATTTCAAATATATAATCACACACTTGGACCCACGGATATCAGAGCTGGATCTAGAACCTAGGCAAAATTTATGGAGGAGAGTAAGGTTATAAGTGTAGAAAAGAAAAACGTGCAAATAAGATAATCAACATTAACTTTTTAAAGGGATTAAATAATAATGCACACCTCCTCCTAGTCCAGTTTTTTTGCCTAACCTTATTTGGAATACCGAACAGAAAGATACAAAACTTTTACAAACACTGATTTATATTTCTTCAAATACCATTTATAAAACTATTATGTTATTTCAGCACGAAATTCCGTTTTCTTGTGGTTTCTGTTACCATACCGTTCATGTATTCTATGCTTCCATGATGAAGGTTCAAAACCTTACATAAAACTTCTCAATTTATGTATCTCTGAGTAAAAGCTGAGAATTATGCATTTATAGAAACGCTTTCACAAAACAAAGGAACACAATGGAGATCTTTTTCTCTAACATTAAACATAGAATGCATACTATTATGATGACAATATACAGAACATAATATGGAAAATATAAAAGTATGGCAGATGAGACAATAAAAAATGATGATTTTGCAAAAATTTTCGAGATCTGATTGGATAAGATATTTGCAAATTGAATAGCAAAATTAAAAGTGTCACTGCGAAAGTGTTGTATTGTCTACTCTGCCTTAAAACACAGAAAGTAAGTGATATGAAAGATAATTAACAACAAAGTTAATCATTTTATTTTTAAAGAGATTAAAAATTTTCTTTTTAAAACTTTTGAATTTTCTTAGCAGCTTTTGCTCTACTCCTAAATAATGACCAAATAATGATGCACGCTAATTGATTAAATATCTTGGCCCTCCCAACTCAATTTAAGCTGTCACAACTAGATGTTAAGCTAACGGTGGGTTGGTGACTAAATATTAATATGATAGGAGTTTTAAGCCCTGGTCACGAGTCCTAAGTGAAAAAAATGTCAAATATGTTTAAGAGACACGTGGGAACGGTTTTTTTCCATATGCCTATTAGTATAGGGGGAACCATTGTATTGCATCAAATGTTTAGTAGAAGAAAGGAAAGATAGTCAAAAATGTATGGTAATGTTAGATTACGCGGACACATAAAGTTTCTTTCGGGCTGTACAGTAGACTGCAACTTAGGCAATTCCCAGAAATATTCTTGGTTCACGTCCTCCAACAGACTGCTGTAAATCTCAAAAAATATTACAAAATTTTCATTCGCCGATTCACAAAAAAATTCCACTTTAACACAGTAACATTTGTGTTGTTGGATTTCAAATTTTATCTTTATACACGTCAACTTTTTGATTTACTAAAACATTTCCTAAAAAATTGGAGAAAATGAAGTCAGAAGTTGCTAAAGTCGTATTTCAGCACCATCAACCAAAATGCATGTAGAGAGCACAACCTTTGTGCAATCAACCAATAAAGTTTGACCACTGTTAAGTTAGAATAAAAAAATCAACAATTTCGATACTGACTTGGCCAGCCACTCAAATTGAAGAGAATAAAAGGACTCGAACCAAGAATATTTCCAGGAACCACCTTACCGGGAATTGGATCAGTAAAAATGTTTTACCTGGGCAGCTAATTTATTAAAAATCTCGAAACTCAGATTTTCTAACCGGGTTCTGCTCTTGTAAGGTATATGTTTTTTTGTTTACATCGTCATGTAATAGTTATGAAAATGTTAGGAGTAGCTTTAAGGGTAATTATTGGTAAAGAAAAGAAATATCGTCTCTATTGTTTCCTTTGGGACTATTACAACACATGGTTTTTACGGTATCTAATTTATTATTCTACAGTTCCAAGTTTTATCTCAAAATTGTTTTGAAAATTTTGCATGCTGAAAAAACAATAATAGGGTGAACACGTCCGTCCTTCCGTTCCTTTTCTCCTCCGTTTATCTAATCTTCAAAGGAAAGAAATGTTTTAATGTAATAAAAATTGTTGTTTTGATATTGTATTTCATATGTTACATCCTTCTGAACTTGAATTAGGTTTCCTTCTTTTTCATTTATTGGATACTAAAGTTGTTGGGGGACGAGGATATGTGAACCTACTTTTTATAGTAGATTAAAAGTGCCATGAGATAAATGTCGGACAAACAAACCGCCACCCCCGTAATGTCTAATCAACGTTAAGCAAGGCACTTTCAGTTTTGACGTCTCCCCTCTAAGTTTTATTATGAAACAGGAGAACAGGAATAGCCGAGTCAACGTGACTGTGTGACGTTCCGTCTTAAAATGAAAAAAACAAGACAATCGCTTAATTAAGAGGAGAAAGTCACCTATTTAAACTATCACATCTTAGTAAAGCGATATAGTTTAATTTGTGCAGTAGTTGTGTCGTCCCCCCTCTGCTGAGACTTAACATGCATATATGGAGATGATGGCACTTGTAATTAAAAAACAATTATATACTTCATATATTTAATAACTGTATAAAATAACAATTACTTCACAAACTTTATCACTGCAAAATTCGAGCTATCAACGAGATTAAAGAATGATTAACAGAGGCGTAGGTAGAGCTCATCAAACTTTGTGGAGGAGAGTTCAGTCATTTAGAAAAAGAAACCTAATCGTGCAAGTAACCTAATAGACACTTAAGACTGGAAAGAAAAATCATAACGTTGGACCCCTTCACTTTTTTTTTTGACTGACCCTTTATACGCCTATGATTAAGAACACAAACAAAAAACACACCAGCCATAAAATTATGCACGACCGACCGCCGCTTACATCCGCCATATTTAAAGAATATTGATGATGAATAAACGTGTGCCGAAAATGTTGCCAGGCTATCCTAAATAGATGCCAAGCTATCCTATGAAGTTGTCAGGCTATCCGAATAGGAATCGGGAATATACTTATATAACGTATCATAAAGTTTTTGTTCCTTTGTAAAAATAAAATTTAAAAGCATTGGAGTGTAAATTTATGTTATTTGCACGTGTTCCTTTTTTCAATAGTTCCTTTTGAAGAAAAGGGAACAGATTTTAAGGGACACTCGGGACATTTAAGGTTAATGAATTTATAATCATCTATTAAAAGAGAAAAGAGTCTTTGTAAGACCGATATTTTATGTCGTTAACGGTCTTTACTGTTCTGTTTTGCACTGAAATTCAACAAATTATAAAAGACATCTTTGTTCCGTAGTTTGTTAGTCAATATGATCCCTTTAATACATTTGTTGTTAAAACAACACATGCGTGTATAATGCCGAATGTTAGTGGAAAACCCTAAATCAATTTTTACAGACCTATTTATTTCGGTCTCTCAATGCCCGCACGCTTGCAATTAAAAATGTAAGTTTGGATTGGGTAAAAGTGACGTGTGTTATGATTAAAATCTGGCATAAAGAGGATCGCATTAATCATTTAAATCAGTGTTCGAGAGAGATGTTGATAAAACGTATTTTATCAAAAAAGAAGTGGCAAATTGCTGTTGGAAATGACAGGAAACCAAAAAGATTAAGTTTGAAACCCAATAGCGATGGTGTTTACGTATGTCCAGTTGTGACATGCGAAAGTGAATGTTTTAAGACACAAAGGGGATGCAGGAAGCACGTTTTTACGAAACATGGGTAGTTTTATTTTTTTGACGATAAGCCTGACTTTAATACTGTATTTCCTGAATTGGCAACTCGTCTATCCACTCAAGAAAAACGAAAACGATCCTACACTACTTTAATGCCGATGTTTGTAAAAACATGCACCGTTGGCAGATTATTTTCAAAATGGCTACAAAGTCCAGGTGGAGGAGGTAAAAGTTTATGCGAAGCAGAACAAATAACAGCCAAACTCTTAAAATATGCCAAATTCTGTTGTGATGACGTATCTATTCTCTGGGATGTACCAGAGTGTGTTATCGACTATTGTATTGGATCTGTTACAATGCTTTCCGACTTTGTGGATTACTTGAAGAACACTTGGAAACTTGGTCGTTCTGGAATTATTGGTTATATGAACGCTATTTCTCATACACTTGACTGTAGAAGGAGTAATGCCATTAAAAGTGAGAATATCCCTTATTAAGAAAATAAACAGAAGCATCTTGATTTTATTTAAATATATATTCTATTATTAAGACGTTTCGATGCTCTCCGAGCATCATCCTCAGTAAAATGAAATTCATATAAAAAAATTTGTTAAAAGTTAGAGTTTGATCAATAAAAGGTTATTAAAATAAGTACAACAGGTGATAAAACGATAAAAGAAATAATTGAGTTTAATTAAAAAGTAACAAAGGAACTGATTTCTCTTGAACATTGAGCTTGGGTCCTTTTTGTTTGATGAACAAAGCTTCAGAGAGTTTTCTTTTAAAATAGTTTCTGTAGTTTGAACCAATTATCTTCATGTTTTCCATGCTTATGCGTGTATGACCTGTCTTTTTGGAGTGACGCAGTAGGTGTGAATTTATGTCTTTCCCCGCGTGCTCATCTGTCCTAATTTCGAGTCTTCTGCCCGTTTCACCTATATAAGTGGCCTCACAATCTGGACACTTGCCTTCGTACACAATATTGTGTTTATGTGTATCTTGAATTTTATCTTTTATGGGAAATTTTGAATTAAGTCGTGAACCTTTAAACGTGATGCGAGCTTCAGTATTTGGTAGACAGATTTGGTAGAGAATATCCCTGTGTTCATTGCAGCTGAAATTTACTTAGACAGGGTAAAAAAGTGCTTAGCAAAGCAAATGAAGATTGAATGGAGCACAATTCTGAGCATGGAATACCTTACGACTATTAATTGTTGGGCTAGTCTTGAACATCTACAAAGTGTTATTCCTTTTCATGCGGACAAATTTTCACAGATATTGATTAACGCCAGTAATGCGACTGCAGTCGTTCCAGCTCACGATTTGTCGTTTTGCACTTCGTTTGTCGTAGCTGTATTGTTCCTAATGGTGAAAGCAAGTCGACCAATAACATACCAGTATTTAACCGTTACAATGGTACGTGGGGTTGGAAACGAAGGTGGTATTATCGATCAAACTAAATTCAAGACAAATTATAAATATGGATTTGACACTCTCATTATTTCAAAAAGAGTTGTTGATATTTTGAATGGATATATAGCTTGTATTCGGACTAGACTTGATCCCATTTGTGACTATCTTTTAATAACAAAGAATGAGACCCAGTTGAAACAATTAAGTGATATTTTTGGAAGAATTGTTTACCATGCTATCGGAAAGTACATAAACCCGACACGATATAGGCAGATTATCGAAACGGAGAGCATGGCTAAACTTAATGAACGTGAGCAAGCTGCTTTATCACGTGATCAAAAGCATACGTCACACGTAGCTAGAATACATTATCAAAAACTTCAATCAGCCGAAGTAGCACGTCAAGGACAACAGTGTATGCAAAAGCTAGTAACCATGGAAAAGGAAAACGATCATTTTAACGATCATTTTACGATATCAGCGTCTAACGAATTCAACAAAAGTGGTGTCGACCGAGAGGGTGAACGAGTGAACGCTCTCCCTGACGTGGCGTTAAACAAGAAATTATCTGTTTCAGAAACAACTAAGGATAAAGCTACCAAACGACAGGGCAAGGTTTCGTTTTCGACTAATGAAGATTCTTTTTTGTCATATGGTATCAAGAAATATGGCCCTGGAAAATGGACAACGATTTTACGAGATCCGGAATATAGCTTTCAACCTTCACGTAAACCGAGTACTTTAATGATCAGAGAAAAAACTATAAATATGATATAAAATCACACCTTGTGTGTCAGATGGGACAAATTTATCCAAATAAGGTATTAATAATCAAGTATATCAATGCACCGTTTACAGAAATTGCCTTCTTTTACTCTTTCTTCAACTACAGTGAAGATGTATTTTAAATTCAAGAAAGGTACCTTTACAAAATGTGGCGATATCATTTCAAAGCACCATCTCAATGACCACGAAAAAGACTGTTTGAAAGCTATCTTTGCAACTCACAAGTTGAAACCTGATACATTGTTTAAATTTGCAAAGATTACAAAACAAGAAGGTCTGATGGCGAAGCTGTTACTGTTAAGAAGAAAAAAGAATCAAACGTTGCTCTTACACAAAGATACAAAATATATTGTAACCGTCAACAGAAACCAAACAAATGTAAAAAAACAGCAATAAATAAATATATTACTTAACAGAATAGTGTGGTTCTTTGTATTCCCGTTGCAATATCTAATGTTGAATCCAAGATTGATTGTCAATTAAAATCCTGCTATTATCAGGAAAATTGGCTAAGTTTCTTCTTACCTGCTTCTTACGCAAAATGTACTGCTTCTGACCCGTTCTTACACGTTGTTACTTGTTCTTACTCAGTTGCCACTTGGAAAAGGATTTTGTTAAGTTTCTTCTTACGTGCCTCTTACACGAGTAACATGGCTTCTTACGCCTTTTTACGCGTTATTACTCGTTCTTACCATGTTCACCTTTTAAATAGAACTCAACACAATTTCTTCTTACTTGCCTCTTACGCAAATAACATGGCTTCTTACGCCTTCTTACGCGTTGTTACTCGTTGTTACTCAGTATTCACTTTGATAAGTAGTTGGCTAAGTGTCTTCTTACCTGCTTCTTACGCCTTTTTACGCGTTATTACTCGTTCTTACTCAGTATTCACTTTGATAAGTAGTTGGCTAAGTTTCTTCTTACCTCCTTCTTACACAAATAGCATGGCTTCTTACGCGTTCTTACACGTTGTTACTCGTTGTTACTCAATATTCACTTGGAAAAGATGTTGGCTAAGTTTCTTCTTACCTGCTTCTTACGCCTTTTTACGCGTTATTACTCGTTCTTACTCAGTATTCACTTTGATAAGTAGTTGGCTAAGTTTCTTCTTACCTCCTTCTTACACAAATAGCATGGCTTCTTACGCGTTCTTACACGTTGTTACTCGTTGTTACTCAATATTCACATGGAAAAGATGTTGGCTAAGTTTTTTCTTACCTCCTTCTTACACAAATAGCATGGCTTCTTACGCGTTCTTACACGTTGTTACTCGTTGTTACTCAATATTCACTTGGAAAAGATGTTGGCTAAGTTTTTTCTTACCTCCTTCTTACACAAATAACATGGCTTCTTACGCGTTCTTACACGTTGTTACTCGTTGTTACTCAATATTCACTTGGAAAAGATGTTGGCTAAGTTTCTTCTTACCTGCTTCTTACGCAAAATGTGCTGCTTCTTACGCCTTTTTACGCGTTATTACTCGTTCTTACCATGTTCACCTTTGAAATAGAACTCAACACAATTTCTTCTTACTTGCATCTTACGCAAATAACATGGCTTCTTACGCCTTCTTACGCGTTGTTACACGTTGTTACTCAGTATTCACTATGATTAGTAGTTGGCTAAGTTTCTTCTTACCTCCTTCTTACACAAATAACATGGCTTCTTATGCCTTCTTACGCGTTGTTACTCAGTATTCACTATGATAAGTAGTTGGCTAAGTTTCTTCTTACCTGCTTCTTACACAAATAGCATGGCTTCTTACGCGTTCTTACACGTTGTTACTCGTTGTTACTCAATATTCACATGGAAAAGATGTTGGCTAAGTTTTTTTAAAGTGTTTTCTTATCATTATACTAGGTTGAATGAAATGGGAAAGAAGACAATATTTTTCAAACTTTGACGTATTCTTCATCTTCCGATTCGCTGTCACTGTACAAAACTATTCTTTGCACATATTTATCTCCTACTAAAAATGGTTCAACAGTCATTGGTGGTAGCTGAATATCCGGTTTTATATCTTCTTCGGAGTCTGTAATCTCTCGCGGTGTCACTACACCTCGAGGCTCATCTTGATCTAGTTGTTGAGTATCAGGACAATCGTTACAGTTGCAATCACTGTCATCTGACGAGGTTTCTCTGCAGTACAACTGCCAGTTCGGATACATTCTTTTGAACTTTCTATATGCAAACCAATCTCTTCTCATGTTGTTTATCAGCAACCAGGCATCATATATTGAATCGGGTCCTTTCCAGTTTGTTCTTACACGCATATTGAATACCTCCATAGTTTTCTGAGTCAGAATCTTTGATATTGTCGACCATGATGAAACGAGTTTAAAAACTTTCTCTAGGTATTCTGCGCTGGTATTGGTGTAGTCTGCTAGATTGCTTTCAAATGTCAGGTGCTCGTATAGTATTCCTTCAGTTCTATCTGCGTCAAGCACAGCTTCGTCAACGGCTTTCTGTGGCACCACTTCGTATTGGCTGCAGTCGGTCTTGTCGTGGTCCTCCAGACTGAAGCAATTTAACTGCTCAACATCTAGAAGCAAGCTTGTTGATCCGCCATCAAAATCATTGTAGATCGCTCCTTCATCAAGGCTTTGCGTTTTCAAGTTTCCTTGTTCGAAAATCGGCGTGTCTTTTAGTTCGTTGGCAAGAAAATGGAATATCTCCATACAATGCTGTCTCAGCCACCCTAAGAACACAAAATGTTTCAGAATGTTCAGTGCAAATAGTAGAGTACAAAATGTAAAAATAAGAAACAAATAAAGTACTTGTCATTCTGAGATCTTTATCCCGTAGAGTTTTCGTTGTCAAAATCGCCAACCTCCTCTTCACTGCATCAACATCTTCGGCGGCACCAAAGTCAGGGTAAACATTGGTCGTAATGAAAAAGCCACTGTTGTACACAAACGTAGACACGTCTTTATGTTTATTTGGCAGCGTAATTAAACCACCTATGAGTAACATTCATTTGTTCATATGCAATGTTAACCACAACCACTAGGAAAGTCTCAATCCACATAACGAAATTATATTCTCAGAGATTCTATACCTTGTAAAACTGTTTTGGCTTGCTCACACGAAAAGCTATTGGATGTCCATTCATCCATAAATACAATTTCAGTCGTTGGTCGTATATTACTACCACTGAAGCGACCGTCTGGTACTACACTTGCTATATTTCGTATGAAAATAATACCTAAGCGTTAATGAAACCCAATTATATTAATTTATCTGTACGTCATGGACTATTTCACAAATAACTATAAAGAAAATCAGCTGCACCCACCCTGAAATGGACAAAACCAACTTGATTTTCCACTGTCAGAAGGACCAACAAGTACCAACTTTCATTCTTTTTGTGGGAATTTTCCGTGCATGAGCAGTTGGTAGTACTTCTGATAGAACCAGTGTCGACGCTTTTCATTTGGAATACTATTTTCGATCCCTAAAATATTATGAATAAAATCATCAGAAGTTTTCAAGTTGCAACAAATCATTTCTTAAAGAGCAACATTCATTTTAACAAAGTTAATATGCGTAAGAACGCGTAAGAACGCGTAAGAACGCGTAAGAAGCCATGCTGTTTGAGTAAGAGTCACGTAAGAAGAAACTTAACAAAAATCTTTTCCAAGTGAGGACTGAGTAAGAACAGGTAACAACGCGTAAGAAGGCGTAAGAAGCCATGCTGTTTGAGTAAGAGGCACGTAAGAAGAAACTTAACAAAAATCTTTTCCAAGTGAGGACTGAGTAAGAACAGGTAACAACGCGTAAGAAGGCGTAAGAAGCCATGCTGTTTGAGTAAGAGGCACGTAAGAAGAAATTTGAAAATGCTAATACCAATCATTATTTTTTTGCATATACTGATAGTAAAACATGAAAAAATACCTTCTGTGAACTTTTCTGGATAGGGTACGCGGTTTTAGTCGTACGAATATTTAATGTAAGCCCTTGGTGTCTTAACAATGGTCTCTTGTGTCATGTCGACGAATCTTTTCTCTTCCACATTAAATACGTAGCCATATGGCTGTACTTCAATAAGGTTGTAATCAATTTCTAGGGGTTTTATCAAACGGCATTCCCTTTTTGATAGAAGATTTGTAAGCTGCACCATATGGTTTCCAATCACGTTGGCTATTTCTCTATTTCCCAAGAGTGTTAACAGGAATTTTTCAATTGAGCAGCAGAATATTGACGTAAATTTTGATTCAGGTATCTTTCGATAAATTGATCCTTCACAAATACCGTAGTTTCCGAAATCCATTGCTCTGTTGATAATGTCAATGGCCTTGCAGAAGTTTGAATCTGGTTTCATTTGTACCGGATTTCCAACATCTACAGTAAGATAAAATGAAGTAAATGTTGAATATAGTCTCCAATCACTCTTATTTACTTTCTAAATATTAGCTAAATAGAAAACTTTACATACCATTTCCGTGATCAATTAGCAGATAATTCAAATTGGTATGCTTGATGTTATTAAGCCCAGATAGGATTTGCTTTCTAACGTTCTCATCTAAGCGTTCTGTTAAAATGACTTGAACGGGTTTGACAGAAAAGTCTTTTCCTTCAGTCGAAATCGAAACGTTGTTTATTTGGTATCCCAGATCATGAGCAGCCTTCTTAACAGAGGCTTTCTGGGACTTGATGACCAGTGCCATAGCCTTTTCACAGTTGTGATCCTTTAATACTTGCGACAGTGTAGCTGAGTACGCTGTCACACATGATTCTTCTCCTCTACCTGAAATTTTAATCATGTTTTAGAAGAAGTTAATCAACTTAAGTCATTAGAATCAAATGGCATTATATATTAAAAAAGAGTATGATTTACCTCTTCCTTTAATAGCTTTGCACTCTTTAATATCTAATCCCTGGGAAAGTAGCAGTTTTGTTAAATTATTTTCGAGCGTTAAAAGAGCATGTTCTGGCCAATCATACGCCACCCAAAACGCCATACCCGGATAGTTTTCATATTTCTCATCTTCTTCTTTTTCTTCAGATTCTGTATCCTTATACTTCCTTTTCTTTGACTCGCACTTCTTGGCCATAGCTGTAATACAGGAAAAGAAACAAACGACGTTCTTGCACTCACACAAAATGTGTTCAATTTCCCTTCGTTTCGCCCAGATCGTACATTCATCCAATTTCTGGGAATTCCACAACGCGCGAACGGCAATTACTTGATAACACTTTGCTATTGGTGTTACAATATAACTTTGTAATGATCTTCGCAAAACATTACTTCTTAAAGTCAGCCTCGGTTTAAAATTTCTAACTTGTGACATGGTTTTCTATTCGTTAAAATATCGTTACTGAACAACTTCTCAACCCGAAAGAGGAACACTTTTTTTCTTATACCGTTATATATTATTATTATTATTATTATTATTATTATTATTATTATTATTATTATTATTATTATTATTATTATTATTATTATTATTATTATTATTATTATTATTATTATTATTATTATTATTATTATTATTATTATTATTATTATTATTATTATTGATTATGCTCAGCTGCGAAAATTTGTTCTGCGAAATTCGAATTTTTTGTTTCCTTTTAACTAAAGCAGGTTAAAAGCATTTTGCAGGGTAAAACATTTTACAGGTTCATTTTACAGCTAAAGCAGGGGTAAAAAAAGAAAGACATCATCGTTTTTTCATATAAATTGTACAAACACCCTTGCTTTACAAGATTAACATCAAAATAACTGATAATGAACCACCAGTAACATCTTCGAAATGCCTTCGAATTATTGGAAGATTAATTGCTAATTTGCAGATTCTCGCCGAAAATACACACATTTTACTTGAATTATTTCGTTATTCACTTCTCAAAATATGTTAGTTGCGAAAATAAATTCCACGAAACTCACCTTTTTTATTACCTTCCAACTGCGAAAATTTGTTCCGCGAAACATTCTACCCGCGGAAATTTATGTCCTTAAGGTAGATGCTGTTATCACCTAGCCAGATAAACCAACACGTAGGGTAATATATTAGTACTAACACTTATATCAGTAAATGATCTTATTGCACATTTTTTTATTGTTATTGTTGTTTAATAGAAAAACGGGAATCAGAAAACTCCCTGGTACGGAAGACTGTTGTCAAGTTTTAATGATATTTTCTTGTCAAAACTTTTAAACCAAATGTGTTCGTAATTAGTCCTTGGATGTACTCTATGAGTCTGCAACACCATTGTTGAAGAAAATAAATCTCAATAAAACACGTGCAACATGCAAGTATGTATCACGCAGAACTCTTTGAGTGTAAACGTAAACAAATGGATTTGACAGTTGTGCAATGGTAGCTAAGATGCCTCCAATCATAATTACCGTATCAGCTTTCACCAGAATAACGATAAAAGCACAAATTCCAGGAGGAGTTAACAGAATTATCGTGATAACATTCAATTTGAATATATCTGACATATGCTGGCGCAGTCTTTCTTGGAATGTGGTGCTTGTCCTTGAGCTATTTTCGGATGCCCTGTTTATATGTCCATCACGTGTATGTTTGATACACACAGCAAGATATAGAAGAACAGCAATGCAGCCGAATGTACTGGAGCAGATCAAAACAAACATTGCTGTGACATGATGGCTTCTAGATTTCTTTATCAAGGTGATTATTCCAACGACAAGAAAAGGTAGTAACCAACATGCTAAAATCGATAATATTACGACTTTTCGAGTTATTATAAGTTCATATAGTAAAGGACGGCGAATATACACATACAAATCTATAGATAAAACAGCTATCGCAAGTAATGAGGAGATAAATGATGACACTCTCCCTATTTCGAATAGCAGATAACCCGATTGTCTCATCATTGCAAAGAGGGTAGTTACAGCGTCACAGCAACATAAATTTAATAGTAAAACATTCCGACTTGTCTTTTCCTTTTTTAAAAGTATACAGACATTGATACACGTAAAAAGTAAAATAACAACTGAAAATACGTATAGTAAGGTTTGTAAGCCGGACATCTAGTTCGATAATTTGCTTTAAGATCTTTGTGGAGATGAGAATCACATTGAGTACTGTTCACTCAATTCCGCCAAAACATCTCTGAGAGAAACCTTAAATAATATTTTCTTTTTACGTGCTTTACCAGGCCTCTCGTGACGCCATCTCTCAGTTTCACTTCCTCGTTAAGAACGCACAATCCACCTGCGGTATCTTCTAGCAGGCGTTAGGTATTACTAAACTATTGTGGTAATGAAAATGAACTATAGAGAGAGATGTGGACAATGTAGAAACTATTAGAAATTCTTATTTAGGACATATGGACATAGAAAAGTTTTTCTGAACATTGTGAAATCACCTTTTTACCAGTCTCCGGCCGCTTTTTCGACTTAATGACGTCATCACATAGGAAAATATTTTTTTATCCAAAATTTATCAACGGTTTTAGAAATTGGGAAAGACCTATTAAATAGAAACAATATATCTTGTTCATGTATGATTTGAAATTGGAAAAACCTTCACACTCAGGAGAATTTTTGCGGCAGCATAATTCGCAATGCCTCATGCCACGACGGTTCTGAACATGCACCGAATAGATTTTAGGGCATCAATTGTTTTCCTAATGAACTTTACAGGGAACGATATTTTCGGTAATATCGCTATTTACGTTATGAACTCTATTTTTTCTTTCAACCATAAGGGCGTTTATTAAGAATTTGAAGAATGATTTGAATAAAACATTGCGTGTGTTTATGTTGTTTTTTTCTCTCCTACATCCTCTCGCACTTCTGTTCTACTTATTGTGCTTATCATCTACATAAGCTATATATATATAAAAGCTAATGTTTCAAGTGTTTTCATTGTAGTTTTCAGGAAAGTGAATATGTAACAGCATAATTGCAACATTTTTCATTAATTTTTCATACACGTCATACTGATTTATTCATACTGATGTTCTTCACAAGAAATATTGGATTAGACTGCCAACTTTACTTTACTTTATTTCAAGTGAGTAGATAATATGTTAATACCACTTTATGAGCTATTATTAGCTATAAATATAATTAAGATTCGGTTAAAATGATAATGTTAAAAAATTCATATCATATTTGCTAAAGTTTAGGGCCTATACTTACTTTTAGTATATACTGGTAAGAAACGTAGTTAAAATATATGGATTAGTCTAAACTTGTGTCGCCTTTTTTTTTTTTTCTTTTACCATCGTTATCATACTGGTAAGAAGACGTTATATATCTATATACTAATAGCGAGTGTGCATCCCACAATCTTTGATCATCTTACTTATTTATGTTATAAACAGTTAATGGTTGCACAGAAGAAGTTGTCAAATGGTAGCAAATGGTTTTTAATTTCTTTCTTTTTCTTGGAACTGATGGTTTCGTAAAGATGGAATTAACGAGTGGAAGTATTTACATTAAATTGAATCAAAACACGAATATATGTCGCTGTTTTTGGTAGTAAACGTGTGTTGGAAAGCAAAGAAACTGTTAATGGAATTAGAGGATTGTTAACGAAGTGGTATTTACATATTGTGATTAAAAATGGTTCCGTCGTTGCAATCATTTCGACCATGTGGGAAACATTATCAACATATTGTGTGGAAGAGCTACATCGTTATTTCTGATGTTTTTTTTGTTGCATGTGAAGCAGTAAAGGGTTTTGTGTTACGCTGAGATATTATTGTTGTTTATTTTTCAAGCAAATTTTTGTGGCTGTTTTCAAGAAAGTTAAAGCTCTCTCCCCCCTACCCTCATATGATGATTGAACCCTAACCCTTTCCCTATACAACCCACACCGCCAGCCTAAATTATAGGTTTTTATACTATACTTCACAGAGCCCATTTTTTAGCGTTTCCATTTCGTTGTTTAACCTATGTTTTTATATTGCTATATATATTGTATATATATGCTATATATAAGTGTGTTTTTTGTTTTGTTTTTAGTGGAGGAGAGGATCTTAATAGCTTAATATCTTTCCTTTTTACTTTTCATTGATAACATCTACCTATTCCATGATAGCCACAGTCATATTTCTTTAAGTTATCTCTGTTTTATTTTTATTGGTTGTTTGTTTTATTTTGTCTGTGGCAGGGGAGAGGGAGTGTGTAATGTGTAATGTATGATTTCTTTTCAAGTGGCTATTTTGCTGCATCATGTACATTTTAGGGGAGCCTACTTATTATTTGTACTGGCTTTGCGTATGTCATTTTGGAATTCGCAGTTTGAATTTAAGCCATAGTGCTTATCTTGGTTATTTAGTGCTATTTTACATTCTGAATGCATTTTTTTCTTGCTTCTTTTCTATACGACTTCTTTCTTTTTAGATTAAAAATTTAGTGTAAATAAAAATTATGAAGAAGAATATTGAATGTGCCAATCTTGGTTTTACATAATCACGGTACAAGCAATTTGGATAAAGCATTTAATGAATTCATAGAAGAATGATCCTTTGGTTGTGTATACTAAGGAGGAATAATGTTTTTTTTACGATTCACATTTTAATTGATTCAGGTATCCCGGGCAAAGGCATAATTTTACGGTTTCACTCAATAGCTGGAAAATATGTATAATTAAACCATTTTTAGGCTGTATTCTTATATATCTTATCATAATCCTTGAGAGTGAACCGTAAAATGTTTTTACACGGGATACTATTTTTACTAATACTTTTTACTAATACTAATCTATCTTTAATAGATTTTGTTTTCTTAAAGATTGATTCGCAAGACGAACGAAGAAATGAAATGAAGGATATTGTATTATTATTAAACGTGAATTAATGAGTGGAAGAAAAAATGTATGGTTCATAAAAGCAGAAACGTGTACTGTACTGGAAACTGAAGAACATCTGACTTATTTATGTTACAGTTATTAAATGGTTGCACAGAAGAAGAGGTCAAATGGAAGCAAATGGTTTTTAATTTATTTCTTTTTTGTGGAATTGATCGTTTTGTAATGATGGAATTAAGGCGGGCCCTAAAAATATTTTCGTTTCCGGTCCACCGGCCGGGTGAAAATTTTTTTCGTCGTCAGCCGGGCGCAAAATTTTTTTTCGTACATCGTCGTTCGATTAGCGATGATCTTTGTCCAGTTGAACTTGATTTTTCTTCTGAAACGTTCGATTCGCGGTGAGTTTATTGCGTTACTTTTTTCATAAAGTAGAATGTTTACATTTTGTTTGTCGTTCGATTCGCGAAGGAAAAGTCGGGGCGGCACTCGTCGTTTCCGTAACTAAATTTTGATCCGGACAAGCGTGAAATCGAAAGTGAATAAATTGCTTACATCATCATAAATAAGAATTCGAAATGGTAGCTTTAGCTATGAACGTTCGACACGCCGCGCGTTTTCACCAGAGAAAATGTCTTTGTTTTTAGATGCAATGTAATAGAAACACAAATTAAATAAAATATGAGTGGAAATATGAGTGGAAAACTTGTAATCTGCAATGTCAAACTTGACTATGTCACATTTATACTGCACAACAAAGCATTGAGACTGGAAACAAATTCATCATTTGTTTGAGTTTTGGGATCGAAATTTAGCAAAAAAAATTTTTTCGCGGCCGGCCGGGTGAGTTTTTTTTTCGTCACCCGGTGGACCGGAAACGAAAATATTTTTAGGGCCGGCCTAACGAGTGGAACATATGTCGCTGTTTTTGGTAGTAAATGTGTGCTGGAAAGCGAAGAAACTGTTAATGGAATTGGAGAGGATTGCTAACCAAGTGGCATCAATTTTTTTACTTAAAAATGGTTCCACCGTTGCGATTGGTTTCATGTCGACCATGTGGGATTATCAACATTATCAACATGTTTTGGAAGAGCTAAACTATTAATTATGAGGGGTTTCTTTGCATGTGAAGCAGTAAATGGTTTTGTGTTACGCTGAGATATTATTGCTGATGTTGTTGTTGTTGTTATATTTCAAGCGAATTTTTGTGGCTGTTTTAAAGAAAGTTAAAGCTCTCTCCCCCCTCCCCCCTCCCCCCCACCTGAATTCTTTCTTTTTAGATAAGAAAATTTAGTATAAATAAAGCTTATGACGAGAAGAATGAATGTGCCAATCATGGTTTTACATCATATGGTACATGCAATTGGTAAATTATTCATGATTTATGATGAATTCATAAAAAAATGACACTTTGGTTGTATGCTGCGCAGGTATAATCTTTTTACTATTCACACTTGATTCAGGTATCTCGGACAAAGACATAATTTTACGGTTTCAATCAATAGTTGGAAAATACATTAAAAACATTTTTAGGGGTGCATTCTTTCTTATCATGATTCTCACAATGATCACATCTACCTATTCTATGATGATTCTCTAAGTCATTCCTGTATCTATATCATATCTCTAATAATTTAGTACTGTTTTTGTTTGTTTGTTTGTTTGTTTGTTTGTTTTATTTGGTCAGTGGGTGGGGAGAGAGAGCGTGCAATGTGTGATTTCTTTCAAAGTTGAACTTTTGCTGCATCATGTACATTTTAGGGGAACATACTGATTATTGTTACTGGCTTTATGTATGTCACTTTGGAATCTGCAGTATGAATTTAAGCCATGGTTCTTATCTTGATCGGATAGTGGGAAAGTTTTGGCAAATCATATTTATCAGTGCTATTTTACATTCTGCAACCATTTGTTCTGTTTCTGATGATCATGTACTTGATTCTGTTATATACAATTTCTTTCTCTTAATATTAGAAAATTTAGTATAAATAAAAATAATGATGAAGAAGAATGAATTTGCCAATCATGGTTTTAGATCATGGTACAAGCGATTGGGATAAATCATTTAATGAATTCATTAAAACAATATATTATTGCCATATTTATGTTGAAACTTTGGAGCGAGATGGTGTGGTTTCAATGATGATTGATTATCCCTGTCCTCTACCCCTACCCACACAACTTACTATACCAAGAGATATAGTAACGTCACATCTGGATGTGATGTTAAATAAACATCAAATTGATGTCACAGTAATGACGTCATTTTCCGTGACATAAAATTGACGTTTAAATGATGTCACGGTAATGATTGTCATTTTCCGTGACGTAAACTTGACGTTTAAATGATGTCACGGTAATGACGTCAATTTCCGTGACATAAAATTGACGTTTAAATGATGTCACGGTAATGATGAATACTGTCACCGTACAAGTGATGAAATCGCTGTTATACTTGATGACACACATACAATGCTCCGTGCTGTGGTTTATTCTTAATGTTACTCGGGCCTTTTGTAAACTAATCTGGAACTTTTAGTATTGATCAGGATATTGAGAAATCATATAATAAAGGTGAGATTCTTGGCTGGTACGTATATACATAATTTTTATAAGAACCAAGTTCATAAACTTCGCGCGTATACAATGATCATATTGAGATATTTCTTGGAGTTATCAACCTTATTTAATTTTTAATTTCTCGTAATTACCTCAAAACAATTTCTTCCCAAACCATTACAAGTTTGTTTGAAAAAATATCAAATTATGAACGTTCATGTGAATGCGGGTTTATAAGTTCAAAAACGTGCATCCCAACATCAAGGAAAAAAAACAAATTATTTTTATGTGTTGCTTGTTTTCTTAAACATAAACATGACAACAAAAACAAATATGTTTTAATTTCCCATATTTAAATAATTTTTGTCGCGGAATTACATCATTTCTTACTTTAATGATTGGGTTAAACTGAAGTAATTGACGCCCGTATAATTAAAGAATCGTCATCTAGTTCTGATTCGATTTCTTTGGGAAAATATATTATTAGAACACCCATGCTGCCGTAATTTGACAAAAGGACGTAAGTGGCAAAATTAAAAAAATTTTTTTTTTTACAGCAATCAATGTTTTCTGACCTGCTCTTTCTAATGGTAATTTTACATTTTCTAAATTTGAGCTAGAAATGGCTTTATTTAACATGGTAAAAAGACGTAAGTAAGAAAAAATGATACATTTGTTATGCAAAAAGATGTCAACGAGATTAATACGGTAAAAAGATGTATGTAGCTTTTTAAAATTTCCGAAAAGACGTAAGTTACATTTTCGAAAATATTTAATTTTGATTTTTTACCATAAAGTTTGCAAAAAGACGTGTGTTCAAAAATGATACCATTGCATTGCATTTTCAGTACTCGATTTTAACATCCCATTTTTGGTCGAACAAAACATCATTGTTATTTTTAATATTCTCCACATCATGTACGATGTCTTTTCTTACTTTCAAGAACGTTTTTCAAGTTTTGAACCAAATATATCCAGTTGCTGAAGGAGTGCTGGAAGAAATTCGACTTAATAATGAAAAAGCAAATGGAAACGAGGAAGAAGTTGGAGATTCTTTTGAAAAAGATTCCGATACAACAGATTTTGAAGAGAATTTCCTATCAGGAATCTATGATTTCACAGTTACTCAAGATACACCAGTCCAGGTGAAAAGAAAATACGAAGAGTTGCAAGAAGACGGAGGACAAGGAGTTGATGAAACCGAAGACTACAGTGAAGATGAGGAACATGAAAAATTGCACACGATGTTATTGCTGATTTAGTTGGCAAAGTAGAGAAGTCTTTTTCGGAAGTAACTAAAAAACGCTATAAACAAAAGATTTTGTTCTACCGAGGAAAAGCAACAAAGGAATAAAAGCAAACACCCAATTCTTCCTGGATGCGCTTCAACTTGTACTAAGAAGTGCAATGAGAACTTTACAGAAGAAACTCGCCTTCAAATTCATGAGCATTATTGGAACTTGTCTACAAAGGAAATGCAGATGCAGTGGATATCTCATATGGTTGAAATATCCACACCCGTACGCCCTCGAAAAATTACCTTAGAAAAAAGGGAACGTAAGAATACCAGCCGGTTCTTTTTAGAAAAGGAGGGAAGAGAAAAAGTCAATGTTTGCCAAATCATGTTTTTACGAACTCATGGATTGAAATGTGATAGAGTTATTAGAACAGCTCTAGCTCTAAAACAGCTGAAACTAGAAATAAACTGGTATCTGATGGTCGTGGGAAACATACACCAAGCAATAAAACAAACGACGAAGTATAGGAACAAGTAAAGCAGCACATTAAAAATTTCAATCCATGCATCAGTCACTACAGAAGAGCACATGCTCCTAACCGTCTGTATATATCGCCTGAATATACAATAACCTCCATGCATAAAGATTACATCGACAGATTCCCGAAAGACTTGGTTTCCTACAGCTTTTTATCAAAAACAGATCAAAAGTCTTAACATTAGTTTTGTTAAACTCGGCGAGGAGGAATGTGAAACATGTGAGCTCCACACCAACCATCTAGAAGAAACACATAACCTCGATCAATCACTCCACAACATCGAAGACGAAGATGGAAAGGCAGTTAGGGGTACGTTTGATGACTGCGTCGTGTGTAAGAATTTTCTAAAGCACATCAAATCAGTCAAAGAAGCTCGAGATGCCTATCGTGATGATAAATCTTCAATCCTATCATCAAATGAAATAATAGCGTCAGTTGATATACAAAAAGTGATAATGCTTCCACGTCTGCCAGGATTAAAGCAAGCTATTTTTTGCAAACGTTTGGTCATTTTTAATGAGTCGTTTGCGCTTATTGGAAGCAAAAGAGATGGAGATGCTCTCAGAAAACCAGTTGGAGTTCTATGGCACGAAGCAATCAAGGGCCGTTCAGCAGAAGATGTCGCAAGTACCTTAATCATTTTTATTCTTTATTCCACCTAATATTCTATAATAGTAATTTTTTTCCTATATTATATATAATACAATTGTAATTTCAATAATTATTTCACATTTCAAAATAAATATTCACTGAGTTGAAACTACTAATTTTTTACAGTTTATAATAAACTTAGACATTGCGCTGTGTTAGTAGTGAAAATCCATCTAAGTTGAATATTTATACATTATTTCATAAGGCAAAAAGACGTAAAAACTTATTTTTTAAATCTTGATATGGCAAAAAGAGGTATGATACACATTTATAAAATCTACAGACTGCGAAACGACGTATGTGACATTATCTGTCTAATTTTCATGTTGTTCATGAAAAAAAAGCTTAAAACAAATTCTACGATCCATCAGTAAACAATTGTAGAAAAAAAAATTAAAAAATAGAATTCATAGCAAAAATCTGAATCAAAAACGCTTTTTTCGATTTGCGAAAAATTTTATTTAAATTTTTTCATGTTATATACGTCTTTTTGAAAACAAAAGGTTGTGATCAACACAATCAAATGCCTTACTCAAATCCATTAAAAGCCCCTACAGCATTTCCTTTATGAAGATCTTTTCGCCATAACTCTATCATATGGAGCAAGGCATGTTGGCTACTATAACATTTGCGGAATTCTGCGATAATTTACTTTGCATGTGCAAAAGAAATTTGTGCGAGTAGAAATTTGTGTGAAAGATATTTTTGCGAAAGATAATTTCGCAAATTTGCCCCTAATTTGTGAAATGAAATTTCATGAATTTCAAGCTGAATTTCTTCCGCGAAATATTTAAAAAAGCGTAATTTTCGAAATATAGCAGAAAAATTGTTTAAGAGGCTCAGAAAGTTTCTCCAGAATCAAGAAGAAGGTAAACTAGTGTAAATGCATTTTTAACAATCAACCTTCAGTTTAAAATAATTATACTATCGATTTCCTTAGAACTAGAGTTTACATCTTTGACAGGTAATGAAATGCACTATTTTCAGGACCTTGATTCGCGAAAATATCTTCTGCAGAAATTCCTTCTGACATAAATTTCTTCCCTTAAAATTTGGTGATTTGATCACTTCAGTTTGCCTACTAGCATAATAGACATACGTTTACTGAATACATTTAGTTAAATAAATATTTGTTACATGTTTTTAAAATGAGGCATGATCTATATTATTACTTTTATACTGTATATTTTATGCTATTCTATACTGTATATTTTATGCTATTCTATAAATATATTCTTGTTTCTTGAACTCTTTGTGATCAAGAACATTTAAAACAAGTTATATTAGAAACCAGAAATTCTTTAAGTTAGTTTTCCTGAAAAATTCTTGCTTCGCATCCTATCTTCTAAATTGAGTCGATCGGCCGGTTTTTAGCAGTTGCAAAGACGCCGTCAAAGTTCGTGCTCTGCATATTTAGCTGAACTTCTGAGTTCATTTTCTCTATTTTTTTAGGATTCAAGGATTAAATACAGTCGCAATATATATTGAAGCAACAAATGTTACGATTAAATTGTTGCCTCAAAATTACTAATTCAAGATTTTACCTGACTCGCCAACTGATTTTTTTTTCATATTTAGAGATTTTAGCATAACTTGACCACTTCATCATTGGTGTCATCAGATTTTATGGTGTCATTATTATTTTTATAGCTGTATTTTCCCAATTCATGGTTACACTATAGACATTCACTTCAACTTTTAAAATTGTTTAACCATCGAATTAAATGTGGTAACGAGGTTAGAAATTATATTGCCGATCGTATAACACCGACTCCAGGTTACATAAGAGAATAAATCATATTTAATTCTCTATATTATCAATAATGACATCAGCATGCATGACATACATTCATGGTGAAGGGGGTATTTTCATTTTTGGACCAAAAGGACACAAAAAGGGTATTTTTGGGGTCGAAATTCTAAAAATCAAATCAAATAGGAAATAAGTATGCTTTATTTAGTCTATACACCAAATTTCAAGCCAAAAGAAGCATTTTTGACGAAGTTAGGTAAAAAAACCCAGAAAAATAGATAGGGTGTCCGGCCTAAAAGTCCGGGTCCCGTCAGGATTCGATTTTTAAATATGCCATAAATATCGTATTGTAATATTTTGTCCGGAAGTTTGATAAAGCACTCGTATATCGTAAGTAAACGAGAAAACTTATATTTTTTTCTGCGGTGATTTTTTTCTGCCGCCACAGGAATATTATATGAACTGTTCCAGGTACATGGTCCTTTGTAAAGAATCCTGTGTACCATCGCGCTGATTTTCAGGCTCCATGGCCTCTTGTTTAAAAATTCGTAGATGCAAAAGCGGAAAAAGTAAAGTATTTATGAATTTGATCGAAAAAAACGATTGTATTATATTTCTAAAAAGGTATTCGGGGGGTGATTTTAGTTTACTGATCTTTATCACCAGTTGGTTGTGTCACATGCATAATTACGCATATTAATGAACTTGTCCAGACTCCTGAACGCTTTTTTAAACGTCTTGTTCAAACAAATCGAATTAAAGCAAAAATAAAAAATAAAATGTAATGTTTACATCTTGTGAGTAAAAAGCAAGGAAAATAAATTTTATTTCCGAAAATAATTTATTATTATGATCTGTTAATGATATAATTTTCATATTTCATGCCATATTCCCTTTAAAATCGCCATGAAGAGAAGAGAAAGATACAGGCATAATTTTGTCTGTTGCATGCAGGTGTATTGCGTACGTAACATTTTGGCGGGAAAACGTATTACACTTTTTTAAGACCAAACGCGATAGTGCTTCCTAAGAAGTTCTGTGAGCTCGTATTGCTCCTTTGTATGTTTTCATCGAAGACAGGATGACTAGCTCCCTCAGCAACAATATCACCGATATCTTTCATCACACATGTTTGAAGTGAGCTCCAATAGCACCCAGGAACATAAGAAGAACTCTGGAAAGTTCCCATCACCTAGAACAAGCTGGAGAGCTGATCGACGTAGTTTTTACTCTCCATTTCCATATTCCTAAAGACTTTACATTACATAACGTTTTTAAGCCGGAATAAATTAAGAAAATGTCATCATTAGCTCATCCACATGAGTTAACGGCCGTTAAGGTTGGTTTGTTTTTTTCAAACTTAAAGCCGGTTTTCCACTAGGTGACTTTTATAATAAAAATATGTCAGCAATTCGCTTCGGCGGAAAAAAAAAGTAGGATTCATTTCTACGAAAAAAGTCGCAAACCAGATTGCCCTTTATCTCTCATGTAATGATTTTCAAACATTTTCCTTAACAGAAATCTTGTGTTTTTCATGTTTACAGGAACAATGTTATGATTTTTGGCACGTAGTGGAAATCAATATTTTTACTGCGCCTTTTTTTCGCAGCGAAAAAGTCGCTGCGCACGAATAAAGTAGCCTAGTGGAAAACAGGCATTATTGAATTTATACAGGCGAAAATAGACGTTGACCGTTGACGCCAATGTTTACCGACAGCTCTAAATTTCTTTAGCATACTTGTCACAGTCTTCTTTTTGTCCCGTTGATCTCAAGAGTTTGTAATTTTGCAAATCCAACGTCCAATTCTACCGTTCACTTGTGTTATTTATAACAGCAGATTGTAAAGTAGTCGCTTGCAGGCCTTGAGTCTATATTGTGGTTACAGTGATGTTCTGCAAGTTCGCTATTTGGAAATACCTGGTATATTAGTGTGTTA
Source organism: Turritopsis rubra (assembly GCA_039566895.2). Taxonomy (NCBI): domain Eukaryota; kingdom Metazoa; phylum Cnidaria; class Hydrozoa; order Anthoathecata; family Oceaniidae; genus Turritopsis; species Turritopsis rubra. The sequence continues at coordinate 8,915,762 of CM077631.1, read as the reverse complement.
ATCTAACATAATGCGATCATTAAGCTTTTTGGTTGAAAGTCTCTCTTTATCGTTTCAAAGAATGAGGCATTACATAACTATTACCTCGTTTAACCCAGACAGAAATAACAAGGTTTTCACTGCAAACTAGTGATGATCGCATCTTGTTACATTAACCAACAGATAAAGAACACAAAATAAATCAAAAAAAAAAATCAAAGGAATTGAATCGAAATATAACGGTAAAAAGTAACATCAATCTTTTGTTGGAAAATCTTTTATTTTTTCTATAATTTGTTAACTCGCGAAAGTTTGGGGGTAATAAGCATCAGACAAATTTTTTATAAAAAATATGTTTCTTTGCTGAATAATTTATTCAAAGACTGTTGGAAACAGACATAACACAATATTTTTCAAAGAAAAATTTAGTGAAATATCTTAACAAGACTGTCGCCAGTTTATATACACTACGGTTTCACTTGAATAAATTGAACGACGCTACAGAAGGCGCAATCGAAATGGAGGAACGAGTGTAGCTATGACAACCACCATAGTACTTAGTCGGTGTCCGACTCTGACGACGAACTGGATGATGTCGATGAATCGGAGACGGCTTGAGAAACACCCAATCTTAATACTATTTCGTCATCGTTGTTGTCCCGACGCATTCGATCATACGTACGATTGTGGCGATTCTCTCGATCAGATCGGATATTATTGGCATTATTTCGAGTGTAAGTCGTATCTAGAGTACGGTTCCGAAAATGTGGCGATCGGGAACGTTGACGATCCCTACGTGATTCACCGCCGCGTCGTCTCTCCTCCCTGTTCACATAAATTTGTTCGTATGGACGACGTTCCAAGTGATCAAAGACAGGTGACATAGGCCTTTCGACGGGAGAGTCTGATTGACGCCCTGCACGTATCGGATAATCGTTATCATGGCCATGATCCGATTCAATTGACTCAACCGAATCGGACAAATCGTTTTGTTCGAGAGGATAACTTGTTAAATTGATGGTGGAATCGTGAATGTCAGGATACACCGAGTAGGGCGGAGGGCGGCTTTCATAGGACCGTGGCGATGGGATATTATAAGGAACACAATTATAAGTTTCTGAAGAGCTATTTGCTCTTGAACCCTCTCTCGTTCTCTCTGTTGATGTTTTAGAAACTAAGACATTCACCAGCTCCTCAAGTTTCGAAATTCTTGTAAGCATTTCATTTTGAACCTCTAAATTGAAATTTAAAAAAAAATGTATTTGGGAGACTGTAAACCCGATTCTCCATTAGGTTGGAAGTCGTCGCAATGTGCGATTGTTTCCGCCTCGATACATGCGCAGTAGCAACAAATGTTTTTCAAGGATGCGAAAGAAAAAAAAAGGAAAAAAATCGCCCGCCGTGACATTTTCCACCTAGTGGCGATTGGACTTAAGTCGGAGAGATTGGACACTCAAAACTGATTTATTCACCAAATTCAAAGAAAAGAAAACACATATTGTGTCATTTCCTCTTGCAAAGCCTTTGGAGATAAAAATCAATTACTGTACTTTTAAAACTTGACACAAACCTTGGAAATTAGTTTTTGGAACGAATTCATATCTAGAGTTTCCAATGAATGTTTTGCCTACAAACACTACAGATCGCTTAAAATTAAAATTAAAATTAAAATTCGTGTTTTTAAACACTACCTTGAAGAACAATCTATTTTTTCGTTCTACCATTTGATATATAAGTAGACCAAAAAAGAGTACTATGCAATTAACCAATTCGCTTTGTTGCTTTCCATCGTTGTTTTTAACATCAAAAAGGGTGAAAATATAAGATTTTTTTTAAAATTTAAACTTTGTATATAGAATTGTTTATAAACCCATCTTTCCTAAATTGGCTATCTATCGTTCTCCTATTGAAAACGAAATGTGCCAACGTCGGTTATCCACTAAAAGATGAATTTGTTACTCCTTTAAAGTTTCACCCACAAAAATTATGGCACTGTGAGTTTCGGAGTTTCTATAAAATTTAATTTAGTCATATTGAATCGGGAGAATGTGCAAATCAATCTACATCAAAGTTACCTTGAAAATGAGCACGTAATGACTGAACGCAGTTGTGAGTACTTCGTTCTCCCAGTTTCAATAACATCTCACAGCCATCTTCACATAATACTGTTCGCTTGGAGCAAATTTCAACGTGGGTTTTAAAGTCTTTTCGCAAAATTCGCACATTGCAACCCTCATTTGTGCAAGTTGTGAATCCATATTGGCATGAAGCAACATGGCTTTGAAGTGTTTCCAAGGGAACTGTTTCATCACATCCATTTTCTTTGTTGTCACAAAATATCCGCTGTTTACTTATGATGTTTTTCAGGAGAGGTACAACTGACTGGAGGTCTCTTTTATGCACAGACGCCCGGCAATGTGGACACGATTTCTGATTAGACAACCATGTTTTGATACATTTGGAACAGAATACATGGCGACAGGGTGACTCAACCGGATCCTCAAGAATGCAGGTGCAAATGCAACAGATCAGTTCCAGATTGACTTCACCTTCAGGGAATCGGTCAATATCCCAACCCATTTCCTAACAAAGAGAAAACTGATAGTACTATGTTAATTTCAAAATAAATGAAAAAAACTTTTTTATTATGTAATGTCTCATTTGGCAATGATTTTTAAAGGGGATTAATAATGGATGGCTTGCAAATGTTTACATGGTCTTTAGTATTAAAAAGTAAAGATTTGTTCTTTCGAGAGCAAACAAAGTTTATTTTGGGCTGTACTGTACACTTTTAGATTGATAATCTTGAGACTGACACTATAATACTGATTTTCCCCTTCTTAGCATCATTTGACCCACCCCTCTTAGCATCACTAGGCAAAAATCAAAGAAAATCAATGTACAGTACAGCCATTGTTACTAATCAAAATTGGAACCCACAGAACAGCTTAAAGCTGAAAAATCTGCCATGTTTTTACTTTATATCTGTTGGCACGGCATATGACACTATCTATATCTTGAAGACCTGACCCTAAAGATAATAAAGGGAGTATGAGTCTGTAAGGAGGGAGGGGAAGCGGTCTCTGAACCTTAAAAATTGTGGCCCCTAATTGCATCATAAAAACTTGATCATGAAATGTTACTAGAATGTTTAATAAGAAGAAAGCTCATTACATTGTGAAAAATAGATGTACTTGGAAACCATCATTAATTAGCTATATACAATAACAAAGTATCAATAGATATCAATAGATGGGTAAAGAATGTTTATATTTTCCTGAAAAGTGGGACGAAATGGCCATCCTGTGGCAGTCAAAAGAATAGATACTATTACTTACTGACTAATGAATCAGGCTGTTTTGCGGTAAAAACGTAAACATGATTCTTTACTATACCCCCTCTACGTTCATTCTCATCACCCCTCTCTTAATCTCTGTAGGGGTTAACGACCGAGACCCCCACCCTAATTTTCCGTTAATCGAGACAAACGTTATTTCTTGACTGCCCCTAAGTTGCGATTCGAGGGTAACTTTGTCTAGGCAACAAGGAATCTTCTATATCCGGTCAGTCACTTTTAAGATGGGATTCCTGGCTACTGTGATACCTTAAAGACAGTTTACAGCTTAAAATTAGCAATTTTAAATCTATTTTCCCGATTTCGAAGCCTCGATTAATGTTATCACTTTTCTCATCAGCAGAGAAGAAACTACGTATCATCAGAAATGAAAACAGAATTGCGAAAGAATATGTTGCATCCTTCCACAGCACACACAGATTTGCCCAAATTAAGTTTAAAATGAAGGGATACCTGATCTAACCATTTGGTCTTTTAAGTATTCAACAGAGATCATATAAACATGTTGTATAGTCTCTCACTTGACTTCCAAGAACCAGTTTTTGTGAGAGGTTTTCATAGGTTTGTTTTGAATCTTATTCTCGAGAAACTTTACATATTTGGTCACCTTGCATCCATATAAGGAAGTACGAAAAAATTTTGCATTCTCCCTATGCACTCACCCGGAAAATGCAAATATGAACACTTTGAATAAAGTTTCTTGTACGACTGACCAAGGAACTTTAATATGGCTGCTGAAAAGCATTATCCAGGAAACAACAAAAACTATTCTCAACTCACAGAAAATGAAGAATGATTTCAAAATTCTTCACTCCTAAAACCTTTGCTTTTTGTTACTAGTTTACTTTCATCATTAACGTCAAGCCCGCTATGAAGATTTATATACAAACAGTCACGGCGCGGTGGTAAGAAGATTTAAACCTCAATATTTTGAAAAAAAGATTATAAATTATATTATTCTACTTTTTTGCTGGGATGTTTACAAACCTTTATTTGAAGAAAGATTTTAATTTAACCTCAGATTCAGTGTCAGGTCCTTGTGGGGAGAGATTTAAAAACAAAAAATAGTGATACTGTCGTTATCTGAAATCAGAAGATGATATTAAGGACATTAATATTTTGTTCCTTTAGCTATTATGTTTCCAATAATGTTTCATATAGCTTAACATAAGGGTTAGCATCAACGTAGCGGTTAGTGTCAAATTGATGCTATTAGGTAGGTACGTAAAACACATTGACACTACTTTTTGTAACTATTTCTATCAATTTTTTTCCTTTCAATAGCAAAAAAATGTGCACTGGGGCTCCCCAATTTAAACCACCAAAGCACTACACTTTATTCGCTACAATGTAATCCTTTTCATGAAGCAATCCAAGAAGATTTAAAATGGCAGATGTTATTGTGGAAGTTGGTCATGCAATACTATAAAGTTGATGAATTTATCTGTTTTGTTGAATTTTGGTCTGACTAGACTGCCGATGCTAAGGGCTAAAGATAAAGATTTTTCTTTTGATTTTAAACTTTTTCTTTTCTTCTTTTCATCTTTGTTTCTAGTCATGACAGAAATTATAATTGTTTTCCAATTCACTATGAAGAAGTATAATTATAAGCTCCATCATGTCATTTTTCACTGGGGTGGAACTTTATAAGAGTATTTAATTCCATTTTTAGTGTATAACTTCTAATGCCGTCATATTCAGGAGTTAAGAAGACTTTTTTTCTACATTTTCATATGAAGTTTTTCTTGGAGAAATTATCTTTGCTTTGATATTTTCTTTAAATCAGTTAGTGATTATGAAGGCATTTTGATTAGTATTTACACAGTGGTGGAACATAAGACGTGCCCGATTGCCCGGGGCAAGTAATTTTCTCATTGGGCAAGTAAGAATCTTTCTTACGTGCCTGATCGGGAAAGTGGACGTTTTGATTTCTTATAGAAATTTGTAATCATCAAATTGTAGATAATTATTGTTACTTATTACTTGTGAACGAATCTGTGACTATATTGTCTAATATACTCTTATCTCACAGTCACAAAAGATATCGTGATATACACTCGATGACTAGTACATTTGCCATATTGAAAATAAAGTAAGCAGTAGAATTGCACGGTAGATGGCATAGCAGAAATATATGATCATGTAAACATTTTTTGTACATGCAATATTTTATTTATGGAACAAAAGAAAAAAGAAAACGTCCAATTGAAAAAGATTCTCTTGATCAAATTTTTTAGTAAAGTTTTTTCATTAAAAATGGCTACAAGTTGGTTAAATCTTGTCTGTCGGTAAAGTGAGGGAGAACCATAGGGAGAAAAATCATTGTTTTTCTAAGGGTACCGATCTTAATACATCGAGTGAAAAGTCTACCTCATGCATAGAAAGTGGGTCTGCGGGAAGGATTAGTAACTTTTTTCAACACGAAAATTCCACGAATCACTTTTCAAAAGTTAAATGGAATGCTGAAAAGATGTTTTTAAGAATAGAGGAAGTAAAGTTGCAGTTGTTAAGAGGAAGTTTTATAGACAGTGCTTAAAGTCAAAAGCAAAATTTGTAAACACTTGCACGATGGGCAAGCCTCTAAATTCTTATGTTCCACCACTGTTACACATTTTTATTGCATCTTTATTGTATCCCCAGTTTGAAGGAAACAATACTAGGCTCAATCTTCTCCTCCCCATCCACGATGATGAAGAAATGCACCACAAAACCTTACGATTTTGAGTGTAGGGCATAGTATATTAGATGGAGGGGAACTTGAATGAACAGAATATCCCCAACATGACACGAGCTGAAAAATTTTAGTTGAGACAAAAAAAAAGCTAAGGCTTATTTTTGAGTAAATATGGTACATACTTTTTACTGTTATTTTCAAAACTTGAAAATTCAAAACTTCCAACAATCATTTTTATAACACAAAGTTAACATTTTCATGTCCTAATTATATATTGTTAATTGGATGGATCCCTTTGCTTTGCTAAAACAGTAATTACTGGCAGAAGATATTGTTTTATGGCATGGTAATTTAATTTGATTGGCTGTAACATTTTTTTGGAAAATGTTAAATCACAAAATGAACAGAGATAAATATTGCTGTTTAAGGTAGTTGTATAATCCATTGTGAGAATGTGTTTGTTAAAGGGGCTACGAAATGAATCATGTGATTGTTGTGTTTTTTTTCTGTTTTTTTTTTCATGTCAGCCATATTATTATTGCATCTCTCGCCTCAAATTGATTTTTGGTGCTGCACCATAAATCAAGATCACGTGATTCATGCCATAGGCCCTTAAAAAGCAAGATCCAAAAACATTGAAGTGTCTTTAATTTAAAAGCTTAAATATGGAAAACTATGTTGGTACCTGATCTTTGTTGTGTATTCTATGAAGCTTAAAATTATTTGTCACCACTTCCGTGTTCCCATTGTTCTTATATAAAAGAAGATGGTAATCCTAGCTAGTTTTCATTTCTTCTTGTAAAGTGCAAGTACTCTTGCGTGGTTGATTTTACATCTGAACTGAAACTTCAAAGGAAATGATGTTTTGTTTTCTGAATTTGGGTACATCCTTAATGTAAAATTCTATTTCCCTAAATATGGAATTCTAAGAAATGGTTTTAAAAAGTTTCAGTTTGAGACTAAAAATAAAGAAACTTAAAAATGACGTTCTTTTCTGAAAACAAAACTGTGCAATCAAAGTAAAACTAGCTTCCCAGGTAAAAACTTTTTACCGATGCAATTCTCGTTCATTACAACGTGAAAGAAAGTAGCCGTAAGATGATTAGCTTTCACGAAGGATCGGTGTTATTTTAATGTCCAGTTCTATCCCATGTCTAAACCAAACTGCGTATAAAATAAAAAAAAAATTAAATTTAATAATGACTTCATGTTTCCATGTAAAAATTCAAGTTTCTGTCTGGCTGTACTTTACCCAGGCATATCAAAAAAAGAACTTGTGAATTAAAAACCCTCCTCTACATGCCACTACTTCTGGAATAAATTTATTATTCTGTATCATAGAGACAATCTTTAATTATAAAACTGAAGCAAAAATATAATCATACCTCCTTGTCTATTTATAAGATATACTACATTTTCAAACTTATAAACTTAACAACTTTTTACTAATCTAACATTACCATATATTTTTGACTATCTTTCCTCCTTTTTATCGTCAACAAACGGAAATGTAAACACTTCATGCAATGCAATGGTTTCCCTCTATACTAATACACATACCGATAAAAAACCGTTGCCACATTTGTCTATTAAACAAATTTGACTTTAACAACAGATTTGAAATGAACATTTTATTTAATGTTTTTTTGTTTTTTTTTGCTTAGGACTCGCAACCAGGGCTTAAAATGCTTATAGTATTAATATATAGACTAGTGTAGCATGTAAAAACATTTTACAGTTTTTCTCCATAAATTGTTCTTACACGCAATACTGCAATGATAAGTCTGCGTATTTACAAAAATTGTTGTGTTTCTCCATGTTGGAATTATATCATATTTATCACAAAATTGTTCTATAAATATTTTGGATCGATCATTCAAAGAATGCTATTAATCCCTACTTTTCAGTATTATCTGGCCTATTTAGAGATTTCCAAAGTTGTACAGGTAAACTAAAGGCTAAAATTCCAATGTTCAGAGATTTAGAAAAGAGACAATACAACGTATACTCCTACCTAACCACGATTAAACTTCTGATATATAAGAAAATACCTTCAAATTTCCCTATTAACTAAAGCTAGCAAAAACAATACCTTCTCAGACGTTTTTATCTTTCAATTCTTTATTCTGCTATGAATTGTGGAAATGTCAAAACCCAAAACTCCACCTGCACATCATGATACAAAAAGCATGTAAATATCTATGTAATCACTCTCTTCTTGCATTACAATCAATTATACTATTCAATTTTATAATCTAAAAAAAAGATATCATTCATTTACCTTAATAATAACAATCCACACACTACAATGAAATACCAAATAAACTGCTAGCTACACATTTCGGCATAGTAGTCAAAACTAACTGATACGAAAAAAGCTACGTTCAAACACATTAAAAAAATAGACATCGGTAGAAAATGATAAACTGATAACACATAAGAGGTCTACACCGTCTATCTCGTCGGATAGAACAGTTACTGATAAATATCAATGTTGTTATTCTTTATTACTGAAATTAAAGCATTGAGTAAAAAAATGTTTCACAGCCAAGCTATGTCTTCCAGATTTGAAAAAAAAAGTTTCAAAGAGGAAGGGCATTATTGGAGGATTTATTGTATTTTAATGTAAAGCTTTAATTTTAATCCTTGATATTAGTTTTTCAAAAATTCAAGTTAGTTATATTGATTACATAGTTATAACATTCTCTTGCAGCTGTCCAACAAATGTTAAGTTTATGTTGTTATAGTGAAAAGCTTATGGTTCATCATTTTCATTAGTGAAAACGTTTTGAGAAAGAACTGCTAAATATATTGCTGTCAATATTGGTGACTTTTACTGATTTTTTCTAATCTTGCACGTTTTTCTTTAATTGTGTTCTGATTGTAAGAAAACCCCAAATGATGTTATAAATCAACTGGAGAATTTGTAATGACGGTTTCCAACAAACCTTTCATATAACAGGTCATTGCAGATTTTTTTATATAAATTCTGAATAATTTTATTCTGAATAAATTCTGAATAATTTTAACCTGTGTAAATGTAAGAATTATTAATGATAATAAAAAACTGATGTAAGATATTATGTGCTCATATTTCCAAGACCACAAATTTGTCATTACAAAGTAAACAATGAGTGCTAGCACTTAATTTATGCATTCACATTTCAATGTTGCAATCGCAAACTTGTTTCCTATTTCACTTGTCTATGAAAATTATTTTTTTTCTTAATGACTGTTGTTACGGAATTATGTTGAATCAACTTAATTAAATGTATCTTAATGACATCATTTTATAAGTGAGAAATGATCTTCCTCTTTTATAACGTCAATATTACAATGTTATGATTGGAAAGTATTATTGTAAGCTTTGGTATTGATAATTCGTCAAACTACTTAGAATACATCTTATCACGATACTCAGTTTACCTAAAATGATGGCTATGGAACTCTGAATTGCAATACTTAGTTTCTTGGTTACTGTTGTATACTCAATGTTATCTTTTTTTAAACTTATGAAGAAAAAATACAAAAAAACATAAAACTTGTCTATATTTTGTTTTAAATGTTGTTTGTACTGAAAGGGCAGGAGAAATCTATTTTCTGTTCATCAGTTTCAAACCAGATGTCTACATTGTTCAATGAAGATGGATGGTTATAATGTTTTTATTTTTTTTGTCATCCTTTTATATAATACAGTGTTAATTCAAGACTCTTGTTTCAAGTGAATTTTCTCACTGAATGTTGATTCCTTTCTTTGATGTATGTAAGCAAACTCTCATAGATGTAAACTTCCTTTTCTTATTGTGTTTGTTTATTTTTCGGAGATTTTTTTCAAGCGATTACATGATTATTGGTTTACTGTGTTACTTCTACAGGACAATAGTCAGGCTTCTTGAGCCACCAGTTTTTAATATTGTTATGAATGAAACCAATTTTATAGCTATATTAATTTTGTTAACATTGTAGAAATTCAAAGTGAACTACGAATTTGGAGGAAATAATAATAATAATAAATAAATAAATAATAATGGAGTTAAGAGTTGGCAGTCGATATCGGCTTGGACGAAAAATTGGCAGTGGATCATTTGGAGATATCTATTTAGGTAAGCATACTATATTAACTACAATCTCCGAGCTAAAATCACTTCATGGTTTCTGCTGTTACGTTTCTGTTAAATCATACTACAGATTAAACGTTTTTTTTCTCATGTTCACTGTTGTTGTTTCAAAAAAGGTACAAACATCACCAATAATGAAGAGGTCGCCATCAAACTAGAATGTCTGTCTTCCAAGCATCCACAGCTTCATATTGAAGCGAAGTTTTACAGAATGATGCAAGGCGGAGGTATGTGAAACAAAAAGGAATCTCTTCTAGTATTTCATACTTTATAGAATGGTAATCACTATAAGGTTTGCATAAACAAGAACTTGTTGTAGTTTCCTTTAAGCAGCTTGTCTTTGCGTTTCTGTTTATAGTTGGAATACCGTCAATTAAATGGTGTGGTACTGAGGGTGATTATAACGTGCTGGTGATGGAGCTACTTGGACCCAGTTTAGAAGACCTGTTCAACTTTTGTAACCGAAAGTTCAGTATCAAAACTGTGTTGTTATTAGCAGATCAACTAGTAAGTTACTTATGTTACTACTCATTTGGGTAAGTACTTCGTCTATCACTATCCATGAATAAGACTCGGGCTGTCGATGGTCTAGCTTTCTTAGAGATGTTGGGTCATTCTTTAAAATAGTGATACACGAAGTCATTGTCCTCATTTGTAAGTCATTCATTACACAATAAGTTTTTAAAATAGAGTTAAGTTGCTTTAAAGAAATCCTGCCCTTTCCGACAATGACACCCTTGTGCGTTGTTTGTTGAAAAAGATGCGATCATCACTATTTTTTTTGCTGTCAAAACTTTTTTTCTTAATGAAAACATGTTTGCGTACTTTAAAATAAAAATAAGAGACTTTCGAGCAAAATGATCTTGTGAGAAAAACACACTCTTTGGTGAAGTTGGATACATCACTCATATCTTTATAAATGCAGAGAAACAAACTAACCTCGCATGTCATTTGATTTTTGTATTTCAATTCTTAGATCAGTCGGTTGGAATATGTCCACTCAAAGAACTTCATACATCGTGACGTAAAACCCGATAATTTTCTGATGGGTCTGGGAAAGAAAGGCAATCTTGTATACATTATTGATTTTGGACTGGCAAAAAAATACCGGGACCAGAAGACCCATCAACATATAGCATATCGTGAAAATAAAAATCTGACTGGAACAGCAAGATATGCCAGCATAAACACACATTTGGGAATAGGTATGCCATTTTTTTCTTCTTGTAAATTCCTGATGGAAAGTAGACTGATCTGATCTGTCGTTCAAATTAAGACAAACAGGAAGACTGAAGTGGTGAAAATCTCCATGATTTTTGCCTAAGTGGAAAGGTGGCTTTCTTTACCGAGACAAATTTCATCAAGAGACATAGTTCTCAAGAGGGTCCATTCTGCAGCAAAATGAAAGCTAATTTCATCTAGGGGGAAACAGTCATGAAATTTGTGTTGAAAAATGCAGCCATAAAAGTATTCTACATAAAAGCAACATGTGATAAAAATTTTCATTGTTTCCCTCATAGAACAAAGTCGCCGTGACGACATGGAGTCATTAGCCTACGTTCTCATGTATTTCAATCTTGGTACTCTACCGTGGCAAGGTTTACGGGCTGGAACCAAACGGCAAAAATACGAAAGAATCAGTGAGAAGAAAATGTCTACGTCAATCGAATCGCTGTGCAGAAGTTACCCCTGTAAGTAGAACTCGTCTTTTATGGTGCGAAAGAATTAATACTGACATATTTTTGTAGTCCCTATGTTGTTATCCTTCAGTTTGTCATCCGTCTAAGAAACCCAGTAGGTACCTCTTGGGCTAACATTTAGTTCTTTTGCCCGCCCCGATTTGCAACTGGGACGTTCGCTCACTTGCACTAAGGCCAGTGTTCAGGCAGTCGATTGCTCTAAATTGGCTGAGACTCGAACATAGGCCTCAGCGGTCGCACTCGAAGGTACTGTCCACTACACTATCGCTGTAAGGTTCTAAGATCTGAGCTTCTGTCATCTTTTTTATCACTGTATATACATATTTTCGCCTTGTTTTAGCTGAGTTCGCGACATATCTTAACTATTGCCGTGCGTTACGGTTTGACGATAAACCAGACTACAGTTTCTTACGACAGATCTTTCGCAGCTTGTTTCATCGTCAAGGCTACACATATGACTACATATTTGATTGGAACTTATTACGTGTGGTAAGTCTGTTTTATGTTTATTTTCGTAGAAACACGTGTTGTGATTAATAATTAGTTCGTTCGCTTTACGCAATAATTTCTTAGCGTAGGCGTTGACCCAAACTATGACGAACATAACCAATGTTTTATGTCGTCAAACCAGGCTATGTTCATGTAACTAGGCAACAAAAAAAGATAAGATCTTGAATTTTAAGGATAAGGGGTTGAGTGTCATGTAAGAGAAAGAGTTTTACCTTTAAATTACTCATCCACGTCTTGGAGGAACATGTTCGGCGTGTGTTTTGTCTAATAAGATGCAATCATGAAACTTTTGGGTTGGAAGTCTTTTATTTACGTTTGAAAGAACGAGGCACTACGCAACAATGTTCTTGTTAACACAGACAAAAACAACAGTTTTGAGCGAAAACTATTGACGATCGCGTCTTGCGTCTTGTTAGATAACTACAGTTCGTTTCCGATGATTCTTATGACGAAGCTATTTCCTTAGGGTGGATCTCGGTCAGAGGAGGATCGTAGGAAAGAACTTGGCGAGCATTTCCCTGGCCAAAACTTCCAGCTAAGACAAAATCGAAATTCTGCGACAACGAAACCTAAGGAACTTCCAGCAAGTAAGTAAACTTTAAAAAACTCATCTAAAACATCTATTGTTTAGTAATTTCGTTACCTTATTGGTCCCTTTTTATGCCGCCACTTGATGGCGTTAATTTTCATGGCGTCAAAAGGGCCGGGACAAGATGTTTATCTGTGAAGGTTTGATCGTGGACTTTCCAAAAATAACGCCATTAAGAAGGACTGGTGTAAAAGGGGCCAATAGGTAATAAAACACGATATCTGATTTTCAGTGGATCGTGAAAAGAGAGTGTTGAAACACCCAGTGGGTGACACAGAAGAAGCTCAAGTAGGTGTGAGGTCGACATCTCAGTTGCGTGGTGGCCTACCATCATCTTCGACCAGAAGAACGAACAGAGACATTTTACCTGATGGACGATCGCCTGTCAGACACCACAGATTGTCGGGGAAACCGTCCTAGGTGATGGTGGGGGAAGTTAACAATTCATTGTAAATGATTTTCAGCCGTTAATGGAGTTTCAGCTCCGCCGCTCACAGCTAATTTTTATCAGACACTTTTGTGCGTAGTTTTATTATGCTCGTTCAATGTCCGTGTTGTTACTTTTCTTAAAAGAAATATGCTGCCTTAAAACAGTGAAGATGGCGACCGTAATGTCCAAGGTATTGTCGCGCCTGTTGTAAACACATTGAACGGATTTAAGGCTCACCCAATCCTGTTCCTTCATCCGTGATGTTGTTCCAGACAAGAAGATTCAGTTAACTGATTTTTCGTAGTTACAAAATGGTAGTGAACTCCTTGTGACGATCCACAATATTGCAGCTGCTTTACGTTGACTGTGAAGTGTGCGTGATACTTTTTACAAGGCAGCTGCTTTGCAAGTGGGAAAAGTCTCTGTGGGGGAGTGTTTTTTTTATCGAAACAGCAGATGATATTGCTTGCCATTCCTATAGGAAACACTCCTCCAAAGAGACATTTTGAAAATTTTGCCCACTGGGTTTGCAAACCTGGTTCTTTTTTTTTTCCTTTTTATGTGCCCCAATTTATTATTTCGCAAATGAAGTTCTGTGCATCCACAAAGTTTTACAAACATTAATTTTAGTACGTGTTTTTTGTTTTACTGTGCACCTATGTTCTATGGTGTATGCGCCAGAAACGAAATAGATTTAACTAAAAGTTTTAAACCCATTTCGTTTCTGTTTCTCTACTGCGTACATAGGCATATTCTTGAAAGTATTTTCAAATGATTGAACGGCTGCGTCTGTCAATGATATAAAGTCAATTATTAAGTTAATAATTTGCTACAGTAATAGGGAGCTTACGATAACCCAGCAGGCAAAATCTTCCAAATGTCTATGAGGAGGATTGTTTTCTTTAGTAATGACAAGCAATATCACCCGTTGTTTCAATAAAAAAACATTCCTCAACAGAGACTTTTTGACGATTTTGGCCGATGATAAAGAGGACGCCAGGAGTAATTCACAAAAATCCACGAAGCAATGAAAGTTTAAAGAACTTGTCTGTAATAACAAAACGTTTGAGCGATGAACTAATAAAGAAAGAAATGCTATCGAAACAGGATATACCAATACGAGGGAAACATTATTTACCAATATCCTTGCATCTAAGTTTTCGGAATGATTTCGAAACTTGGTGAACGGGTCGTCCTATTTTCGTAAACTCCCTAATAACATTGCAAACGTCGTATAATTGAAAACGAGGATATAATTCGAGACTACGTCATGATACGCAGCGTAAATGGTCACGGATGATAAATGGCATTAAACCTTTTCAAACTTTTTGTTTGTATGGTGTAATTATTACGGCAAACGAAACCGAAGCTTTTGTTATATGATATGAAGGGGTGTAAGGGATGTATAGTGCAATGTAACACGACTGTTTTTTGGTTTTTTTTAACCAAAGTTTTTTGGTTGTTTTAAGTTGTAAAATGAAATGTTTATGTGTGATACCAGTCGAACTAACTGAAAGATGTTCAAAATGATAATGAAATTAGTTATGTGAACCTGTTGTATGTGTTATATAAAACATATCCCCCGGATCAACTTCCTACACATTTAAGTCCTTAAAAGTCACCCCCGTTCAAGTATAGTTAAGAAACGCAATTAACTCATCTGTGACTAATTCGGACAAAACCGACCATGATTATGATATTAAAAACAAGAGTTTCTAAAACTTGTTGTGAAACATCTACAATAAGCATCATGATAGACCTTTCAGGTGATTACAGGATGGGGTAGATTTGTCTCGTTTCAACTCTTAATAGGGACCTTAAGACGTCAACGAGGACGGCCGGTCGTTCGAGTAACCCATGAATATTCACAAAACAAATCACAAACCAATGAAAGTTTAAAGTCTTTGTCTCTTGTAACTGAAAGTGATCGATGAATTAAAGGAAGAAATGAATGCCGAATTCGGGTTAACGGTAGTTTTTATATACACGCCTTAGCTAGATCGGACGAAGGACGGAATATGCTTTGGTGATGGAAAATGACTACAGGCGCCTTTGCCTGATTACTGGAAAAAATAAAGTTTGTAAATATAATGTTAAATATAATATTGTTCCATTAAAATTGTTCCATTTCATTATCATTCACACTGACCTCTCTGCCGTTAGTTAAGTATATATAATATGTCATCGAAAAAAACGTTTCATTTGTAACAATTAATGGAATGAGAAGAAACCTATTTGAAGTCCACAGTCATGTACGGTGTAACCATAGAAATGTCTTTTTTTCTGTTATTGGAGTAATCCTAAGAAATCTTTTGAAGGGAAAAGGGAAATGAAATAATGTTCAAAGTAACAAAGTGTTCGAGATATTCGAGAAACTTTAATAAGGAAGAGAGAGCATAAAGGCTGAATCCAAAGGAAATACAAAAACAATTCGAGAAGGGGATACTTCGATAAGTAATTTGTGTGGTTATTAAAAAGAGGGCGTCTCAATCTAACACTTTTAAAAATATTTTTTATTCCATGGGCAAAACTCCATCACAAATGAACAAGAGATCTCTGAGAAGGGTGCCTTCGAATTGTTCGTCCGTCCGTATATCGAAAAGGCAAGAGACCCTGGGTTGAGGAGTTCATTATAAAATTTCCTTGTCTGGACACTTATACTTTTTTTTGCACTCACTTTGATCACATGACTTATTACAACCAATGCAAGTTATTATTTACTATCATGTGATCAAAATGAGTGCAGAATTACCGTAAGTGTCCAGACCAGATAAGATTATTAGTCAGCTGAGTATTGCAATAGGAATTGAGTATTAGAATAGGGTTGGTCATGAGATTCCTTTTCATGAGATTACGGTCAGTAAAATATAATTGCTAAAAAAAAGTGAGGAAAACCGCGGCTGCGTTTTGTTTATTTTCTAATATTCAAGCTGTGGTGGTGCGTGTATTGTTGCTCTTACTCTTGTTAAAAAGTCAGTGCCAGATTTCAATTCATCGAAATTGTTTTTTTGCCAAAATTGAGAAAAATAGAATCGCAAGGATATTGCTGAAAAAATAAATAAATGCCGCGCCCTCGAATAAACACCGCGCCAAAAAATCCCTTGAATCAAATACACTCGGTGTGGTAAGGGAGAATGAGAAAGAAGAAAGATTATCCGATCGGGCATAATCGGGCATACATGTTGTAAATAATGGGAAGTGGTATTTAGGCTTCGTTGTTGTTGATAGGTATCAAGTTCAGAAAAAATGATGGAGTTCTTAATGAAGACGGCAGTCAGGAGGGGACCGAAGAAATGTGTCCCACATAAGGAGGTTTCCGTTAAGTAAAGGCGAAAAGGCATGCGTTCCTGGAAAAAGTGTCCGCTAAGGAGGTGTCTGCTGTATATTATGATGGGGATGTCTGCTAAAAGGTTCAACTGTACTTTATATTATATATACAGTAGAATCCCGCTATCTCGAATTTCCACTTTTTCGGTTCCTAGAACTCTTTTCTGTTGCTATCTCGAACTTTTCCCAGAAATCAGTTCATAAAAACAAGGCATTTCGAACGTTTTTTCAGAAATCCAACGTCGCATCAAAAGCTTATTTACCAGAGGCAGATCTAGAGGGTATGTCGAAATTTGTGGAGGAGATTATAAGTAATTAAAACATAAAAGAAAAACGTGCAAGTAATCCCATTGGTAATACAGACTGAAAACAGAAATTATGTTAATATACCCTAGATCTGCCGCTGTTTACTGATTGATTTAATTCTCTCTCCAATACTAATCTATCCGTGAAGAGCTGCACACGGTCGGTCTAATCATCACGTCCTCATCATCCAAAAAACAGAAAAACGGTCCTGGGTAACAGGTTGATCATCCCTGTTATCCCATTTCTAATGATGGCGCATACTTGATGCGAACAATTAATAGTTGGGCGTAAAAAATTAAAATTTTGTTGAATGATTTATTAACCGCAGCTGTGTTTTGTAAAAAACGAGGTAAATAGCGGGAGGAAAACGGGAGACTCCTCATAAAACGGGTTGGCTGGGTCTACATACACACTTATTGCAAACAATTTTTGTAGCATCCGCCGTGATTCAACCTGTGATTGTTGTTTTAATGTTTATGACACTATTGTGTCGTGTATGAATGATTTTATTTATGAATCATAAATTCAAAATTATCTTTTTATCGACAATCATTGTCAATATATCCTAAAACATGCCATATTCTATGAGAACGAATCAAATTAATCTATCCGTGTTTTTTTATTGTGTTTTTTCAATGAATTGAATTGACAGTTATTAAGATTTCCCACAACAGAACAATCGAGTTAACCCGATTTATTATTACTATACCCGGTCTTCATGCGTTTTAGAAAAACTGACCAATGAGTGAATAAATTTATGAGGTAATTGATAATGGAGATAATTCGATTCTTACCCCGATATTTACATCAATAATGAGAGATATAGGAATATAAGAGATTTAAAAAAAATTAAAGATGGTAACTTGGGCGTTCCATTGAAATGATCAAGAGTCGATTTCTTATTTAATTAACATCCTACTCATAAACGTAATTATTCGGAAGATTTAAATGAAAACACGATGTTGAAGAATTTGAGGCGGAAAGCTCCAGAAAAAGATAAATTAGGCCATGATTTATTTAAATTCACTAAGGTAAGCAACACCGTTTCCTTTATTTCTCCGTGAACATTTATTTTTTGTTTTTATTTTTTATTTTTATTTTTTCCCCGTTTTTGAAGTAACCTGTGACAACCATGAATTAATGTCTGTTCAGGAATTAATGTGAAATTTGAGACGCAAGTAAACAGATACTGTACCAGTTATTTATTTTTCATATATCTATATACCCATAGCTATGATGTATAAAAAATAAATCCTTTTTATAGTATTTACATTGCTAGCTATAGCTATAAACTGACTGAAAATTAAGAAACATAAAAACAAAAATAAGACCACCTAAAAATTTGCTAGATAATCGTCCTCCAACCATCTCAATTTGAAGTTGAAAATTTAGGTTAGTGAGTAGTCAGCGTTAATAAATATATATAAATTAATTAATAAATGAAACGTAATGTGTGCCAACAGATATAAATAAAAAACAGGTGCTTCTAATATACGACAGACGACATGTATGAACATGTTGTCTGTCATATATTAGAAGCACCTGTTTTTTATTTATTGAACGAGGTCGTACATTGTTTTTAAAAACATGATAGTGCATGATAATTTGATTGTCAATTTCAATTCAAATGGCACTACTGTAGAGCTAAGGGACTAAAATTTACTTCTTTTTAATTTTTCAAGTGAAATGAGTATCTTGCGTGCCACAGCCAAAATTATTTTAAGAAAGCAAAGTATTTTTGGTATTTTGCAATGTAAAAGTTTTGTTAGCAATGTTTTTTACTTGTAATGTTTTTATTACTGTGTTCTGTAGAATGAAAATTGGAGAAAACTTTTACTCTCTCCGGAGAGTTTGGTCTTCAAAAAGCAGAAAATGTACACTATGTTATTTTTGTTTGTATACAGCGAGCCTGATCTCATCCATTTACGTCTCACCAAATATAAGAATGAAATAAAATTAAATCAGTTTAAAAAATATGAACAGCAAAGTCGGGGGAAATTATACCGGTTCTTATAAAAAGCAAAGCTAATCAAATTCAATCTATGATATAAGCATGTTAGCTATAGCATAAAATTATTAGTGTAAATGTAATTCTCATCAGTTGACTTCGATATATAAAAAATGTCAATTTATCAGTAAACTTCTCATAAAATAATTATAATGAACACTGAACTATTGTCATTACACATTTTTTATTGAATCAGCAGGCAAATCACTCTTCCTCATAGACTTTTTGAAGATTTTGCCCACTGGGTGAAATCTTGAAATATGGGAATGTCTGAAAAGCATATCAAAAGATTAATTTTGCTGCATAACTCCTTTAAGAGTTACATTCAGTTCACCCAAAAGGCACAGTTTTCAACGATTGAATAGAGGCTTACTCTTAAGTCAGTATGAGCTTTTAATCTTCTGTAAATCTTCTGTGGTAAATGACATTTGTCAGGAGGAAGGTCTCTATTTTACTTATGACCAGATCACCCTGAAAACATGTTCCACATGTATGGTAGTTTCTGTTAGTAGTAAAATCTAATTACAGTGCAGCCTGAAAGAAAATTTACATATTTGCGAAGAAATGAAATTTTATATGAAATTACAGAAGTTTTTGTAGTACAGTTTTATGTTAAATGAAGTTTGTTTAGACATGCGAAGTGAACATGAAAATGCATGTTAAATAAACAAAAAACTGTTAATTTCTAAAGACCCTGATTCTCTTCGTGAAAGCTAATATCTTACACAGTCACAGAAAGTTCCTTTTGGGCTTTATTGTACCAGTCAGCCATCATCATGAAATCTATATCAAGTTTCATAGTAGTGTTACCATAAAAATTTAGACTGGTGAACATGGATTTCAGCACAAACCAAGTGCAGTTGCGTACGATTCAAAGTTGCATTTGCTTGCAATTGGTACCAGAAATGGAACATTGAAGGTGTAAGTACTGCTATTTCAAATTCTTTTTCTGTATTTGATCTATATTGTAAATAAACATAATTTAAAAAGTTTATTTACACTATTCTTATGTCCCTACAATCTCTGACTAAAGATATCAAACTTTGTTGCTAAAACCTCCCATATATTATTTACATTCATTTATTTCAAATTCCCTTTATCTTTACCCTGGGTGAATGTCAATAGTTTCTATAGATCAGGTGGAAAGAGAGCTGTCTCAAACACCTGCTATTTTGAACATCTGTTTATCTGGAACAAAAATATTGGCCCCTTTAGTGTTTCATTACCTGAGAAAACTTTTTGCTATCTCAAACATTCTATTCGGCCCCTTGAGAGTTTAAGATTCTGCAAGGTTCTACAAATCGCGATCACAGTGAAAGGATCATCACCAAGAACACGGAATTAATTTATCTCTCTGAAATTTTATTTACAGATTTGGTCAACCTGGCGTTGAATTAGTGGCTCAAGAATCATCTGCAGCATTGTCTAGCATACAACAACTGTTCTTTCTTGAGGAACAGGTTGGTAGTACTCATTTTTTATACATAGGTATATGTGATGGTTTCAGGCGGAACTCAGGCTATAATAATGACTATTATCAATAATTATCAATAATAATTATCAAATATATTCTGATTTTGGGTCTATTAATAATAATATGTAATTGAATTATATGTTAATTGTGAAATTTAGCACTATATTTTATTTACACTAAATTAATCACTAATAATAAGATGATATGACTATTGATTATATATCACTAATATTATCACTAATGATTGATTACACAAACGAATTAGTCATAAGATCTATTTTTCTTCTGCCAGAATATTATTGCTAATTTTTTATGTATGTGCAGATGTTTTCCAATCTTCGTAAACAGACGTTATTTTTGTTTTGTTTATTTCTAGGGAAGAATCATCAGTGTTTGTGATGATGGTGAGCAGAATTCATTACATCTTTGGGAAATCAATAACCCATACGGGGAAAAATCAATATTAGAAGAAGTAAAAGCATGCACACTGGAAGGTCGTTTGAAGAAAATCTCTGTATGTTGTTTATCAATGGCTCGAGAATGTTTGTATATCGGAACAGAAGGCGGGCATATTTACATATTGGATCTAAATACATTTGAATTAAAGGATCATGTTATATATCAAGATATCATCATGCAAAGGTAACTAAACTAATGCTCAGTGAAATTCACTATTTTTCTGAATCTGGATAAACCTCTTTATAAATCACATGTTTAGTTTTGACACATAGCTACACTGTTTTTATATGTTGTACATAGCATTTAATTTAATATTTTAGTCTTTCGGGTGACGTCAACAAAAATGGTGGGTCTGTGGAAGCACTGCAAGAACATCCTCTTGATCCAGAGAAGGTACGATATTGTCATGATTATTTTCAAATTTATCAGGGTGTTTTAATGAAGATTTCATGTCATAACTTAGTTGATGTTTGAAAACAGATTCATATAATAATTTCAGCTGCTGATTGGTTATAAAAAAGGAATCATCGTATTATGGAATCAAGACAAGATAAAAGCTGAAGGGACATTTATTGCATCCCAGGATGTTGAAAGCCTATCCTGGAATCCAAATTGTAAACAATTTATTAGTTCTCACGAGCATGGCAGCATTTCCGTGTGGAATATTCCTGAGAATAACGGAGAAGATATTGTTCCGGAGACATCGACACCGTTTGGTCCATTTCCCTGTAAAGCTATACGTAAAGTGGAGTGGCACGATCCTACCATAATATTTTCTGGTGGTCTACCTAGAGCGTCTTATGGTGACAAGCACTGCGTATCAATACTGCAGGGAAGTACTGTACAAGTCGTTTTAGATTTCACATCCAAAGTTATTGACTTTTTTACGATTAGAGATAGCAGTAGCAGTAGTGTGAATCCAGATGCGTTGGTGGTCTTATGTGAAGAAGAGATTGTTGTTATTGATCTTATGTCCTCCGATATTAGGTTTGTTTGTTGTTTTCAAGTCAACCATAGTATGAATAAATTTACGAACTAAAAGGAGATTTTCACTAATTGAATAATGGACATGTTAAATTCCTAGTAGATTTGTTATGTTTTTGCTGATTATTATAACTTTGCGTTTTTGTTGTTTTGTTAGAGCAAAGGTTTGACAAAACTTAAAAACAAAATGCAAGCCAATAATATGTACCCTGCCAACATGATTTGATTTTAATATGACTATGCTCAATGTTCTTGTATTTTTCATTTAGTTTCCCTGTTTACAATAAGCCATATCTGTCTTGCCTACATTCTTCACACATCTCTTCGTCTGCACATATAAATGACTGTCCTGATGACCTGTTGAAGCATTTGATACATGCAGGAAAACAACAAGCTGGCACTGGAACTACTTTGAGAGTAAGTATCTTTCTTTGATACGTCAAAAAAAAAAAGGATTTGATTGGTGGATCCCTGAGGATTTCTCCTTTATACGTGTAACTATCTTCTATGAGTCGCCCACTGATAAAGGATTCCCCGATTAACGTTCTGTACCATTTTTCTAAATGTTACATTAGAAAGTATTCACATTTTTATTTACTATACTTTCAGGAATGGCCCGTTACTGGTGGTAAAAGTTTGCTTCCTGAAACAATACATCGTAATTTGATAATCACTGGGTACATTCATTTATTTGAAATTTCTTGATGTTCCATCGCTATGAGATTTGTTTCCTTTTTTATAATCTCTCACTGTCTCTCTGTTAGGCATGAAGATGGTACAGTGAAATTCTGGGATGCTTCCTCACTTTCATTCACTTTACTATACACAATCCACACAGCTCGACTGTTTCAAAGTGATTTCGATAACGGGCCTCCTCCAGACGATGGGGAGGACGAAGATTGGCCTCCATTCAAGAAAGTCGGCAATTTCGACCCATACGCAGACGACACAAGATTTGTAATTCAGAAATTACTTCTTTGTCCTGTCTCGAAGACGTTACTGGTTGGGGGAAGCGGCGGTCAACTTATAATTTATGATTTAAAACCAGAAACAGAGTTACCTGAAAAACCTGAGGTGAGCTTTTATACATTCGAAATCATGTAGAAAAATAATCTGATGACTCTCCTATAACCCGAAATACTTGCGATATATAGTATTGTTTGATCAAAGTAACCACATTGTTTTTTCTGATTAAAATAATATACTTGACCATCAGGCAGGCTGGTGCTTCATTGTGCATAGTTTTACTTGTCTTACACTAATATTGAATGCCTTGGGCAATCCGGCAAGCATTAACTTTTGCCACTAAGAAAAGGAAAATATTTGTGTTTTATTTTAATGCTTTTAAATTTGGAGTACACACCTTTTAGTTCTATTGTAACATTTTTTTAGATGGTTGATATCAATGTAATAGAGAATTTGGATGGCTTTGAATGGAAGGGTTTAGGACCACTTTCCCTTAGTACACTAGAATATGATAAAACATATGGCCCGGTACCAAAAAAGGTTCTACAGCTGAAGCCATCTGCACCAATCACAGCTGTTGCTATGGAATCAGCTTGGGGATTGTAAGTGAATAATCCAGATGTTCTTGATCCAAACTTTTCTTTCTGCAATAGACTTTTCCAAGAATTTTTTTAAACGTTGTATTATGGCCTTGTCAACAAATTTCGTCTTGTTTTTAATATCATTGAAAATAAAACAGCCTAAATGGCCTCAGTGGCAAAAAGATTGAACTTGGCTTTTGATATGGTATAGAAAGTCATCATAATTTAATCAAAATACTCTTTCCGTGAACGTTTCTGTTGACAAAATTGTTTTTATTATACTTTACAGGCAAAAGGTCCATTATTATTAAGAATACCTTTTTTATCATAATGAATTAATCGAACAAAATTTTTAATTCCCTGGCGGGAAAAAAGCCGTCTATTTTAATACTCATCGTGCTAATTCTGCGGAGTAATAATAGGTGAAATTTATAAGTGACTATTACAAAGTCATAAAGTTTGGAATCAATAAAACAATAAAATACATATAAACGAGGTGAAACTTAATAATATGGCCACAATAAAACAGAATTTCATGAAAGGTCTATAGGCTACTTTGAAAAATGTATTTAATTTTTCCGGTTTTCTTTGCCATCTTGGTATAAAACTTATTTTATTAAATTGCAGCAGATTCAGACATAGTTATTCCTGTTGAGTTTATTTGTTTTGGTTTTTTTTTTGGTAGGATTGCTTCTGGAACATGTCATGGTTTGATAGTTTATGATATACTCTCCAACAAGGTTTCTCTTAAAAAATGCACTGTCAACCCAACTGGTAAGTGTTTGGGATTTTGCGAAAGCTTCCTGAATCCGTGTTTCCCATCAATTATTAGTAAATACAGTGAAACCTGTGTTAACAACTACGAGTTGACATTATACACAAGTTTGACTGTATGCATGCTCCTTAGAACGCTGGAAATTCATAATTTAGAAATGTTGTTTATACTGCATAACAAAATTTGGGTTTTAAAATGGTGATTATCTTTTAACATTGAAACGGGGCAAATTAGAGAAATTTCTGTATAAAAAATGATCAAGGGAAATGTCTATTATGAAATACAGATTCTTTTCCAACATAAAAATCTCTATTTCTAGATCTAGCTAACACCGGTGCAGGTATCCAACGGAAACGAACCTTAGCTAAATCATTGAGAGATTCTTTCCGAAGGTTAAGAAGTAAAAGAGGGTCCCGGAGAAAACAAAAAGTTGATGGTGCCGCTTCTCCAAATACACCGGTGCGCTCTGTACCCACATATGAGGCCGCACCTCAAACACGATTAATTGATGAAAATAGGGTTGACGAAGATGTTCTCAGTATGGTGCGATGTTTGTATTTTGGGGAAACATTTCTGGGAGATGGTAGGTATTTTTTACGCTTTCTTGTTGATGGTACTCATTCGAATAATTTAATTTTTAATTTTCTTCTTTCCAATCAATGTTTTTGTTATTGATTTCTAGCTACACATCCTATGCCGACATTATGGGCTGGCACAAATGCTGGATATATCTACGTGTATGCAGTACAAGTACCAGATAAAGCAAACCGAAATGATAACACAATAAAAGCAGAAGTCGGTAAAGAACTCAAGCTGAAACACCACGCTCCTGTTGTAAATATATTTGTTGTGGACAAACATGGTGTTCCAATCGGCTCTGTTGCAGAAGCTCGGGCTGGTCGTACCAGTCAAGCAGATATGACCGGTGGGCATTGTGTCGTCATATCTTCCGAAGAGCAATTCAAAGTGTTTTCACTGCCCGCCTTAAGACCTAAGAACAAAGAAAAACTCACAGCTGTTGATGGCTCAAGGGTTCGAAAGTTAGGAATTGTTGAAATTAATGCCAAGCAAGGTTTGTTTTATGTCTATGTGATGTGATGATAGCATTGTGTGTAGTTTTGTCATGGAGATTTGTGGCATTGCATCTTGATAATGTTTTGCTTGTTTAGACGATCATGACGTTAAACACTATTGTTTGGTATGTTTGACTAATCAAGGTGATGTGATTGCCTATAGTATACCGAATCTGAAATCACAAATAAAAATCAATGTCATAAAACGAGAAGACATAAGGTATGCTTTTCATTTTATTCTTGTAAACATGGGCATTAATTTTCAAAAATTCTTTGAGGAGGAGTTTTTTCTAAGGGAATGGCAATCAATATTGCCTGCTGTTTCAATAAGAAAACACTCCTCCACAGAGATTTTGCCCACTGGGTACTCTTTTATTGTTGTATTTCTTGCACAACACAGCACTCACAACACAGCACCTTTACATACCCTTCACCCATCACTTTAATTTAAAGAACATGTTTCAACTTCCACCATAGACCACTTCTTCACTATCGATATAATGTGTGTTTATGTACATCACCCCATGCACAAGTGTCGGTCATTATTATTTGAAAATCATTTGGTATACTTATGTCCACGTACTTGAAACGTTAGTGTCAAACTACCACTGAGCCAGCACTATACTTGTTTCTCTTGCTAGTGCTGTTGATGTGCCTGAATATTCCAAGTTTGGATTTCCCAGGTAACAAACTAACCTTTACTAATGCTTTCATCGCTCCTTGATCAACCATTTTCCACTGGTAACAGATAATATTGTTAAATCTTATAAGCTGTCCTTTTCCAAAATAAATGTTCATGATGAAACAGAAATATCTGACTAATTGTTCTTGTAACATCAACATGCTGACTCATTCTTACAACTGTACTGTATTTCCTCTAATAGGCTCAGCCCTAAAATACTGTTCTTGTTAAGAAAAGATCATCAGAGAAGAAGACATAGACATCAAATAGGGTGGTAGAGTTTCTGTCATCTCGAACAGTTAGCGTGCATCCACCTGTATCTGAAATTTCTTCATGCGACCCCTTCTTTTTTTAGACACAAACGCTTCCCTCCAATAAACCCCCGCCCTCTAATAAACGCCTGAAAAAATTCAATATACGCCTCGGGAAATACAGTATTTTTTATCCACCATCGGACATTTCACAATCATCTCATCACAGGTTAATCCATTTTCCTCCTTTTCCATCTATATTCTGAAAAACCAATTCATCTGTGGCAAATATGTTTCAATCATTTTCACACGTACAACGAATAAATTTCTCCACCTGCTGTGTACGAGTGTGTTTTGTCGAACAAGATGCGATCATCAAACGTTTTGGTTGAAAGTCTCTTATTCTCGTTTGAAAAAACGAGGCAATACAACAATGTTCTCGTTTAACCTAGACAAAAATAACAAAGTTTTGACTGCAAACTAGTGATGATCGAGTCTTGTTACCATAGTGATGGTGGCATCTTGTTTGACAAACCTTTTGGTATATTTGAATCATTTTGAAGGTGATTAGAGGAGTGAGATTTTAAGTAACAATTTTGAGTATCATGTTCTTGCGAAACAAAAGATCATCGAAGTTTAATAAGATCGGGTCTACATTTTTGGCGTCCCTCTTTCTTTTTTTCAGGGCAATTTCGTCGCTTGTATTTTCTCGTTATGGCGAAGGATTTTTCCTCAAGTCGCCATCGGAATTGCAACGGTTTTGTGTGGTAGCTTCAGAAGTGTGAGTTCTTTTGTCATGGTTTCTTGTGTTGTTTGTTTGTATGTTTGTTTGTTTGTAAGAAAGAAGGGATACTTCTTTTCGATAGGTCAAATCAGTAATTTCCAATTTATTCATTTTCCAATCGTTCAACATTATATTTATATTTATTTGAATTCTTAAGATCTTAAGGTGACTTTTTTTCTCCTTCATTTACGTCAATTGATTAATTTTTTGAATAGTTTAGGTAAGATACACGATAAGCTATTCCGTAAACTAATCTATTTTAAATAAGCTTTGAGCATAGTTTATCTAATAGTTTACTGTCTAATAGGACCCTTACACTGCTATGTGTTTGTTTCTTGATTGAATAAAATATCCCGATTCTCTAGAATCTCTTCCGATACCATTATCAAATTACCATCTGGGATGAGACCGGATGAAGAGAATGAAAGCGAGGAAGACACCAGAACCAATACGCAACCAAACAGCCCTAATTCAGGTATACACTCCGAGTACGCTGTCACCATGTGATTTGAACAGCCACAGAAATTGTTACTTCTTTCTCATGTAAACTTTTCAAAAGTTTTCTATATGGACAGAAGTGCAGTAACTGCAAGCCAAATTTCTCTCGGCCATCTGGTTAACGCCACTGTGAACAGTTTAACGCCACTGTGAACAGTTTAACGCCACTGTGAACAGTTTAACTGTTGACAATTGAAGTTGAACTTACTAGAGACAAGGGACATTGTGATTGATGTTATTATTTTGTCTTTAGCCATTAGTTCAAACAGCAATCACTTTGTGATAGGAGGACCAAAACAGGTGAGTTTTATTTGTCTCGCGTCAAATGATCTGTTCTTCGTCAACTCGTCGTCAAATTGTCGGATGATCTTGTGTGTTTTTGCCGCATTCTTCTACTTAAATGTCGAATTTCTCTTCTTTAATATGAAAGGTTGATTCCGAACCAGTAACAGGTATCTCGTACAAATCCACCGAACCTGAAAATAACACATTAACTGAAGGAACTGGAAGCTAATGAAACGCCTTGTCTTCACGTCTGGTTGAAGTGCCACGTGGTCACCAGCACCATTGATAAAATACCTGACCTGCAAGTGTGTTCGCAAGTGTGTCCACGGTCGGCAGTCTTTGTTATGATGACCGTTTTTATCGACGAAAACATTGAACCCGACTAGTTGCGCCATTATGATTTCAAACAACGTGCTTGTTCTGTATATTTTCGGTCATTTAGATTACACTGCTGAAAACTATTTAAGTACTTTTAAACAAACTGTAAATTTTAATGGGACATCTTGTTTTTTCGTTTAAGTTTTACTACTTCCATTTTATGCTAATTAACAACATTATTGATTATGATGAGGTAGGACCTTCCATCTATGTTTTGAAAGATTCTTTCAAAGTTAATCCTCGGAAAATCCGAGCATGGTTTAATCTCACTTCTTACGCTTTTGTATGTTGCGCGTGTATTTGGTATAGACGATGTGTCGAAGAGTAGAACTTCGTACAGATTTTCTTGGGGAAAAATTTGTCTCTTCCCGAATTATATTTTATCAAATAAATATCTTTTAAATTATGTGTAGTGAATATGATAATTATTTTTTATGAACTCCCTCACAGTTGTTATAATATTTTGTTTTTATGAACTCTCCCCCACAGGTGTTTTAATCTTTTGTTGTAATGTTTTATGTGTACGACTCGTTTACCTGACAATTTCAGGACATCGAAACCATGGCGAAAAGCGTTTTTAAATGGGTTGAATTATCGAGGCATAGTTCGTAAACATTCCTCTTGTTTTTCGATTTTAGTTTTTTTAACGATTTGCGTTCTGTATTTCGGATGGACAGATTTTATGAAGTTACAACGTTGTGGTTTTGTTCTCTATTAACCCAGCCTCCCGAACGAACCTGTAATAAGGTTCAAGCCCTTCATATTGGTTATAAATAATCTTATTGGTTTGTGATTTTGTCGTTTCTAACGTTTTTTGTTTTTTTTGTTTTTTTGTTTTTGTAATGTTAGTTTTGATGTTCTGTAAATTATGCGGATAACATTTTATTGTTAATAGGCGATATTAATTTTGTAGGTTCTCACTATTATAGAATATTGTATAGAACGGACCCAAGATTTTTCCTCCCTCTTAAGTCGAATCTCCACTGGGCGGATAATGTCGCAGTGGGCGATTTTTTCCGCCTCGACACATGCGCAGTAGCAACTATTGACATTTTTGATGCAACGAAATTTAGAAAACATTTCTACTCTAAAAATCGCCCACCCGCCCCTGACATTTTCCGGGAATTAATTTTCACCGCCTCCGTTCGGATATCGTCAAAGGCCAAAGACCTTTGGTTCGCCAGGAAACTGAAAAATATCACAGCTGGTGGGAATACAGGGAAATCTCTCTATAGCGGACATCACATATATAGCGGACACTCTTTCCTCTAAAACCAATGCGGATGTCACTGTAAAGAGAATCTCTTCCTAATAAAGTAGGACCACTCAAAAATTATGATTTGTAGGAAATACACAAGACAACATGTTTTTTCAGGAACAAAGAATAGTTAGAGGCTTCAGCGCCCTTTTTCCCACCAGGTTTGATGTGTACAATTCAAAAGTTCAGGGGAAACACAAAATCGGTCCGACTAATCAAAACAGTCCCAGTTATCCACGGCAGGAGTTCGAGCGTCTATTGAACGATATGCATCACATCCGACTGTTGGTGTAATCAAATCTAGACTAAATACCCATACTTCGTTTGATCTCTCACCTATCGAGCAAGACGAAATGCTGAAGGAAATTTTTTCCACGGACTCGGGGAAAAAAGTCAGTGGTTCTATCCCATCATCTATTTTTAAGATGTCGGCTCAGTGACTATAGTGCCTTCCAACGAGGTAAAGCTTCTTAGAGTAGTTCTTGATGCGAAATTATCTTTATACCCTCGCCAAAAAGCTTCATTGAAGTCTAAAGCACTATATAGGAACTTTATGACAGAAAATACTTAAGATATTTTATTTAACACGTCTATTTTGCCATGCAGTACAGTAAAAAAGGCTCATAACCTCCGACGATAAAATCTACAAACAAGCTTTATGTGAAAAAAACTGGCTCGGGATGTCCAAGCAAATACACCGACTGGTGGCCTTGCGGAAGAGTGCTCGCCTCCAGTGCGGGAGGTCAGGGTTCAAATCCTGGCCGAGTCATGCCAGCGACTTTAACAGTGTGAATCTATCCACTCGGCTTGATAGCGGGATTGATATCTAAGGGGGTTGTCTGGTTGAGCAATTGAAGCAAACATGCGGCCTCCGTAGCCCAAATGGGGGCTTCAAATGCTCTGGGACCTCCTTCGCAGGACCCTCATTGATAACAGTTCTATCAGAACTGAAGAGGCAATTTTCTAGGTAAACATTGATAATAATAATAATAACTCGAAATGAGTTAGGCTATGACTATTCACACTCGGAATCTGAACCTTCTCCTGATGGAATTATATAAGAGTCACTTAAAAGAGTTTGTGGGGAATCTTTAAAACCTCAAAAATGGACTACGACAAGCCCATGAATTAAAACAATAGTGTGGGACTAAACTACTTTGCATTAAGGGGCTGTTTATATGGAGAAATTTCATCCCCGAGATGGAAAATAAGAGCGTTTATATAGATACGTTCAGCCCGTATTCGAGGCCGATGATGCGCATGCTCAGCCCGGGCTGTAAATCCTATCTCGGCAAAGCTTTGCAGGGATAGGGTTTTCAGCCCGGGGTTGAAATTTTTTTCATGTAAACGCAACATTTTGATTACATGTATTTCAGTTAAATGGTGGGACTGCTATCTCGGACTTTTTCATCTCAACGTTCGATTTTTAAAGAAAATAATTCAAAAACTTTAAGGTTCGAATAAGAATGGGAATGACAATGACATTCTTTTGGATGTTGGGCGAATTAATTACTTCTAGAAAACAATCAGATATGATCAGATTATTCATTTGGTCATATTACTTTTGAACCCTGTAACACCTTACCAGTTGTCACATCTTTACTTCTCAGAGCTGTAAATATTAGGTTGTAAATACTGCCTTTTCGAGATGTAAGGTGCAAAATTTTGGATTTTCCGCTCTCCTCTTTTCAACATCGGTATCTCGAACTTTTTTGCTGCTTCCGGATGTCGACTGTGTTTTCCATTACTGGTTTGTGGTAAAAGACGAATGACGCAAGGTCGACTACTGTGACCACCCGATTCTTTAATAAAGTGACTCTTTAAAAAAATTGAAAAAGTGTCGATTTTGGAGTTGTTGTCCAGATTGTGCTGGTAAACATGGTCTATTTGCCCGTTCCGCAAGTATTCCGTGCGCTGTGCGACATGACACGACTTTTTAAATGGTTTTAGGTGTATAGGTTGAGGAGACTGTATGAAAATCTTTCTGAACGAAGAAAACAGTGGTCTTTTAAAGTAGTTACACTAGAAAATTCGAAGTACAAAGTTTCCTGAAGGCATCGAAAAGAATTATCTGTTTTTCGTTCATTGTTATTGCTTGTCTATTTTTGTGTTGTAACCACATGAAACAAATTTTATTTTGGAAATTAAAGATAACTCAAACTTCCAAGGGGGACCAATGAACATTGTTCGAATTTACCGAATGCTATATTGTACTTGATGGATCGTTATTGTAGAACAGTTGGTTTAAACCCAAAGTTACAATGGCCCAGAAGGGTCGAACTCCACGCACTTTGAGAAACACTGTGCGCTTCTCCTATGTTTATTCTCTCTGCACTCTTCAGAGGAGACCTTACACTCCCCATTTCTAGATTATTCCTTACCATTATTCTGCGTGCTATTCTATAAGAAACTTTGCAGGACTTAATTTTGCGAATATGGCCAAATTTGCAAAAATAAGATTAATTAATCCTGCAACATTTCACCCAGCATTAATTAATCTTCTTAAGGTAGTATTAATGCTGACATATGTACCTTTTGGACTAGCAAATATTGTAACATTCATTCTTCTATCATCCAATCAGAATTGAATTCCTTATTTACTAATAAATTACCTATATAAAAACTATATAAAAAGAATTATATATAACCCAGTGGGCAAAATCTTCAAAAATTCTCTGTGGAGGAGTGGTTGTTTTTACTGAAACAGCCGACAATATTGCTTGCCATTCCTATAGAAAACACTCCTCCTCTTTTTGAAGATTTTGCCCACTGGGAAAGAGATTTGTTAAGCAACTTTTTGAGCTCAATCATTTACAAAAAAACATTTTGGATGAAATCCCTTTAACGGTTGTGCACTAACACAATGTTAACAAAATGGAACCAACCACAAAAGTTGGATTTCTCTGTGAAAAACTAGGACATAGCACAATTATAAAGATAGTCAGGCAGTAAACAACAACATCAACGAATTTTGCAAGCAGAATTGTTTTCTGTTATTTTGCATTTAGCACCAAACATAGAAAAAAATTGGTGAACAGAAGTGGTGTCTTGCAGAAACAATTTTTTTCCTTATTGGTATACATAGGGTTTTTCTTATAAAAAAAACAACAACATGTATATTATATATATTTGTCATGAAATTTCTGATTGTGTGATGAATATAGATTCTGCTGAAATGTCCAATGAACTCGCATTGACTTTTATTCTTCCCACTTCAATATATAGATCCTTTGCAAAAGCAGAGCAAAAAAGACCTTTTTTCTAATCTGGGGACAAGGTTGCTTGTTTACCAACAACACACGATCTGGAAGCACCAGTGCCATTTTTCAATATTCCCATAATGTTCCTAATATATTTTATTGCTACTAAATGTTCTGTTGAATATCTTTTCATTTATTAACCCTTGATTATGTATGTACTTGTATAAGGCAGGTACTTTCGAGAAATTTCTGTGGAACAAATATTTATCAAATTCCGCAAAAATTTCTTGAAACTGACTTTAAAGCTGAAATTTTATTCATTTATTCGAATTTCATATCTTTTGGTTTCTTTTCGTTATTATGCAGTTGCAACACCAAAAACTGAAAAAATCGAACAAATATTAAGACTCGATTGATAATAAATTCCACGAAACTTTTGAACCTTTCAACCACGACAATTTGCTCTGCCGAAATTTGTACTTCATAGTTAAAACACGTGGTTTTTGTTTTAGCAATGGCTAGCAATGTATACATGGTTAGCCATATTAAGGAGATCTTCTATGCACCTACCATGAGATGTCTTGCTAGCAAATTGAGACTGCTTGGTAGATCTGTATCATCTTTGGCTTTGAACAATAAACTTGAAGAAGTCTCTATGATCCCTGCGTCAAATTGGCCTCATGACCCTGACTTCCCGATGCCGGGAAATGTGAATGTTGATCCCAAATGTTTGGAGAAAAAACCTAAAACACTTCAGTCGCAAGAGAAGTATCAGAGCCTCGCTTCAGCATTGTTTCAATTGGAAAATGAGACATTTCGAAAGCACAAAGTCCTCACCCAATTTCTTGCTGAACAATTCGAAAATGATGTTGATGAAGAAGGTGACGTGAAGAACAAAGTCGAATGTAAGGTCCAGTCATGTCCACCGACACTGAGAAAAGGATTTCAAGGATTGTTCACTGATCTCCCAAACGATTCGAATGATTTCACGATTATTACCATTTGTCAACAAACGAAGAGTGATATGTCAACATGGTCAGAGGACGTCGAAGAAGAGCGTGATGCACTCACGGCGGTGTTCATCGAAAATGCTCAAGAAATCTGTGGAAAAGTTCAAGACGCTGGATATTGGGCGGACTTTATAGACCCTTCCTCTGGACACGCTTATCAGGGCGGCCATCGTAACGAAACCTTGTTCGAAACGGACGATCGGTTTAACCAGCTGGGATTTGAAGTGGAAGACTTGGGATGTTGTAAAGTGTTGTTACATAAAAAATGGAAAAGTAACGTGTTTGTTGGTATAATATTTACTACCGCTCCAGTCGAGAGTCATGTTTTCGACTGCATTTAAGATCACACATTTCTACACACAGTGTTAAAACCGAATACTCTTTTGAAAACTAGATAGTTACATTTGTAAATATTATGCCCAGATTACTTCTTATAAGAGAAGAAATTTTTCCAGTCCTTGATTTTTGCGGAATTTATTTTTGCGGTTTTTCATTCTCATCCGCATACAACAACAAAGGAAAACAAAGAAAAATCGTTGATCAACAAAAATAAGTCCCTTTTCCTTTACGAACATATTCCTCATATTTTGGTATTTTCTTGGGGGTATTTTCATTGATACACACTTATTTTTTTGACACACCCATCAAAATTAAATTCCGTCAACTTAAGTGGTCAAGAATAAGATCCGAAAAATTAATTCCTAAAAAATTTCTTCCCGCAAAAAATTTCTTCCCTTAAGGTAAAAAGCTTAGCTCTTACGCGCATACATTGCTGTACCTATAAAATTATTGCATAGCTGCATCATCCCAGTTTTCAAAGTCGATGAGGAGGAGTGTTTTCTATAGGAATGGCAAGCAATATCGCCCGCTGCTTCAATAAAAAAACACTCCTCCACAGAGACCTTTTTGAAGATTTTGCTTCCTGTTTCCTGTGGGTTTCCTATAGTAGCTATGAAAAGCTCACTTGGTAAGACATTGTACTGAATGATAATGTTGTAAATGGTTGCTAAGAAATATATGTAGTGAAGAAAACACTACCCACTCTTAATATTTCGTCTTCTTCCGTCTTCCGAAACAATAAGTTGCTCTCTATCCAGTTCTATTTCTTATTACCTTTTTTTAAACGATTAAGTTACAATCGCTAAGGACGTTGTCCAGACCCTGATCGATCCTGACCCTGTACGTTCGGAATGGCACTTTCGAGCCTCGTAGGCACAACAGTGCAGTAATTTGCATGGATAGTCTAGTTCTTAACCATTTTATAACAGTTCCGTACGTGTCTTGTTTTTTCTCACTGAGTTTGTTCTCTAGCATTGAAAGTTACATTAATCCCTAGCGCAACCATTTGAATGTCATTTGTGATCTACTTATCGGATTTTAGCCAATGAGGTATCAAATTCAAGCTATCGTCGAGCACTTTCAATTGGTATTTGAATTGGATTCAGTGCAGCTGTCACGTTATGTTTTTTTTCTTCGTCTTTCTGCATACTTGATGATAACAAAAGGAAAACAGATTTGAGAAGGAGCGTTTAAAATGGCGGAATTTAAGTTTCGGAATTTAAATTTCGTTTTCGACCTCGTTTTTATTAAAATTTTTATGCTGTCAAATGACGCCTTTCCTGGATAAGTTTTAAGAAAAGTTTGTCAGCCAAGTTATTGTCGGTTCTTTTGGCCCCTACGAACCCAAATATAACCCTAAAATGGTTGAGTGAGTTGAGTGTTGTTAAAATTGAGATTCACTATGCTGTTAAAAAGAATTATTGACGTGATCATGGTGTTGTATATCAGACGTGCTGTAATATCATCGATTTGCGATCTCAAGGCATAAAGGAGACGTAGCCTGCTTGACGCTTTTCTGTAACCAATATCGAAGTTGTCGTTCATAGTGACTTTGCTATCAACAGCAGATCCAAGGTACTTATAACGATGAGTATTTTGATTTCAACGAAACTGTAGAGAAGCTCAAGATTTCTAGGTACTGATTTGAGCATCTTAATTGTTCCAAATAACATAGCTTTAGTTTTCCCTTTTTTCAGGTTAACAACGAGGTCGTTTTCGATGAAATAACTCTCTATGTGTTTCAGCTCAGGACGTTTCCAATGACGTAGGAGTTGTCATTCGCAAAGTAAATTAGAGTGTCATCAGCAAATTCATAATCTTTAAGAAAGTAAACACAACGACGACAACTTGGGTCTTTCAAATCATAACACACTAAAGTACTTACCAAAATTCATTATTATGTCGATAGAATAGGGGTCGTTGTCGACGCCATTGGTCTTGTCTCCCTTGAACAAACATTACAAATTTTGTCTGGGTTAGTGAGTCGAGTTATGCTTCTAAGACTTTACGTCGTAAATTTATATTGCAGAGAAATTGTCCGAAAAACATACACCAGATACGCAATATTTTAATTAACTGGACATTCAAAACAAGAGACAAGTCGGATAAGGTCGACCTTAAAACCCAGTGAAGTGGACCAGTGAAGTGGACCAGTTTTCATGCAGAAAAGTTCTAATACTTAACATAGTCAACAACCAATTACGTCATCTGGCGATGACATGATGACATGATGGAATACCCATCGCGCTTTGGTTTAATAAAGGAAATATTTTTTGAAAAAAGGCCCAGAAATTTTTTTTTACATTTGTTGATATCTATCAAATAAATAAAAAATATGCAGAGTAAAAAATCCCTAGTAAAAATATCCCTAGTAAAAACTTTTTACGTTTACATAAAATTGGTTTCGTCAGTAAGGATCATTCTAACTTTCGTATTCGAAGTTCACTGGTTAGAGAAATCAGAAGAAAATAATAACGCTGGTTCCGGTACGACTCTTATACCGGTTTCAAGCCAACAATCTTCCGAAGTTTCTCAAATATTAAGAAGGTGATGATAGTGTGTGGTCCGAGTCTCATCCAGTTCGGAATAAAACCCTTGTATAAACCAAGCAAGCCCTCTGTTTTAACGATCAGCTTCAAAGTGGATAACGTCGAATCGTACGTCACTTTTCCACTCGACGCCAAGTTCTCGTTCATAATACGCGTCTTGATGACGTCAATAGGGTTGGTGACAAACGCAGTGACAAAGCCGGCAATGAACGAAGAAACGATATGTAGCCGAAGGCCTTCTTCCATTACGTTTCGTCTGAGAAGTAGACACTTAGTGTGGTCATAGGAAGGTATCTGGCTAGCCGTTAAAATGGCCGCTCTTTGAACTGTGGGTCCGACACCACGCCATAAGGCCAATACTCCATCGTTCTTCACGATATCTTTAAATGCTGATAAGGTGCTTTCATAACGTGGTTTCTCACCTAAACAGAAATGACAATTTGAAACAAAGCATAATGAGGAGTGGGTGGGGGCGTGATGGGCTTTGCGCAAAAAAAAAAAGATCTAGGAAGCGTCACTTGACAACATCGAAACATCTCTATCATATAAAAACAACATCGAAACATCTCCATCATATAGTTCATCAGCCAATTTCTCGTCAACTAAGTAAGTTTATAAAATTTGTCAACATAAGTTTTTTTCAATATTTGAAATAATGAAGAGTTATGTCTTTCAAACATTTTTATAAGACTTTTCACCGTAAATTTATCGTCAGGACAAATTGTCAGTAAAACAAACCCGACAGAGGACACCATCATCACATCATCACTATAAAGAGGTTGTTTGGACTTCAAGACAACTCGAAATATTATCAATTCTTTAATACTTTTTGCTTTGCTGACAAAATGTACACCTTAATCTTATAATTTGCATTACAAATACCTTGCTTCAATTTCCCCTGCCCTTGCATACGTATTTTTACCAAATCCGTTGGGGTAGCTATCGCACTTCCTGTAGCGCCCGTTATTGCTCCAGCAATGAGTTTCTTGTAAAATGGTGCATTTCTATGGTCTGCACCAAGTAAGCCTTTAACAGGTTCGTATGCACCGAGTCGAAATGTACTGTAAATTCCTTCTCGTATGACAGACGGAACAACCCTGAAAAAAATCACATGTTTTGAAGTTTAAAATTTAGACACAATACACAGTTTAAATAGAAAACTTAGGAAAGGTCTATGAAGAACCTATTCAAGTAATGACAACAACAACAACAACAACAACAAAAGAAATGATCACCCTTTATACAAGCCTCTTATTCCTTCATCTTGGCATATTAAAATTGAACCACGTATGAATCCCTTGTAATATCTGTCAGCGAAAATGTTCTGCGTTCTTGACAGTTGGTTGTCCAGTTGTAAGCGAACTTTCACTACGTCAATTGGATTTGTTACTAGAAAATATACAGAATATAGAATATGATACGGGTTAAGTCAATGAAAATATATTTTCCTATACTAAGATTTACATGCTTTGAGTTAAAGCATTAAACATGAAACTCTGAGTATTGAAAAAAAAAAATCTCTTTTCATTGACTTAACCGTATCATGTAATATCGCCTTAAAGGAGAATAAACGTCAAGAGAAAAATATCCTAAATCCTGAAGTCCTAATAAGCTTAAAATCAAGGTTTTTAAAGTCACGTGATATAAATCATGACGTCAGTATAGCGGATATGATTTTCTTCACGCCCAGTTCAGTATAAATGCGAAAAAAGAATAAGACACATTTAATGTGTCTGCTATGGAGTTGAAAGCCATGAAAGTTACTGTCCCAGTGAAATTTCATTTGAAGTAGGGTCTGATGAGAGTAACGACAAAATAAATCTTCTGCAATTACAATTTGAAAATGCATATCATAGCTGTAAAATAAAAAGTTGGTAAGTGATCTTGTAGAAAACAGGTGAAAGTGAAAGAAAAATCTGTAAAAATCTTTTTAAACCCCAGTGCACATGGCATTGTTTGTAAATTGAAAGTATGTGCAGAAAAAATATTTTATAAATATGTTAAACAATGTAACCTACTATTCTAAAAATAGAGAAAAAAAGAGAGAAAACGCCAATTCATTAAAGCCACGTGTTAACATCATTTTACAGACTATATATAAAAAAACATGAACAGCTGAAAAAAAAATCATCCACTATAATGACGTCACGATTCACTTAGTTTGTAAAACTTCAAAACCTTATATCTTATAAATTTATTTCACTAAAATAAATAAAATTTGGTAGGTAATCATATTTTTCATAGAAAAATCGATAAAGACCGGCGTAAAATGGGCCGGCGTTAAATTCGGGCCCGGCGTAAAAAGGGCCAATAAGGTTTATATATGGTTCGTATGAAATATGAACACGCCAGCCTTTTGATTATTTAGTTCAAATGCCATGATGATCAAATAGTTTGTCGCTCTACGTCTTTTACGATGTTATGTTTTTTTTATTTTTTCGGATACCACAGTGAAAACAGGGACTGCTGGATTCCATTCTGCAGTTCAGTAATCCACGATGACTGTAAGGTTACTAACTGTCTGCAGGATTAAAGATTGTGGAATTAAAAACTTGCGAATGAGCAGTTTTCTGTTGAAAATTCCAAATGAAATGAAATTTTTGAAAGTAAAGTTTTTCTAAGTCTATAAAAATAGAGCATTAACTCTGCAGCCCTAAGATAAACAACGTTAGAACCAGTCTAAATGCGAACTAAAAGATTGCAAATGAATGTCATGCCTTTAAAAAACAGAACTTAAGTTTTTAAATTCGATGTAAATAATTAGCAAACATTTATTCCGCATTCCTTTCATGGCATTAGGAACAAGGAACTTACAAAATCCAGCCGACATACAGGAAACGCCAGAACAGCAAAATCGAACAATGTTTTCATGTTTTGGTGGAGCCATTATTGTTCTATTCAAAACAGCAGTGTGAATACATTAAATTTTATCGTTTTAGTTTGAACTTCCATGCATATTTTAGAGAAGATTCACCAGTGGATGTTTTTTCATCTGATATATAGAAATAGATCAACATTCATTATTATTTAAATTATTAATTCTTCACAATTGCAACAGTCCAACAGAGATAATTTAAAAGCGAACACCATTCATTCATGATCACCTTTTCAATCACAAAATTTATCGATTTACTCGAAAACAATTTCCATGATGATTTTCATCAAAGATTCTAAACAAAAACCAACCTGATACAAGATATAATGTAGAATAATATTAATGCTCTTTTATTGAGTGATATACCGTTCAAAGTTAAACGCTCAAAATTTTTATTGAGCAATATACAGCTCATTAAACACTCATATCTACTGTTTAATAAACGCTCAAGAGGATGTATCTCTTCTCTGAAACGTCACACATATACATATGGAATGGAAAACTTTCAGCAAAACTAGGAAGAACTTTTTATTACAAACTTTGGAAACTAATCTAAACTTGTTCAAACAATTAGGACGTAGTGAACAGATATCAATTTCTGAATTGCTAAATTCAAGAGGTCTATAAATTCGAGATAAATAAATAAAACAAACAAACAAATATAATAAAGAATAATCAAATGTTTGTTTCATTTATTTTTTTCATTTTATTTTAGAACTCTAAAAAGTTCTGGTTTGTAGTGTTGTCAGTTTAATAATAGTTTTTTATTTACAAAAATTTTTTTAATAAGTTATCAGTTATAACACAACCTCGCTATAAAGTGCACAGTAGGATATACAATCTGATGAATATTATGGTTGTTGTCAGTAAACTACCCATCCTTCTCCATCGGTGGATATTTACAATTTGAACACTGCATCGTTGGTCTGGGTTTGTTCCATGGCCAACAATATCCTCTCTCTTTTAAAAACACCAACACTTCCGTTTCATGTTTACTTTTGAATGTTTCCATGTCTCGCACAAGGACCCAACAAAATAACTTCCACTTTCCTCCGATGACAGCGTATTCATAGGATTGACCAGGGCCGTACGTTGCAGGGCCTAGCTTCAGCACAAAATCTACAATGGGAGAAGTATTCTATATATAAAGAAGTGTATCATCACCAATAAAGTCAACAAGTGAACTGGCTTTTCAGAAGACAAGTATCACTATCTACAGCAATAAAAGGAACCAATTTTCATGAGGCAAGAGTCTTTTCCTTTTTTGCATTTTACAAGAATTTAATTTCAAGATATTGAGACAAAGTTGTTCAAAGATATAAATGCCAAGTGGAAATTATGCATTATAGACGAAATGAAAATTTATTGTCCAATTGCAATGCCACCATTGAAAAAGGTTATAACCTTTTCAGCTTATCTGTTATTTTTGTTACTTGTTATTTCTGGAAAATATGACAGAAAAATCAAAACAGTCAATCTAAATTTCTTATAAATTTGATTTTATGAGGAAAAAAGCTGCTTAAAAAAACAAGGTATCTTGTCAAAATTTTGTTCTTACAATTTGGTTTTGATTGTGGAGGTGCTCGTGGGAATTGGACGATGAATCCACCAACTTCTTCCATAATGGCAGTGCCAGTTGCACTGAATTCCACTCCATCAGGCGAATTTTTACGAGCAGAATTAAAAACCTTTATTGTTTTTTGATCATCCATTAGTGTGTCTAATATAAAACATTATCAAACTTATTGTTCCATTTGGGTCAAACAGATGCATCAGTTTGAATTGTTCTGAAAACAAACGGATGCAGATATTTTATTCTTACATGTGGCCGTTGTACATACTCCATTTTTCTGAAAAGTAAACTTTGGAATAAAGCTGCTATAAGCCTAAAACAAAGATAGAAGAAATTCAGAAAAAGTTTGAAAAATTAATAGATATATTAAGTGCGTAAGTTGCTGAATGTTTACCTATCAAGACTTCACTAGTGAGGTAAGAATTATTTTTGAAAATTCGATGGTCCAAATTGCAAGAAAATGGATTTCTTGACTTGTTTCTCAAGAACATGAATCAGTTTAACCTGTTGCGACGATGATGTAGAAAAGATGGTAGGAAAGATGGTGGAACAGTGGTGAAATCGTGAGAAAAGTGTGAGGGAGACAAAGGGAAACAATTAATCAAACGTGAGAATTCCTAGGAGGAATTAATAAGGTTATCTTAACACTTACTTCATACCATCTGCCCAGATATTTTTCGATATCTAATTGAGATACAGTGTTCTGTCTTGAAAAGAAAAATCCACTAACACTATTAGCAGAAAGCCAAAATACCATCACTATGACAACGGCAATGATTGAGACTATATTTTCATTTAGCAGTACATTGAATTCTTTAAACATTATTTTCGTTATCTAAATTTATCTAATATATATATATAAACAAAAGATAAAAAGCTTATATATAATAATCATACATGTTATAACCATTTGCTTTTAACAAAACAATGATGACCAAAAATGTATTATAAATAATTAACATGTTACCTACCAAGACACATCACTTTAATCAGGGAGAAAAATGGCCAAATTCTGTATTATTTTCCAGACTTTCTCATCTGAAAACTGTATGGAT
This sequence comes from Turritopsis rubra, assembly GCA_039566895.2. Lineage (NCBI taxonomy): Eukaryota > Metazoa > Cnidaria > Hydrozoa > Anthoathecata > Oceaniidae > Turritopsis > Turritopsis rubra. Next base: position 8,873,717 of record CM077631.1, on the reverse strand, counting down.
TATAGTTGCAGTTCACCCCTGAATCTATTGGTTGTAACTGGCCTGGTTAAAATAAATACAAAAAAATAAACAAACAAAATTCAACCATATTCACCTATTCACTTTGTTGCTCTCATTCATTGTTTTGACACCAAAGGAGGAGGATAAAAATATATGGAATGAGAAGAAAAACAGATTTTTTGAATTATCTAAACTCTCATTTTAAAAAAATCAAGCTATCAATTCATGTCATCCTCCCATTGAAAACAAAATGTTGCAACAGAAGTAATCCAATATATATTCTCAAATTTGTCACTAGTACTATCTTATAAAGTTTCAGCCAGTAAAAAATGACACTGCGATATAGAGTTTCTATTGTATTCTCCGATTCGCTATGACGAAATTCAATAGTAACTCCATTACAGTGTCATATTTTTGTGGGTGAAACTTTATAAAAGAGTATTAGGAACAAATTCAAATTTTAGTTGATAAAGGCTGTTGCCACATTTTGTTTTCAATAGGAGGGCGAATAAATCAGTTTTATGACATTAGCGAATCGGCAAACAAAGTATGAAATCACCATCAATAAAATAATAAAATAACATAAAATAACAGTTTCCAGGAGTTTCCAGGATTTATTTTGAAATAATTAAATCTCACTGCTTTGGCCGTCATGATCGTTCCCAAATATCGTGTTGCTATGACTTCTGAATTCCCCTTTTACACACTATTAAGTTTGTTAGCCTCAAGGTGATTGTGGTTCACAATGCACAAAATATATAAAACAAAGCTTGTATATTATGCTTTTACAGCTATTCATTATCCTCTCTAGATGGTGTAAGTAAGTAAAGTGTATTTCATTTAATATCAGTATGATATAATAATTTTGCAAATAAACTATAGACATTATTATATTGGGAAAGTAATGATTTAAAAATGAAAAGTACTGTGTGACTGACAAGAAATGAGGAACTCAGTCATATAGTTATAATTAAAAAAAGGACTGAATCCCTTTAAGTTCCTCCACTTTGAGTAACTATATTACAAGAGAATGATTTTTTTGGCTATAGAAGGGCACCCACTGAAAAAACAACAGCAAACAAACAAAAAAGAAAAAAGAAAAAAGAAATTGAATCAAATTGAAGAAAGACTTGGAAAGAATGAACTTGCATTGGGATCTTGAACAACTAGCTAAATTTATGTCAGAATGCTTGTTCATGAGACTATTACAGGTTATTGTAGTTTGATACTTGACACTATATTCAAACCGTAAGCTGTAGTATTAACAGGTGGTATATTCATACAATTGTTACTTGTATTCCTAGTGGCATATGCTTGGGAGAGTTCAAACGTTCCTATGAGTGCTCTCGGCAGTATGTAGTTAAAATGATCATGTATAAATAAGAATTTTTTTAGCATAATCAGATGTTTAAATTTAGTATGTTTGCAAATTTATATAGAATGTTAGATGATGAGCAATCAGGCATAAAGAACATAATTCTTAAAGCTCTGTTTTGAGTTGTAAAAATTTTGTTGTTGGCAATCAAGAGTTTCTGTCCCCATATTTGAGATGCATAATTCAAATGGGATCCAAATATTGCAAAGTAAATAGATTTAAGAGTTTCAAATGGAAATAGTGTCTTATTTTTGATATGAATGAATGAATGAAATTGATATATATTTAACAGGCAAACAAGTGTTATACATGATTATACATGATATAGAGGTACAAAGAAATACTGTAATATAACGCCTGAGGGAAATTCATATGATTAGCATGGAACTAGGGAAGCCACAAGGCCACAAAAAAGGGGTAGCTACGTGACAACACTAGAACGCTATAAGGTGCATGAACCACCGGAAACAGTATTACAAAAACAGCACAGTGGGACTAAAAATAAAAGCATAGTACACACAAAACCAAAATCAGGAATTAAATTAGTAGAAAAAAAAATAATGATAATAAATTCAGTGACTGTAGGAAGTAGAGAAAACAAAAACAAAAAACAAACAAAAAAAACAACAACTATACTGTAAATAAGTCAAAGTTAAGAATGCATAGCAAAGAGGTTAAAGCAAGCAGTGAATAACATACAAACTGATTGGTTAAGTTTCAGATTAAGTTCGCTGATATGAGGTTTCCATCATGTAAGGTGTTTAATCTATAAAACTCCTAGGTATTTGTTCCAGTCATAACAGTTGTGACGAAACACACCGCAGAACACAGATTAATAAGAAGCTAAAAGGCAACTTTTTAGGTTACTTTCAATGTTGTGGAAATCAATTTAATCTTTTACTTTTCTTTTAAAGAAGAATGACAAAAACCATTGGATAGAGCTAGCTATAATATTAAAGACACTTTGTAAAGATAAAAACATGCACTGCTGTGAAGAATTTCTTTCAAAGAAAAAGACAGAAAAAAGTTGACAAAAACCAGTAACCAGTTTACCAGGAATGAGAACTGGGTGTTACAGGTGAAATTTTCAAATCAGGTTTACTTTTCCATATAATACCATATAATGTATTCTAGTGCGAAAAATATTTTTACGGACCGTGAGAGATTACCTTAACTGCTGGGTATTATAATCCACACAAAGAGCAATAAATTTGCAGAAGCGTGAATTTCGAATAATAATGGCGGAGCAAACCTACCTATCTAAAGAGAAACCTTTGTATTATAATCTAAGAAGTTTCATTAGAGCTACGTTTCTCTGTAGATAACATAGAATTTATAGCACTGAATTTTTAGTTGGACAATCCTTTATCTCAGCGTTGGATTAAAAGATGAATAACTGCCGTGCATGTAAGGACGAGGAAACTGGATGAAGGACACAAAAAAACACAACACTTACTCGGTACCAGGATGAACCGAATTATTCAGGGATATATAATAATTCATGACAGTTCAAACAGAGTGCTGAATGTCCCATGCTTGTGATGTATGAGATGACACTTATAGGAGGGGGGAGAAACAGTACATTCACCTGAATATTTTTTAGAAAAGTTGCATAGAAAAATGTCTTGAACCAACCATGGTGATTGTTTTCCCTCAACAATACACCATATAATGTATATAAATAATCTCCAAGTCACACGATCCTCCAGATGGAAGAAAGTGTCTCTACGTTCTCTGAATCTGATATGCTTTTTAAATATGGATTGTTATTTTCAATATAACGCTAAAATACAGTGTATACATTACCTTATAGCTGTTTTTATTACAAAATCAGATCTCCCTGACTAAAAACTCAAATACATACATTTACTGTTTCAGAGCGGAATGTCTACCATTTTAAAGTTTGTTTTCACTGCAGCACTACAACATAAGAAGAATATAATCCAGTTTGCAAACTAGGAACCGAGAACTTAAATCATTTGAAAGTTCCTTTAGAATCATTTCATTTCAGCTTTCAAACAATTTAAAACGATTTTGAAACGTATCATGATATGTTTTTTACAAATTTCAGGGGAATTAAGCCTTTTTTCTGGTTTCATTACAAAAAATACTTCTACATTAACATAATCCCAAGAAGTTAAAATTTGTAAAAATGTCAAAACCTACGAACATTGCCATTACAACTCTTGTCTTCCCGATGTCACTGAGCAGTTTCAAAATGTCTAAATAGATATCTCTGTATTGAGTGAAGGGTTTTGTTCTCATGAAAATAATTTGGTAAAAGTAATTAAACCAGCTAGGAAAACAATTATTTTACAGTTTGTTGCAATAAAGAACCATCTTGTAACAAAATGAATTAAATAAAAATCAGAAGTATTGAAGACGACAATAGCTCCAACTGAATTTGAGTATCTTGTGACTTGTGTCAGAATAAAAGTGTACTTGATACTGGCGTAATATGACATTGTTGATACAAAACTGCACTGACGGTCCGTGAATCTTTCCCAAACAAATACAAAACAAATATTTCCATTTTCCACTTTCGTTCTTGTTTTTTTTGTTTTTTTTAACAATTTTTCACAAATGAATATTTCTTCTGCTTTCACATGCACATTCACTTACTTTCCGAATCAAGCTAAAAGAGTCCAGTCTACATTCTTTAGATTTTCCACAATATGGTTCCTGTACCCTAGTTTACATTCCAATATGTTGGAATTCTATAACCTTTTTTAAAAATTTACTACTTTTCCAAACTCAAAGGAAAGGAATATCTTGATTTATTTGGGCAATGGTCTAAAAGATGAAATGTAAGGCAGACTTTATCTTTCAAAGAAACAGACAAGTCTATTTTTATACAAACGGAGGTTAGTTAAAACGATTCAATGAATTACGCCACTTTATTTACAAAATTAGACTGCAATGACTAACTTTAATATGCTTGTTATCAAAATGTCCTGGAGCGGCATATATATATACAATTTTTTCTAATGCGGATTTTATTAATAGTTTCATTGAAATGAGGATTGTTCATTTGCACTGCATTGCATTTCCGTTTCAAAACATTTCAAACATTTTCTAGTAAAAGGATTTTAAAGAATTATTGACAGTTATAATCAAAATTATCATGATCATGTGAGAATAATGAAAATTTTGTTTTTGTGTTTCATTCACGTTGCTCCCAGGAATTTTGTTCTCTTAATGCCAGCTGCTCTTTTCAAATAAACTTATTTTGAATGTAAATGCTACTAATAAAAATATGGCACTTGTAACAGAATAAGGAACCATGTACATTCTCACTCCCTTTGACACGAAAAAACTTTTAATAAAACAGTCCCTAGAACCCTAAAACTTTTGTCTTCTGAAATGAATTATTCTGAAAACATTAAGTGTATGAAAGCCTTCCTGAAGTTTGTGAATTTTTTTCGCCATCTCTTTGGTAAAACTTTAGAAAGCAATACTCATCACTTTTTTTCTTCATTAGCAAGCCACTTTTTTGAATTTGCCATAAACTTTTTGGAAAAGAGACGAATAAATAATGTGAATATAGAATAGAAATCACAAAAATAATCAATACTTAGCATAGTTATTTACAAAACATTTGCTTTTTGTTGTAGTTTAAACTAGAAATAAGGACATAAAAAGAAATGAATGTACAAGATGATGATGTAGTTGATAGTAATGATGATGGGACAGAAGAAGATGATGAAGGGCTTGACTGGCAATTACCATTGTGCTTCATGAAAAAAAGACACAAAGATAGAATAGAAGGCTCTGATCCTATGACATTAACATGGAAAATGAAAGAAAAGGTTTGAATTTATATGATTTTTATGAATTTTATTGAACTGTGAAGCCATTCTCACCATTTATTTCATTCAGTTTTTCTTTTTCTCCAGATGCGGACGGTAAGTGTGGCATTAGTGCTATGCTTAAATGTTGGCGTTGATCCACCAGACGTGATCAAGACTAATCCATGTGCTCGTATGGAATGTTGGATTGGTATGTCTTACATTACTTCGTGAACAGTTTAAAGTATTATATAAACAAGTATTTTACTTTAACCCAACCATGACAACTGTAGATCCAGGCTAAAGTAAAAATCATAGAAATCATAAAATGCCGGAAATCATAAAATGCCGGAAATAAGAATTGTTCCTGGCACATCAGAAATTTACATTTTGACGTGTTCGTTGTCGTTGATGTTTACCTTGATCTGTAGTCATGTGATATCGAATATGCAACACCATTTTCTTCTTTTATCAACAGTGCCAGCATGAAATGTTAATTGAGGGGATCAGGTTTTAGTGGTTCGTACATAACCATAGAATAAGATAACAGAAGAAAAAATCACTACTTAGCCCTCCCTGTGGTTCCGCCCCTGACACAATATGATTTGTAATGCATGTTTCTTAATATCATCACAGTTATTTTTTGCCACTAAAGTCTTCAACATAATTATTTAAGATTCTCATTACAGCTTTCAATTTTAGATCCAGTCAGTTTAAACCCACAGAAAGCTTTAGATCTTATTGGTAATAAGTTGCAGCAACAGTATGAAAGATGGCAACCTCGAGTAAGTTGCGTAAACAAACGTTGCATGATGATAGTGTGTTGTTTGTCTTCACCAAATTATGGTGAAACCTCTCAATAGCAGACATCCCATAAGGGGGACTTTGTTGTGGTGGATTCTTTTTTTCAAGGCATATGAAGTCCAATAAATTAAGTCTTATCCTCCAAGTAGGCACCTCTCTGAAGCATCTCAATAGTGTCCACTATAGAGAGGTTTGATGTAATAACGTCCTGTTTTTGGGAGATCACTACTGACCGATTTTATATAAAATAATATGCGATTCATCTTTCCAAGCAACTGCCTTTTATGTTGTGTACCTGAATACTAATGTTTAGTTTTTGAAAACAAATACTTATTAGTTTAACAATGTTTCCTTATGTAGGCACGTTACAGACACAATCTTGATCCCACTGTGGAAGATGTCAAAAAGCTCTGTACATCTTTAAGAAGAAATGCCAAAGTATGACGTCCAAAAGTTCATATTGTTTCTCTCATCCAACTGCCTACTCCTATTGGGCAAAATCTTCGAAAAGTCTATATGGAGTCTATATTTCTATAGGAATAGCAAAAAACTCCTCTGCAGAGCCTTTTTGAAGATTTTGCCCGCTGGGCTGTTTTGTATTGAGTTGTGGCACTAAATCTTGAAATTTTAAACCAGGTACTTGAAAAGCAATCTTCTTCTTACACTTTTTAGGAAGAACGTGTGTTGTTTCATTACAATGGACATGGTGTGCCACGACCAACACTCAACGGAGAAGTGTGGGTATTTAATAAGGTGAGCTCTGCTTGAAATAAGATAGAACATAGAATGGTTTCAGATTTTCGTTTTGCACTTCTTCTTCTGAGAGGACAAACATATTGATAACACTTACTTAAAATATTAACTAAAATGTACTCAACTATAAAGGTTGCGAGATAGGGAGAAAATTTATTTAAGATACAGACTGAAAACAGAAATTATGTTAATGTGCTCCTCCACAAATTGCGACTACCCTCTAGATCCGCCACTGAGCTGACACAGTTTTTCATATTTACGAATGGCTATCTTCTTGTATAAAATATTTGCCATGTTGACGAAAATGAAATATAAAGGTTGATTTAACAATGAATTCTCAATGGATTAATACACGTCAATATTATAAGCAGACCTATAATAGCATATTATTATGACCATTTAAAATAGGTTAAAAAGATGATTTTCCATTATAAATACCACTCAACAGCTCATTCTCACATTATGCAATAATAATGATGAAGAGTGAGAGGTATTGAGAAGATATCATCTAAACTGACTGATGGCCGTGTGGTAGAGAGTTCGTCTGGTAGAGAGTGGGAGGTCAGGGTTGATATCCTGGGCAAGTCTTGCCAGCTACTATAACAGTGTGAATCGATTCACTCGGCTTGAGAGTGGGATTGATGCCTAATTGGGGTCTTTAAATGCTCTCCAACCCTCATTGATAACAGTTTGATCAGAACTGAAGAGACAATCCTGGGTAAACATAAATAAATAAATAAAACATTTTTGTTATTATTTACTACTTAGCAATACACCCAGTACATCCCACTCTCCATATACGATTTACAAACATGGATGGGAAGTCCTTCCATCTATGTGTATGATTGTTCAAATGCAGGTAATTTGAGTTTGAATTGACTTAACAGCTTTTCTATTGCATCTATAATACATCTTTCCAATCTGATTGTTGCTATGGAACTTGTTTGCTATTTTAATTTGTTTTTTAAGGTATCATTTTGGAATGCTTTAAACAATTCTCACAGCAACGAGAGCAAGAATACGAGGTAAATTTTGGTGATTAGGTGTCTGGGACCATAACTAGTTAAATTACATATTTAAGCCACAATTTGTATTTTTTCGAAAGAACCCAAATTGATTGGTAGCAAATACGTTGCTGTTTAATGTACAGCCCTTCTAATTCACTTCATAACTTGTGCTTGCCGACGTGTTTTGAAAAATCCCCCTTACACGTTGGCAAAAAAGTACCAACATGCTTTCTATGGTGCAGTAAAAGAAGAAATATGTGAAGCACTAACCGCTAGAGTGAATAGTGGCAACACAGACCATAAGTAGTTATTTACAGCTAGTCAGTCTTCTTTGCTTATATTTGACTGCAAGCCTGAAAAAACCCCTAAAGATGCAGATGTTTACCAGTGTTTTTTGGTGAGTTGATTGCTCATTTTTTCTTAATAACTTTTCTAAATAAGACGGTGAAACATAGAAACATAGCATTTTAAAGGTTTTTCATTTCAGAGTCAATGGTTTCTGCATAATTCTTTTTCATGTGTGTTCATGTCAAAACTTATTGCAACTGACAATACTAAACCAAAGATATTGTTAAGGAAATGACCTTTATAAATTTGATTTGATACCCAATGTTTAGTTTTTTGGATTTCATTCCTCATCAATTTGATATCTTTTTTTTTTGCTTTTGTTAAGTTACACGTTACAGCCCTCTTAATAAAATAACGTGTAAATAATTAGCTAACTACTGACAAATAAGTGAATGTTTACATAATTTTTGTCACGTGTTCATCATTATTGAAAGGGTCCATGCTTGTTGCTTCAGAAATTTTAAAATTGTTCTCAAATGAATCTATGCAGATCGTTCATTGATAGCAGAATTTTTTAATAATAATAATAAAAATAAAATTAATAATGATAATCATTTTTCTGATATCTTCTAGAGAGCATTGGCACAAGGTTCTCCTATGCCACAAACACCCCCTGTGCGTAATTCAATTCAGCTTGCTGCATGTGGCCCCAACGAGTTACTGCCAATGTTGCCGGATCTGCCGGCGGATTTATTTACATCCTGTTTGACTACACCAATGAGGGTTGCACTCCGCTGGTAAATATCTAGTTTGACATTGCTTTACAGCTGTGGATGAAAGAAAGAATTTTGAAAAGAATTTTAACCAAGCAACATGCTGGATGGAAATTTGAAATAAAAAACTCACATTTTTATAACATGGAAGTGGGAAAAAAAAAAAAGATTTGATTTGTTTGATTTCGAGTGTTAAAATCGCAAGATATAACTTCGATAATTTAAATGTGAATATTGGAATATTTTAAACACCGCTTTGTGGGAAAAATCAAAATCAGTTCAATTAATTAAAAAATGTTAACACCATTTGACAATTTCTTTTATAGGTTTGTCAGCCAACGCAGTGGAGATCTTGTCCCAGGAATAGACTTAGAATTGATAGGAAAGTATGGCATTCAATATTTGAATTTGACTGTGTCCATCAGCTTTGTTTGTTTGCTTTTTTGTATAATCATTGAGTTTGCTGGTTTGTTGGCGAAATGGTACATTTCTCTAGCTGTATTATCACTCATTTTGATAAGATCAAGTTGATTTTAGAATACCTGGCATGTTAAATGATCGTCGAACGCCATTAGGAGAACTAAATTGGATTTTCACAGCAGTTACAGATACCATTGCATGGAACACATTACCAAGAGGTATGTCTTTTTTTTTGTTTTTATACTGTCCATACCTAGCGTAATTACTATACGCCCGCATTAATTGCCGTGAAAGAAAATGGCAGAGGTGTCGAAACGTATATTTATTTGCAAATATCTTCTTTATATCTTTCGATATCTTTCCAATGGCTGTTAACTGGAGTGGGGTCAGCACAATAAAATACACAAAGCGTGGGGTGAATGAGGGATATCCGGGAGTACATTTTATAACAATAAGGACAGTTTCTAAGGTATTGCCTGAAACAAGTGCTGACAAGGACAATTACTGAAACAACATTTGATTTACATTTGATTTCGAGTAGTTGTGTGTCTTTTAAATCAACCTTCTGAATTGTTTATGTTTTATAAAATACATGTTGTTCTAAAGCATAAAATGGCCAAGTGGCTTTAGGCATTGACCATGAACATGGCGGTTCAAATCCATTGACAGACTATTTTCAATTTTTTCGAAATAAGTTACAAGAAAGTAATTGTAAGTTACAATAAACATGATCTTCTTCAGATTTAGTGTAAAACGCTTAATGCATTAAGAAAAAAGAAAATTTGAAATAATCCGCCATTGGATTTGAACCAGCTAAACCAGCTATTGATTGATGCGAACACATACTTTAAGGGCAGAAATTTTCATGGGCAGAAACTTCCTCCTACTTATCTGCCAATTTGAGATCTTGAAATTTCTCGATGAAAATTGTTTCAATTTCTTCAAAATTCCCTTGTTTTGTGTCAAAACCTCTGATGGAGGATCTGGGAAAGCTATTGCAGAAATTATTTTAGAAGGCATAAATTTTGCGAAAATGACCAAAAATCGCGAAAGTCTCTGCCTGCGAAAGTATTTTCACAATACCTCATATAGCTTTCAGGAATTATTATTTAAGGAAACCTATGTTGTTCACGTAAATAAATCTAGAAAAACATTTAGGATCCAGGATCATGTGTAAATACTTAAGAGATTTAAGTTAATTATAGGGTTGTGCAATGTACCTACAACACTAAGATCAGAATATTTAGAGGAAACTTATTCCATTGCAGTTTGGTTACAATAATCTCACTTGCAGAAAGCCTTATGCCCGCCCGCGCTCTAGTTGTGCTCCGAGTAAGTTTGTTGGAGTCTCCCTCACTTTTTTGGAAACATGTTTCCTAACAATGTAAATTCCAAACTGTTTGTTATTTGGCACTTTGAAATTATATAAGTGTAGCTTTGACTTATAATCCAGGTTTATACTATATACAATCCATTTGTGGTTGGATAAAGAATATTATGTATGAATCTGCAATAATTTTTTTTTTTTTAGATTTATTTCAGAAATTGTTTCGACAAGACCTTTTGGTCGCTAGTTTATTTCGTAATTTTTTACTCGCAGAACGAGTAATGCGTTCTTACAATTGTACACCGATCACATGTCCGAAACTTCCCTCAACATACCATAACGCCATGTGGTGAGTGTTCTCGACTTTTAGTAAGCACACATATTTTGTAAAGTAATTTTGTGAACTGTGATATAAGAGGGTTGACTCCAAAAACGCAAATAATAATAGTGCCTTTTCACATGTACCTTGTTGAATGTGTTTATTCTGATTCACGTGTTTCATGTGTCATTTCAATGAATCTACCAGTTTAACCAGAACCAGATTAAGAGACTTCACATACGCGCACTTCACTGATCTTTGCAAATACTCTTCGATTTTGGTTGACTACACAAACTACATGCACTTCTAATTTGAAACACTATTCACTGTGCAAAGTGATAAACGTATCTTTTCAGCTGAGAATTGTCTACAAAATGGAAAGGATAATTTATTTTATTTCATAAAATACCGTTGTGCAAAAGGATGGAGGTCATTTGCTAAGCTCTTCCACGTTGCGTTGATTAACTTGTCTTGTGGTTTAATTTTTGTTTAAGGCAAGCGTGGGACTTGGCAGTTGATCAGTGTCTATCACAACTACCCACAATCATCAAAGATGAATCAAAATATAAGAACAGTTCTTTTTTTTCCGAACAACTCACTGCTTTTCAAGTTTGGCTAGCGATGGGAAGTGCAGACCGGAATCCTCCAGAGCAATTACCAATTGTCTTGCAAGTATGTTATAAATCATGTTCATTCGGTCCTGGAATAATCTTCTCTACAAATTCCAGCCTCTTATCCCGAATCTTTGTTTATTCATTTTTTGTACAATCTTGCATGATTTTGGTGTAAAAAGCTGGGTTGTTTGCTGCTCACAGAATGGTTTTGTATTGTAAGAGCAGCGACCATTTTTTTTTAGTTTTAAAATAATTCTAGGACCTATTTAAAAATGTTTGAGAAAAAATTATTTTTAATTTCACACAAAGCCAAGTAATCAAGGTCTAATTAAGGAGGGTGGTATGTAGAAGCCAATTTTACTACTTTGACAATTTCAACCCTGTTGTGATGATGAACGTCACTCTTGTTTGTAGTTACTTATTTGTAGTTATTTGTGTTTTTAAATTTTGTCAATTATGTCATTGTTTTCTTCAGGTACTCTTAAGTCAGGTGCATCGCTTGAGAGCATTAGACTTGCTTGGAAGATTTTTAGATCTTGGCCCATGGGCTGTAAACTTGGTAGGTTCCAGTAGGCAAAATCTTCAAAAGCTCTCAGTGGAGGAGTATTTTTTATTGAAACAGCAGGTGATATTGCTTGCCATTCCTATAGAAAACACTCCTTCACAGAGACATTTTGATGATTTTGGTGTTACAGAAAATTCGAAAGTTTGGAAATTATTAATCAATTTGGTATTCTTACCAATATTAATTTTTCGTATTTCTATCTGTAACTGATTTCAGAAAGCCATTATTGTTCTCACCTTGTTCTAGGCACTATCAGTTGGCATCTTTCCGTATGTTTTAAAACTTTTACAAAGCACAGCTCGTGAATTACGTCCATTAATGGTATTTATTTGGGCTAAAATTTTGGCTGTTGATAGTGTAAGTTGATATGCTTCTTAAAAGCTGTCTTTGATTACCTTTTTTCTTTTTTTATATACGCTATTGTTTTATATTGTTTTGTCAATGTTAAAGTAAAAGAAAGTAAGAAAGAAATGAAAGGTAGTACTTAGATGTTTCAGCCGCACCAAACATATGAATTTTAATCATTAAAACAGTGTTATGTGTCTTTCAATTGATGCAACAATCGTTTTTAAAGTGGCTACTGCAGATTGGACTTTACCTAACGATGTTCATTCAATCATTCATTATAGACTTGTCAATCGGACTTGGTGAAGGAGAATGGTCATAAATACTTTTTGTCTGTACTTGCAGACCCTTACATGCCAGTACGTTGTCATTTTTTGTTTTATTGACTTGTTAGATCAAATGTTTAATAAACTTTTCTATAAATTAAGTCAGAGCTAAGGTATCTAATCTCAAGTTTAATAAAAGAATAAAAGAACCAAGTTAAAAACTTTTTTTTCCTGAAGTATTGTTTTTTTTTCTCCTTTTACCTCCTCGTAATCTCCTTCGCAGTACTTTTTGGCAAGTTCTTTTTTTATATTCTTACATTAGGCAGAACATAGAACTACTGGAAGTTTCGTATTGGCGAGAATTATTCATGAATATCCTGCTGGTCAGGTAAAAACATCCTTTCCTTGATTATATTGAAAGAACTGTTCGTAGGTTAAGATTTGTTTACCTGCGTAGATTTTAGCATTTTCAGTGAAATGTAATCCATATGAAATATCTCAAATACGTTCGCTGTGAAATTTAATCTGGCTGAAAAGCCATGTCAATCAACAATGATATTTGTGGGTTTTGGTATAATCTTTTTTTCTCTCAAAATAATTAAGGGAAACAAATAAAATAATAGGCAATTTAAATAAATTGTCGCTATTTGTCGTCCGCAAAATGAAATCCCTGCAAATAATAATCCACTTAATCCACCTATTTTAGGAATCATGCCTTAAGGGAAATATGATTTCAATTTGTCTTGAACAACTGACAGATCCTCATCCACTGCTTCGTCAATGGCTTGCACTTTGCCTGGGTTTAATATGGACAAATTGTGATAACGCCCGATGGTGTGGCATACGCGATAGTGCTCCTGAAAAACTTTCAAAGCTGCTGTCAGACCCACTTCCAGAAGTAAGTTGACTATTAGTTTTTCCTAATTCGTAAGTAAATAACTTGGGCTTTCATCCGTAGTGGTTGGCTATTCTGCCCGCTGACTTGCAACTAGGAAGTTGACTTACCGTCAGAGGTAAGTATAGCATTGCTCTAACTTGCCCAAAAGCCAGTGTGCCAGTGTTCCTTTGTATTATAACCTACCATTACCTGGAAAGGACATTGTGCAATTAAAGGTTTCAATATTCTACCAATAGCTTTCGCTTTTTTAAGAAAGGTTATTTTTTTGTGTTTGTTTTCAATTTTCTGCACTTTCTTTGAAACTATAGGTAAGGGCTGCTGCTGTATTTGCCCTTGGAAAACTAATCGCAAACACAGGTGATCGCTCAGATCATGCAAATATGATCGATCATGGTGTAGCAACAACACTTGGATCAACAGTTGGTAATGATGGAAGTCCTCTTGTCCGAAAGGTAATGGTTTTTATGCTGGTAGTATTTACCTTTAACCTTACCTTTAACTGTATCTTCTCACTTTGAAATGCTCTGGATTATAAAATTTCTTTGACATTTTCAGGACACTTGAGATAATTATTTAATAATTACTTTATATAATTATTTTGTGAATCAGTAAATGACATACTAGATGACTATGGAAAAGTATAACTATAAGACATCATTTCAGCGGTGGATCTAGAGGTGATTCCTCATAAAAAGTGGAGGAGTACAGAGGTGATTCCTCATAGAAAGTGGAGGAGTACAGAGGTGATTCCTCATAAAAAGTGGAGGAGTACAGAGGTGATTCCTCATAGAAAGTGGAGGAGTACAGAGGTGATTCCTCATAAAAAGTGGAGGAGTGGAGAGGTGATTCCTCATAAAAATTGGAGGAGTACAGAGGTGATTCCTCATAGAAAGTGGAGGAGTACAGAGGTGATTCCTCATAAAAAGTGGAGGAGTGGAGAGGTGATTCCTCATAAAAATTGGAGGAGTACAGAGGTGATTCCTCATAGAAAGTGGAGGAGTGGAGAGGTGATTCCTCATAGAAAGTGGAGGAGTGGAGAGGTGATTCCTCATAAAAGGTGGAGGAGTACAGAGGTGACAGAGGTGATTCCTCATAAAAAGTGGAGGATTGGGGAGGTGATTCCTCATAAAAATGGAAGGAGTACAGAGCTGATTCCTCAAAAAAAGTGGAGGAGTATAGAGCTAATTCCTCATAAAAAGATTTCCTAAAATTTCTGGAAAATGTTGTTTCAAAAAATCTAGAGCACTGGAGAATCTGATTATTGGGGTGCCACTAACGGGAGTCACTATAACGCGTTTTCCGGGTTTTTTAAAAAACCCTCAGTTGCATGCCTGTCTGAATTTCCTCTATGTTTACACTTTGTGTTTGTTCATTTAGGAGCTGGTTGTTGCATTTTATGGGTTGATTATTCAATTTGAGCATGCGTTCAGCGCAGTGGCAGTGCAGTTCCTTGAAGAAGATAGGCAAAGAGACATTCTTGGTTCCAGTCCAAGAGACCCCGAGACTAAAAAGGGTTGGATACTAGTTGCGCAGGGGAATGAATCGACGTTTATGGCAAGCGCAGACAGTACTACTTTAAGAAAACATTGCAGTAGTTCACAATTATCATTACTGAGTAATACAGGTGTTCAAGGTATGATGTTTGTTTATTATACCTGGCTCTAATAATGTATTAATGAGGATAATGGTCAAATTGATTATCTGGAAGTGTCCAAAATATAGTTAGAAATACAGTACACTCTCTGTAATTCGAACATCCAAGGGACCAAAATAATAGTTCAATTGATGGTGTGTTCGAATTACGGAAGTTCATTTACAAAGAAATCATTAGTTGAAGGGACCTTGAAATTAGTTGGAATTAGAGAGAGTTCGAATTATGGAAGGTCAAATTACAGAGATTTGACTGTATCCATGAAATCTTGAGGTTACAAGATTATATGATGATTCTGCTTGGTGTTTTATGAACTTGAAGTACTCTCCACAAATTTTTTTCGATCAGATTCTTGGTTTATGGATCTTTAAACATTTTGTTTTCTTCGAATTTTTCCTGCTGTGCTTCCTCTAATAAATATCCTGAGTGTATATTTAATTTTATGGATTTTATGGAGGGCGTTTATTAGCAAGAGGGGCGTTAATTTCAAACAATAGAAATTTTATTATCATTATTTTTATTATTATGTACCATTGTGTGTTTTGAAACCAAGTAAGAAAATATATATCTCATGTATTTTTGAAAATGCATAAACACACAGAATATAGAAAATACTCTACTTTTTAACGGTAAGGTAAACAAACACAAGCATCACATCATCCGTGTCGTAGCTCCTTTAAGCAATTTTGCCATTTTATGTTATAAATGGCTTTATTGGATTCTTTGTCATGGTAAAATATATATTAGAGAACTAGTGTAGCGTGTAAAAACATTTTACAGTTTTTCTTCATAAATTGTTTTTACGCGCAATACTGTCATGATAAGTCTGTGTATCTACAAAAATTGTTGTGTTTCTGCATGTTGGAATTATATCATATTTAACACAAAATTGTCGTATAAATATTTTGGATCGATCATTCAAAGAATGCTATTATCCCTATTTTTCAGTGCTATCTGGCCTATTTAGAGATTTCTAAAGTTGTACGGTTAAACTAAAAGCTAAAATTCCAATGTTCAGGGATTTTAAAAAGAGACAATAGAACGTATACTCCTACCTAACCACGATTAAACTTCTGAAATATAAGAAAATACCTTCACATTTTCCTATTAACTAAATCTAACAAAACAATACCTTCTGAGACGTTTTTATCTTTCAAATCTTTATTCTGCTATGAATTGTGGAAATGTCAAAACACAAAACTCCACTTGTGCATCATGATACAAAAACCATTTTCACATTCTCTTCTTGTATTACATTCATCTAAACTATTCAATTTTCTAATCGAAAACAAAAAGATATCAATCAAACACTATCAAAACAATATAATAATGATCTTGCTACCTTCGTTTCCCTAATAGCGAACCTTAATAATAACAATCCACATACTACAATGAAATACCAAATAAACTGCTAGCTACACATTCCGGCATAGTAGTCAAAACTAACTGATACGAAAAAGCTACATTCAAACACATAAAAAAATAGACATCGGTAGAAAATGATGAACTGATAAGACGAACACATAACAGGTCTACATCGACTATCTCGTCGGATAGAATAGTAACTGATACCGATCAATGTTGTTATTCTTTATTACTGAACTTAAAGCGTTGAATAAAAAAATATTAAAAACAAAAACAAAAAATGTTACAGCGTCTTCATTCTCATTAAGAAAGAAAATTTGATGAACTTTCGAACGCAAAAACCATTGTATTGTGTTCTCCTCCGGGGGCGGTTTATGATGTCTTCCTTAAAGCACAACACTCCACGAAGTAATGAAACCCGTAAGATGGAGCTAGAGATTCTCCTAATGGGAGATTCCTCCTATACTAATATGGAAAAACATCATCCATTGACAAACTTCCGGAGAAAATTTTGTTAAAGTTCTTCCTTTCAAAGTTAGGTAAGAAAAAAGCAAGATTTAGTATTAGTATAAGAAGATGTCATGTCATGATTGTCAGGGATTGGACCCCATTCTAATTTGTTTATATATGTAGTATATATAATTGATGATGGATGGTTGTGTCTTTAAATTATCTCATGGTATAAAAATGACTTGATATTCTTAATGTTCCTTTTACTAAAAAGCATAGAAGTGAAGTTTATTCAAGTTGATTATATTTTTTTTATTATCTACTATCAGTTCTAATATCAATTCTGTGTTCTGGTGTTTCGTCACAACTTTTATGACTGGAACCATATAGAGGATAATCAATAGCTGTAAAGCATACAAGCTTTGTTTTATTTATTGTGTACATTGTGAACCACAATCACCTTGAGGCTAACAAAGCTAATAGTGTGCGAAAGGGGAATTTATAAGTCATAGCAACAGGATGTTTGGAACCATAATGACAGCCAAAGTAGCAAGATTTAATTATTTCAAAGTAATTAGTGACGTAAGACGTAACACGGAATATTATGAATGTCATTATCATTTTTTCAGGAAAAAATCCAACATATAGCCGCAGTGACAGTTTGTCATCGGTTGAAAGTGGTGAAAATATATGGCTACGAAGTGCACAGCGCTCTGTGTCAATGTCATCATCTTCATCTCTTCATGAAACTGTCTATACTCGTGTTTGGAAGGTGAGATTCTCTAGATAAAATTTGAAAAAAGGTGACGTATTTATTATCTAAACGCTCTGGGTGTTTATTTGATGTCTTAAGTTTATTGGAGAGGGCCGTTTAAAAGAGTTTTGGCGTTTATTAGAAATATATGGTCTCAAAATACACTTGTCGCATCTTTTTGAATTTTTGTGGAGCAACATGAAAGTAAATAATGAATATAACGTATTGAATAAATTGATCTTAATTAACTGATATTAGGAATCTTTTGTTTTCATTTCTGTTATGTGAGGATATTGAATTTAACAGAATAACGGATTTACTTCTTATCAAACTCTTTGTCTTTGTGCATACTTACGAAGTTTCCAAACGTGCACATGGTGAAAACAAAAGAAAAACACATTATGGTCTATAAATTTGAATAGAATTTTCCATCTGTTTAGTTGGAGAAAGTTCAACATGCCTAACTTTTAAACAAATTTACAACTTTAGAAAAAACCCATTAAAAACAACTAATTGGTCCAAATAATATGGATCATTATCAGCCTTTAAAAAGTTGTCTCAATAATACACTAAGCTCAAAGTCAAACCTCTATAGAAAAAAGAGTTTTAAGTCCTTGGGCATCCATCCATAGTGGTTGGCTGTTCTGCCCGCCAACTTGCAACTAGGAAGTCGACTTACCGCCAGAGATGTGTATAGCATTGGTCTAGCTTGCCCAAACTTGCCGAAAGCCAGTGTGCAATCAGTCGATGGCTCCAAATGGGCTGATACGCTGCTTTTAAAGTGCATCAGAGTGAAGTATCAAAATGTGATGAGACTTGAACATAGGAAGGTACTATCCACTACATCATCGCTGCACGATTCAAGTTTAGACTTAAATCAATTCCTGCAGAAAGTGTACGCTATATGCAAGGTGTCGAGGTTTGACTGTCATTTAGACTTGCATATGATATGAACTCAGGATTATTTTTTCTTATTTCTATATTTTAGTAAGCTTGATAGATCTCGATTGTTTTTCTTGATTCTTGTTTATTTTCATTTTCATTTTCGTTACCAGGTCATGCTGAATTTATCTATTGATCCGTACACTGCACTTGCTGAAATGGCAAAGAAAGTTGTCAACACGATTACAGTCAAAGTAATCATCTTCGTAATTCTTTAAACTTTTTAAATTGTTTCAATGGTGTTTTGATGTGCAATTTTTTTCACCTCATTGTTAAATAACCTTGTTAAATATGTATGAGTCAGTGAGGTCAGGTTATGTCTTGTTGTTTCAACAGCTGATGGTTTGATGATTGCAAAATTCAATACACCATTATTAACATTTTTTCTCACACAATTTAAACTGAAAATATATAGGAATCAAAACCTCTCATATATCTCTCTCGAAAAAACTTGTCCTATTTCGTAATTTTTCTTTTGTAATATCTGGTAATGTTACTAAAATATTTTTTGTGTGAATTTGTTTACAGGCTACAATGTCAGTCCGTCCACAGCTTTCTCCTGGGTATACTTCTCTACCATCCTCACCCAGCATGGCCGATGAAAATCCTTACATTCATAAAACGTATGTTTCCATCATTTGAATCACTCAAAAGATACCGTTGTACTGCTGAAAAGTTTGCCACTAATTTCCTTTTCCCCTTAGTGCTTCGTCTCATCCACTGCTCGCTGTTCGTTCAACACCGAACACACCCGATTCGAACAAGATGAATCGTTCAGCAGACGGACTTAAAGGGCGTTTGAGTGTTGCCAATGTTGCACCAACAGGCGTGTATAAGCCCCACTCGATTGAATTCTCAACAAAGCGAAAAATATTTGATAAAGGTCCGGACATAATCCCACCACTGGATGATACGAATAGTTCCGATTCAGACGATGACAGTCCACTGGTGAGACCGATCCTAGTGAAGACTTCTTTTTATCAATGGTGTTGTAGCTACTTTGCACAGTCTTTGATGAAACCATCGGACGACTTGGATCCGAATAGTCCACAAAGAATCGAAAGAGAATGGAGATTCTTAAGAAATACTAGAGTGAGACAACTGTCTGCTAAGCAGTTACTGAAATCACGTAAGATGCAGTGGATAATACACACTTTTTTTTATAAGCAACACAAAATTTTGGTTGAGGCTCGATGTTGCTTAAGTTGCTCTCTTTTCCATTCGTGAGAAGGACCAAAAGTGCATGTTTGCCTATTCACGTAGACAAGGGTGGGTCTTTAAACCCATGACACCAACGGGATAATGCAGCTCAAATTTGATAGCGGTAGCTGCTGTTGGGTGCTGAGATTATTGCGCCCAAATTCAAGAGATTCCAAGATAGAATAGATATTTTATTACTACATGGAATAAAAAACATGAAATACAAGGACGTGTAAATCAAAACATTTTAAGCCCTGTAGAACATTGAATTAAACAAAATTTTGAGTGGCTTCAACCCTACACTCAAGCTTCAAAACGACCGCCGCCCAAATTGAACCCCCTGACCAATTACACATTTCTCATCATCAATAAGCAATAAATGAGCCTCTTAGTGTTTAAAAGACTTTGGGGCTCAGTCAAAATTTTGTGTTGCTTATAAAATGAAGTGTTGATGATTATTAGGAGTTGTTTGTTTATTTGTTCTTTTTTTGTTTTGTTTTGGTTGCATAATACGCTGTTACAAGAATTTTTTTCCCTTCAAATTTCGCCTTTTTTTCAGCTCCCACACGTTTGGATGACGAAATATTCATAAATAAAAATGCCCATCCGCCGGGCGTGATTATATTCCACCCATATCAAACACATCTGGCGGTTTCCGATCGAACAGGCGTTTCTATATGGAATTACGAACTCGGTTCGAAAGTCAACCACTTTCAAAACGGCAATCCAAAAACATCCCGTATAACCTCCATGGATTTGTTGAACGCACACGACCTATCTTTATTACTGACCGGATCAGGTTTGTGATTTGTGGCATGGATCTGCTTTCGGTTTAACGTTTGTTCAAAACATGGCTACTGCATAGACGTTTTCATAAATTAGGTCTCAACATCCAACGCGCCTTGTAATGATTAAGTAATGATGTATTGATAAAAACATCTTTCCCTGAGGTATCATTTCTTTTTGTTAACGACGCAAATGCCATTATTATTCATCTTGAGGCGGTGGATGTTGTGATATAATTTATGAAAAGGTCTTTGGGACATCTTTATGCTTAGCTAAGATAATACAGAAATACCTTATAAATTCGATATTTTGTTTTATCCCAGGTCAGGTATTGACATGTTTAAAAAAAATCGGGATTTGAATTTGAATGTCCGACTAAATTATTTGACATTGGCTATTTTCTTGATTTCACACCCTAACCTATTTTTGGGCGTTATTTTATAGATGATGGCGCTGTACGTGTATGGAGGAACTACTGTGACAACGATGATGGGCGTATTACACTTGTCACAGCATGGACAGCACTATCTGGCATGATTCCATCATATAGAGGTAAGAGTTACTCAGTAATTTTTAGTATGGCCAGAGTATATGATTTGTAACGGTCCTGATTTTTGTCGGATGAAATGATCAGTTGATAAAATACAGACCATGGACTCGAGCGATTTTTTTGTATTTCGTACAATTTTAAATTCAAATATAATATTGGAAGTTCTTGGTGATGTGTCTAATTCATGATGTCATAAAATATATCCCTCTTACATTAGTACAATTTCCATCTAATTACCTTAACAGAATAAAAATGTGTGAGAGTTAAAAAAGTGCGGAATAAATTAATGTGGAACTTCTTAGTGCGATTTGGGTAAAATCAAGGAAATAAATAAATGGCAGATAGGTGGAGTATTCAAGCTTTTCGGATTTTACTTGTTAGAAGTAAAAAAAAAATGACGACTTTTATAAAAACTCGCACTACTAAGATCCGCATTTTCTAGCCATTCGATTCGCACTAATTAAATCCTCACTCATGTAAAAACTTTGGTTCACATTTCACATGTATTTACGCACTTTTTTCTTCCCTTGAGATATTTCCCATAAATATTTTTTACCGATTAGCAATTTTAACAGATATGAACTTTTATATCGTGCAGGTTCCGGTTCAGGCTTGGTGACCGATTGGGAACAGCAATCCGGTATGTTACTGGCATCAGGTGACGTAAGAATCATACGTGTTTGGGATGCTCATCGTGAAATGAAAGTCCGAGTGAGTTTGCTATGTCTTTCCTCACCTTAACTTTATGGTGAAAACCTTTATGGTGAAAATAAATTTTGTCTGGGTTAGCGAGGTAAGAATCGGGTTATGCCTCGTTCTTTCAAATGTTTTTAAAAGACTTTTCACCGTAAATTCATTGTGGAGTGAGGAGAAATTGTCAGTAAAACATACTCCTATATTGTCGTGTTTTCAAAAGAAAGTGGCAGATGTTTTCCGTGATACATCGTTCAACGAGACTGTATAGCCTAATTCTATGAACGTCTAGCACTGTTAGCCTAGTAGAGTGCTTGCCTCTAAAGCTGGAGCTTGGAGTTCAATACCTGACCGATTCCTGCTGCCAACGACTATAACCGTGTGAAACGAGATCTGGATTGATGTCAAAAGGGGTTTTTTAGATTAACAGTTGAAGCAGACCTGCGACTTCCGTAACCCAAATTATGGTATAAAAATACTCTAGGATCTCCTACGCAGGACCCTTGTTGGTGACAGTTCTATCAGAACGGCAGAGGCTATCAATCCGTCAATCCGCCCAGCTTTAAACTCAGCTTGAGACCTGGATTGATGTCTTAGATGTCTAGTTGAGTGGTTGAAGCAGACCTGCGTTTTCCGTTACCCAAATGGGGCCTTTAAATGCTCTTGGATCTCCTACGCAGGACCCGCGTTGATAAGAGTTCTATTAGAACTGACGGGGGGTAAACATAATTAAATATAGATTAATCAGTTTATTTATACAGAATCTGTGAAAAATCTGTCAAACAGTGTTATTTATACGTGCGTTCTTACGAGAGGATTGTATGGTTTTTCTTTCTGCTTTAGGATATTCCAACAGGAGCTGACAGTTGTGTAACGAGCCTCGCATGCGATTCTGTTGGCCAGGGTCTACTGGTAGCCGGTCTTGGTGACGGATCGGTACGCTTATATGACAGAAGAATATCATCAAATGATTGGTGAGTTTTTTCTTGTTATTGCTATATGATTGGTCACTTCAAATCAATTCTAAGTACATGATTCGATTAGTTGCTTGTTTGTTATTGCTAATGTGATTGGTCACTTTAAATGAATTCCAATACATGATTAGTTGTTTTTTATTCTCCTTTTGTTATGTAGTCGTGTCATGACTCTTCGTGAACATCAAGGTTGGGTTGTGAAAGTTTTACTTCAAAAGAAAAACGACGGAAATATTATCAGCGGAAGGTGAACAATAACAACTTTGTTTTCTATAGACCTGTTGTAACAACGTGGGCACATAATTTTATGATCCAACTTCACCGAAGAGTGTACTTGTCTAACAAGATGCGATCATAAAACCTCCTGGTTGAAAGTCTCTTATTTTCGGTTGAAAGAACGACGCGATACACAACAATGTTCTCGTTAACCCAAAACGAAATAACAAAGCTTTGACAGCATCTTGTGATGGTCGCATCTTGTTAAACAAACCTATAGCAGTTAGCTAAAACACTATACCGTTTATCTCCAATTACTTGTTTCAGAAAGGTTCAGTAACTGAGCTAAACTGAAATTTCCGATTTCATTTTCAGTGTTGCTGGTGATATTAAGTTCTGGGATGTCCGTAAAACTTCTTCATTCAAAACCATCAAAAGTACCGTAACTAGCCTCACTTCCATGGATGTGCATCCCCAGGCAGACTTAATTGCTTGGTAACTATCCTATTTCATAGACTATGTATTTATTTCTTGTTTTTATTGCTTAAACTAGGCAGTAATAGTTTCATGTTAAAGTACACGAAAAGGAAATATTTAATGCGACCTTGACATAAACTGCTGACAAAGCATAAAAGATTAAGTACGTACTTGAGAAGATGTAATAATAGGAACATGAATCCACATTTTCAATGAACCGTTTATGTAATAATGGCGCCAGGTGTGAGAATAATTTTCGTATCGTCTTGAGCATCATTTATACGCTTTGATTGACGAAGTGTAGGAGAACGATGCTAGACAGTCTTCATTTTACGAGGTTACACACTGTCGCATGTCCCTCCCCCCTGGATCTCATTGTGTTTTCTTCTTTATTAGTGGTTCTGCGAACCAAAGCATAAAAGTGGTAAGCTTGGATGGTGACGTTTTAAGTCATATCCGATATCATGATGGATTTATCGGGCAGCGAATCGGACCATTGAGCTGTTTAGCGTTCCATCCATACTGGGTATAAAAAATATCTTTTTTATGCGTTGTTTAGTTTCCCCTTTTTACCTTTTATTCGCTTCTCGAATGGCTGTTAGAATGGTTAATAGGTTTTTGCTCAGTTCAACTATGGCGTTGAAACTACAATATAACCCCGTTAAGTCGGACACGGTTTAAGTCAGACTTTTCTTTAAGTCGGACTAAAACCTTGTCCCCCTTGGGACTAAATAAGTAGAGTCTGACTTAAGGCGAAGTTCGGATAGGTCGGACTCCCGATAAGTCAGACCGATTATCTCGGTCCCCTGAGAGTCCGACTTAACGGGGTTATACTGTATATATGTATCTCGGATGAATCGAAATGGATTTAGTTTTCTGTTTACATGAAAACGAAATAGTACATGTTGAAAAACCACGTGATATATGAATATTTTAGCCATACCTTGCTGCTGGTAGCACGGACAGTTTCTTGTCAATGTACGCATCCCAGAAGCCACTGCATCTGCGTCTCGAGGATCTTGGTATTTGATGCTAGGTAGATTGGTAAGGAAGTTCATGATGATGGAAGATAAGGAAACTGTTATCCGCATTCGATTGGAGAAATCATGATGAATGCGCTATCAGTGGTGATCAATACACCCTGTTTCGCCTTGTGATAATCAATGCTGGCGTGTATGCTGGTCACAACTGGAAATTAAGATGCGGATGTAGAGGCAGTTACATACAGCCGTATTGTTTATGCATTGGTCGTACATACTTAAATATCGCAGCCATAGTGCAATATTCACATTCCTTAAATAACGTATAACCTCCCCACTTTAGCTGACTTTCTTTCTCAATTCATTTTATAATCACAACCTTCATTTTACTCTCTCGAGCTTACAAAACGATCAAAGTTATCAATTCACAATTCGTGTTGCTCTTACATTGATGAATAAACATTTCGTTACTAATCTACAAGCGAATACCGAGCAGCGGCCAACAACAAGTTCAAAATCATTTGAAAGCTTAATTTCTCCGTGCCTGCTTTTTCCTGCATGCCAAGATGCTGGTTTCGGGTCTCGTTCTGGTGGACTTAGCATAAATGATTGATCGGATGCGATACCACAAGAAGACGACCTGCTAATACATTACCAAGAAATTGAACAAATTTAGGCCGATGTTTATTTTCCTTTAATGATTGTGTTATCTGATATTTCTTAGATATATATAATATATATTTTTGTACCTGACGCCCAAGGTGGTTTTTGTCGCTCGAACCACCCAGTTCGATTTAGTGTCGTATTTTTTTGGACTAGCTTAAATGACAGAGGAATGTGTTAATAATAACGCCATACCCACGCCTCCATTGGTTTCAAACCAGCGAAGTTCCTCTGATGGTGCATGTGGAATATGTTGAAGTCTTGGAGGTAAGGGTCAGCCTAAGCGTCGTTCATTTTAACGTTTTTATAAGACTTTTAGCTGGAGAAATTCGTTGTTTTGAAACCGGTAGGTTTATAAAGATGAAAGTTTTGCTACCTTCTCGGCCCCTTTAACGCCAGTCTTTATGGGCGTTATTTTAATTATGTCCATTGTCAAACTCTTGCACACAAACAGCTCACGCATTACCCAAGTCATGAAAATTAACGCCATTTAGGGCCGGCGTAAAAAGGGCCAATGAGGTACCATTGTTTCTCATCATTGACTTTTTATATTCTTTCAAAGTGGTAACTTTCTTAAGATATGGCATTCTTCTTTCTTAAGGATTTTGTAGATTCAACGTTTTTGCTTTGTAAAAACCCCACAAAAATATGTTACAAATAAACCGCTGGTTATATCGAAATATTTAACTAAAAATAAATGATTTTTCACACATAAAAAATGCATTTTGAAATATAGCTCATTTAGAAGAGATTTTCCTAGTTCTATTTACATAATTTCTACTTGTATTAGTATATTGCTCATACAATGTTGTCTTTTTTCCCGAACCATCATTCATATACACACATGCTTTCACAACGCCCTTCTCAAATAGGATTGATGGCTGCTTCTGCATGACTTTCTGTTGACACATCTACAGTAGACTCCCGCCGCTCGAGCTCTCACAAGGGACCGAGGAAAAAGTTAGAGATAGCAAATAAAGTCAATATTTTAAATTCTGTGGTGAGCTTGCCATATTGGGTCTTCACGTTCACTTTTCTTTTTGACGTTCAACTTTCTTTTTGACATTCACCACTCTCTGGTTGGTTTCCAAACGTGATTCCATCGTAAATAACTTAGCTACAGGTGTCATCGATATTGATGATTTGACGGACCACTTTCCAATAACTTTTTTCTAATAACTGGCATACGAATACCCTGAAACATGCCGGTGACAGAATAACTTACAAAAGACATATTGACAATGTGCATCCCTACAATCGGGGACAAAAATTAGTGGAACGGGCCTAGAAATAGCCCCTATCCCTACCCCGCCCCCTTAAAACAATGTTGAATGTCAAAATTCAGTGACATCAATCATCAATCGATTACGTCCTTAAAGCCAACATTGTTTGAAGGTAGGGAGGAAGGGAAGAGAAAAAAACGTGACCAAATTCTTGTAGAATTCTTGGTATTTCACTTAATGTTATTTATCTATTTATTTATTTTATTACCTTTATACAGGAATCATCGA
This sequence comes from Turritopsis rubra, assembly GCA_039566895.2. NCBI lineage: Eukaryota > Metazoa > Cnidaria > Hydrozoa > Anthoathecata > Oceaniidae > Turritopsis > Turritopsis rubra. The sequence goes on along the minus strand of CM077631.1, from coordinate 8,846,963 downwards.
TTCAGTTTTAAATACATGTATACATAATAGAAACTGTTCTACCATCGAGTCCTGTTCCGGATTAAAAACATTGGCCGTGAAAGTAAAAAACTTGAAATAATAAAAAACTAATAATAATGAATTAGAAAAAGTAATGAGTTAACTCAGAGTGTTAAAGTATAAAAGAAATGCAGGCTAAATCACAATTCTTTCTCCATTCTGTGCACTCACAACAACAACAAAATTAAAAACTATAAATAAAAACTAAAATAAAAACTATAAAGATTTAAAAGCATTTAATTTTCTAATAAAAACATTAAAATCAGTCTCAGACCTAAGTTCAATCGGAAGCTTATTGTAAATAGATGCACCATAAAAATGAAAAGCCTTTTTTGGAGACTCAAGTTTAATAGTTGGTAATCGTATAGACCAATTATTGTTTCTAGTTTTCTTGTTATGACGGACCGACTCGAAGTGTTTGATGAAGTTGTCTTCTTGACATTTACGTACGAACTTGCATACTTTTCTCCTCTGCATCTGCTCAATGGATGAAAAATCACCACCAGTGTTCACAATGGCCTTTGATCGACGTTCAAGCGAAGATAACATATTCCGACGGTAGTTCTGATGAAAATAGTTGGTAAAGGAGCAGTACATGATTTTTGACACGATGAATGCTTGGTATATACGAAGAGCAGCTACATTTGTTAGGTATGGTCGGATTCTTCGCAGTAGTCTCAGTCTGGAAGAGGCCGTTTTATAAACAGATTGAAAATGTTGATTTAAGTTGAGAGAAGGGTCGACTTTGACACCCAGATAATTGTAAGATTGTGTGGTGTTGACTTTTGATGACTGGTATTCAACATCTAAGCTTCTGTTTATTTTCGCTAGTCGTTTTTGGGTTCCGAAAACCATAATTTCTGTCTTGTCCTTTATAAAATTCAATATTAATTCGTTGTCTCTCAGCCAGTTAGACAAGAAGTTAAACTCGTTACTTAGTACTGTTTCGATGGCATTTATATCCTGGTCGTGGTAGTAAATGATGGTGTCGTCTGCGTAAGTGATTATTTTGCGTTTAAGCAGTTGCTGTTCAGCATCATTGAAGTGCAAAATAAATAGCCGTGGGCCAAGGATGGATCCTTGAGGAACTCCACTATAGACAGGGTGGTAAGTTGACAATGACGATTTATACTGAACATATTGCCAACGGTTAAAAAGGTAGTCAGAAAAAATTCTTTCTCTTGGTCACAGATACCATATTTTGATAGTTTACTGAGCAAAACTCCATGGCTGACCGTGTCAAAGGCTTTGCTTAGTTCAATAAATATAGTTCCTGTCATTTGACCTTTATCCATGGCTTTGTGAAGTTCATCAAAAAATAGGGTTGCAGCTAATTCCGTGGATTTACCTTTTCTGAAGCCGAACTGTTGAGATGAAAGTAGATTATTTTTCTCCAGGTACACAGTCAATTGATTGTAAGCACATATTTCCATTATCTTTGATATGATAGGTAATACAGTGATCGGGCGGTAGTTGTTAAGTTGCGCTTTCTCGCCACTTTTGTATATTGCTGAAACTCGCCCAATCTTGAGATCATTTGGAATTATCGAAGTTTCAAGGATAACGTTTATGAGGTGAGCAATCGGAGATGCCCGCTCATATGCACAATCTTTGATTAAACGAGCTGGTATCTGATCTGGTCCAGCAGACTTTTTGCTATCAACCTCCTTGAGAAGACGCTTGACCTCAGGAACAGAGACATAACGAAATTTAAATCGATGTACAGTATTTATCGGCAGAACTTTTGGGTGTGACCATACAAAGTTTTTCAATCTTATTGCATTTGCTTTAAGGTTATTCACAGCAGAATGGAAAAATGAGCAGAAGCCGTTTGCAATCTCACTTTCATTCGTGGTACTCTGATTGTTGATAATGAAACTTCTACTCGAGCTTTGAATATTGGCTTTAGTTGGAAATAGTGATTTTATATGCTTCCAGAACTTTTCGGGTTTTGAAATATTCTCATTTAGCAATTCTTTATGATACTTTGGTTTTGCTTTATTTATGCTGTTGTTCGTTTGGTTTTTCAAAGTTTTGTAATTGCGCCAGTCATTAGCATTTTTCGCTTTTCTTGCTTTACGCAAAAGTCCACCACGATCGTTCATTTGTTTTTTGATCTCTTCAGTGAGCCAAGGGCACGGTTTTCCTTTAACTGTTTTCTTTGTTACTGGAGCATGTGTGTCATTACATTTAATCAGAATATCTTTAATAAGTTGCCAGCACGTATTCGAGTCACAACATTCTTTTACGCGTTGCCAATTGGTGGCTTTCAATTCGTCTCTGATTTTGTTTATATCGTAATTCTTGTAGCTCCTGCAATAGATGTTTTCGTTCTTGTAAACCCGGATTTTTATCTCAGCGGAATCAACTTACAAACAAGCAACAAGCTTCAATCCATCAGATCCACACGGGGAGCACTGCTATATAAAAAATATTCCATAACTCAAAAACAATCGAAAAGGCAAAAAACAAAAAACCTAATTTTGGATGGTTACTACAAACTGAATTTTCTACAAACAGTTCGAAATAGCGTGTTTGTTCGATCTCACGTTCGATATAGCGATAGAAATAGTGTAGTGCGGGAGTCGACTTATTATCAACCGCCATTTTGAGTTCATTGCACATGAATATTACGCCCGCGTAAAATCAAAAATTTAAATAAAAATGGCGAAGTACACATGGGAATTTACAGAATTCAGTTGTTGTTGTTATTGGAAAGGGAAAATAAAGAAAACCTGCTGAATGAAGTCGATTGTATGCGAATTTATCATTACAATGATGAAATTATCTATGAAACTAGTATATTTGACAAACGGAAAATTTGTATGGATGACTTTTTCCAAAATAATATTATAATAAGAGGATTCTGTTTTTTAGTTCTTCCTTGATCTGTCTAGTAGACACATATTTTCCAAAAAGGGAACAATTAACCTTTGGGTAGCAAGAGAAGACTGATAAGACGTTTTCAGATAAACTGTGGCAGAAGAGATCCGCATGACATGAAGATGATGCACACACTTCATATCATATTCTTCTTCAAGTCGGCCATCATATGATGACATGTCACTTTACATTTTGTTTGAAGGAAAAAACATAACACTCACCTGAATTGCATAAAAAATGACGTGCATAAAAAAATGTTTTCCATCGTTAGGACAAACTGTTTGTTTCCCACCAAGAATACACCAATTTCATTGGCTAAAAGCCAAGTCAAATTACTTTCCAACTTGAGGAATGCATCATTCTTCAAAAAATTTGGGTCACGTTGCCATTTTCACTTAACGAGTTCCTGTCACACAACCACTAATGTTTTTGCTTCAAAAATTACTTCTTTCAGAAGTGGGTACTTTAAAAACTAAAATCTCTTGTTTAAAATCACGCTTTTCAAATAATTCCACCGTTCAAAAGATATATTAATTGTTTCTTTACTCGCATAAATTCAACCATTGTGCTTTATTGCATAATTTTTGAATGGAATAATAATTTTAAAAACGCTGACCACACACGATTGTAAAGCTATGTTAGCTGATCAGGTGGGTATGTCTCTTCATTTCCTTGGTTAGTTGTGTGACAGGAACTCTTTATTAGTGTAGCTTTGACATAAATTTTGGTCTATATTTGTATTCCGTGATGAGACTCCACCACCACCAGTCCAGTCTATTCTCCAGTTACTTAGGATGTCCTCCCGGATGCCCTAATGCGTTGACACGATTACGCTAACCAGTTCTGTCCATGCAAGTCTTCAGTTCGCTCACATTTTCCATACAAAAGTCCTGAAGAAAATTGTCCACGTATGTAAGTTTTCTAGGTACCAATTAGGCCACAGTACCAATTTCAACGCAACTTCTTCATCGTGTCTTAGACAATGGCATGCGAGACGCATTCTTCTTTGCTGGATCTTTATTGAGACTTTTGGTAGATCACCATATAGGTCATCATTTGTCATGTGGTCTTTCAATGTTACACCTTTTACTATTCTAAGCATTCTAGTGTAACATCCATCAATTTGTTTTTGCATGGTCTTGGTAATTGTCCATGTTTCAGAGTCATAGAGCAAAACTGGCTCTACTGTGGATATAAACAGACGTATCTTCAAGTTGATATCAAGTTTGGAATTTCAAATCTTTCGAAGTTTATGTAACGCATTCCAAGCTAAAGCCTTTTTTACAGCAAATCTATTCTCCAGTCTAGCTTTATGAAACTATATAGGTGAGCGATTGGGCTCTGTCTGTTTATAAGATAAATGTTTGTAAGATATCATTATTTAAAGAAATATTACTTTATTATGACCCTTTAGAGAATCTAATAATCTGAATTTTTTTGAAAGTGTATAAGGCCATTCATAATTATATATGAAATGATTATGCTCATGTTGGTAGAAAATTGACTTGGTAATTAAATATTTCATGTTGTAACATCATGGAACACATACATTTGTAAACAATTTTATACACAAATCGACAAGCCATCTAATATATCCTGGTTAATTATTACAATAACATCAGTTTTTCATTGTATGTCTTTCAGAGGGAAAGGGAAGGACCAATGATTCCTGTTGGCTAGTGATAAATTTGACTCCAACTACTTGCTTTTTAGATTTTGTGGAGATGAATAATAAAAGAGATGAAACTCTCAATGAATTATGCAGTGTTTTTCCACAACACTCCATCGAAACAATCCTTTATATTTACAATAACATTGTTCAAAATGTTGGTGAAGAAAATCATCCCATACTTTTAGCGTCCTGCATCGAAAATCTTCTTGATCTACCTGATAATTTCTTTCCATCACATCAAGAACTTCCCATTGAATTAGTGGACATTCCAGTAAAATATCCTCCAAAATGCAAATACGATGTGGACAGAACAACTGGTCAAAACTCGATCATCATACTCTCCGATGAAGAATGCGCATCTGAAGAGAAATCATTCAACAGCAGTGACGATGAATTATTTAATGGCTCATCAACGTCGTATCGTAATCGGAAACGTCCTACTTATCGTGAAAAGAATAGAATATCATCAGATTCCTCAGAAAGTTTAATCGGTGACTCACTGTTTCCCGAAAATGACAATGAACTGTTTAACAATCAAGAAATTAAAGTTTTAGAAAACAAAGCCTTGGCATCAAGAGCTTTGCCGAATTTTCTAAATAATCAAGCAAATACCACTACAATGCATAATACTTCCTCGAAAAAGAGAAAACTGGAGCCATTTGTCAACTATCCTACAAAAACAAATGAAAATAATTCTAAGAAGAGAGATATTGATAATAACTTCATAAAATTGTTAAAACTTAATGCGAATTTAGACCGTCTTCAGAACAACACAGAGTCATTACAACAGAACATGAAGAGGATTCCCCCGTTTTTATTCCCGAATCAAATGGTTTCTAGTTCTTCGTCTGTAACTATAGCAACAGCAAACCATGAGTATTTCCCAAATTTTGCAGCTAATCCCAATTTAATTCAAAAAACCTTAGCCGAAAATAGAAATTATTTGAAATTCAACGATTCACTCTCAAATTCAATCGCTTCTCCCAATATGTCACATGTAGTATTACAACCATCCTTCACACCTAATAAGATTGGTACCAACACAAAACCAGTTGTGCTGAAGAATGGAACACCTGAATTTTATAGTGCTGCAGAAAAACAAATTGTGAGTACAAGAGTTTTATTTACATAAAAGATATTCATGGCTATGTCTCCTGAGATATACCCTCAAAAATTGATTTCTTGACCCTGCAACCAGCTCTATTCACCCAATAGGGGCCTTACACAAATACAACAGCAACGAGGACGGCAATGTGAGTGAAACTTGTTTTCCTTGTACGTTTTGTTTAGAAAGAAAGTCTTTTTCATACTATAACATTGAGAAATGTTTTTTAAATTTTTTTATTGGTTTTAAAGATGTAATAGAATGCACGGTCATCAAACATAGTAAAGAAATGCTGGGAAAACCTATTTTCCAGGTTATTCCAGTTTTTCTGGATTCTCTGCACTTTTCGTAAGACGAGAATGATCATTCGGTTGTCAAACAAAACAATTTTTCGTCTTAGATGCCGAATTAAGGTAAATATGCGACAAACAAATGGTATTTGAAGATATTTTAAACGACACTTTGTTATGAAATGACACTGATTTGCATAATAATGATTTTCTTAGGTCATATGACATTGTTGTTGTAACAATCCGTTATTTTGTAACACATTTTGATTGACGGATTTAGAAAAAAATGAGACATATAAATTCATTCATTTATAAATTGATAAAAACAGTTTCTCAATTAATAAAATTCGTACAAGAAATTTGATTGCGAGAAACAGCGGAGTTTTAAGTTCTTGGGCTTTCATTTGTAGTGGTTGGCTATTCTGCTCCCTGATTTGTATCTAGGAAGTTGACTTACCACCAGAGATACATATAGCATTGCTCTAACTTTCCCGAAGGCCAGTGTGCAGTCAGTTGATGGCTCCAAATGGGCTGTGTTGTAGTGAAGTATCAAAATGTGACATGACTGGGACTCAAACAAGGTACAAATTTTATAGTTCTCAGAAGTGAAAGTGAAAATCCATCCACACAAAACATCGGAACCTACACTTAGTTAACAAGAAAACTTAAAATTTCTTGGCCTGCGTTCTACACACAAAATGAATTTATGTTTTGAAGTCATACTGAAAGCAAGGCGCAAGGGTAGTTGTATCTTGCTTTTATCCTGTTTCATAAGTTTTATCTATTTTCGATCAAACTTTCAGTTATAACGGACCAAATTTTAAACTTTCATTGCTTTGTGATAGATTGTTTTGTGAATATTCATGGATTACTCTCACGTCACCTTCCTCACTACCGTCGCAATTGTGTAAGGTCCCTGTTATACAACTAGTCCCAACCTCTTCAATATATTGAATCCAATGTGTAAGAAGACACAAGTTGTCTCATTGCAGGTAGCAGTTATAGAAGATGTTGACCCTGTTCATGTACGGCATTTGATAAAATTTCAACAATCCGACTTTATTCTATCTGACTTAGTCAACAAGTAAGTTGATCAATATTTTGAATCTGTGATTAGGTAGTCAACACAAAAGTATTGTGCCACAAAAAAATCAAAGTCTTATTCAGCTGTTCAGGTAGGAGATTTGATTGTTGATTGATTGTTGGAAGATTTGATTGTTTGAAATATTTATACTTTATATTTATAGCATCATCGAACAACTACTGGATAACAAAGACTATCCGAAAAAGCCCAAATTACAACCAATTAAAAGTTTTAGTCTCCAGGTTAATTTTTTAAATTCATTTGTTTACCTCTTTTTTTGGATAAGCAGGCCCATCTTGATAGCGTTGAAATGATATGGGTGGCCGAAAAATCCAAATGTTTTTGGCAACTGTTTTTGCAATCTTGAGTGGAAGAGACACTGCAAATATAATCTCCGGTGACGTCTCTGATAACAGATATGTTATGTGTCTTTTACAAACTAAACTGTTTGAATTTGTGTCTTTTGAGAGTACAGCTTCGTAAATTTTGTTTTCAGACATCATCAAGTACAGCAACTAAGACTTCAAATTGTCATTATCAACGGCAAGCTATAACGATTTTGCAAATTAAATTTCCACAGGTCTGTATAAAAACCCAATCCTTGTGCTTACTTGTTTTCAGAAAACTTTGTTCACAATTTTTTTCGTCCAAATACTTTATTGTCCGAAATGATAACAAATTGAAGAAACTTCAATTTTTTATTTTCTTTTATTTCAAGGAACTGTGGCTTTTGTTATTGTAGGATTGTTTCTTGACTTATTTTGAATGCAAATAATTATCCATTAACTGCAGCAATGAAAACATGAATGAAGTGAGTTGGTTAACAGAGTGAATCTGTAAAGTGCACATCACATTTGATTGACGCTACCAACCGTAAAAATTACTATTATTTAAAAATAAAGAATTTTCATTTTCTTGTTAACAACACATCTTTTATTCATAACATTTCATTGAAACTCGAAACTTTTTTTATTGATGAAATAATCAAAAGACAAAAAGTTGTTCAAAAGACCCATTTTTTTCTACTGAAATAAGGTTTTATTTTTCTTCCTATATCATCTGTTTATCAAGCATATGAAACATAACATTGCCATCAGGAAAGGAGGGGGGCATGTGGTTATCACACACCAAACCAAATCTGGAAACGTCTGGGTATGTGCACATGCGATCACACCCCTCTTATGTTTGTGGCGTAGATGTGGGAAAGTCCATGAGCGATTGCTTGCCCCTGAAACTCATCCTGAAACTCACAATTTACAATTTTCTTGCTTTCATTCCATAGATTGCAACAAAAGTTATTCGATCTGTATTTATGGATGGCGGATGCAACTATAAACCTGCATTTAAAGTACTTGACGATGCCATGAACAAAGTTTTGTCGAATGAGAGCAGTATGTTACCCTATGCTTTTGTTACATGAAGTGTTTATGAAAATTAATTCTGGAAGCTTGTGTGTGCATAGTATTTTGTAGTTTTTTCTTGGGATCTTAGGATCACCAAAACAATTTGGTTGAAAGTCTCTTATTTTCATTTGAAAGAACGAGGCAATACACAAGAACGTTTTTATTAAACTAGACAGAAATAACAAAGTTTAGACTGCAAACTGGTGATGATCGTCATTTGGTATGTTAACCAACTGCTGGTCTCATACTTCCGTTAACTAAGACACTCTAAGGACAGGTCCCACTAAACGAATGTCTTTAAGTGAATCACTCGTTAAAATAGGTCTTTCATGATATAAATTTCAAGGGACCAGTAATGTAAATCACTAGAGATTGCAAGAAAATCCCAGTGTAGACTTTATAGACTGAAATGTTACTTTTATTTATTAGAACCCAGTGAAACTGTTATACAATCATTATTGAAAGCAAAAAGGCTAAATGTCAGAGAACCAAAGATCCTGAATGCACAACTGCAACGTGATATCGAGGCTGTTAAAAAGGAGGCTATGGTATGTAAAACTGGATGATTTTGAAACTGTAACATACAAAAGAAATAATTCACTGGTTTATTGTTTATTTAGGAAGGTGATTTCAATAAGGCAGCTGAGTTGAATATAAAACAATACGAAGAGGTAAGCTGTTACAGTTTTCTGTTTATAAAACAAAGATAGAATAAATAATTATAACCTTTTACTTCCATCAATAATAATAGGCTCCTGCTCGTAATTAGTAACATGTGTGCTTTGATCGGTTTGATTTTGTTTAAAACTTCGGGTTGATTTATCTCTCCAAATTAGCTGAACATTAATGTGATTACTAGTTTATCACATGTGAATCAATTTGTTTATCTTAATTATTATTACGTCATTGTTTTTTGTGCTTTTTCTTTACCATCTAATAAATGTTTGAAATTTAAGATTCGAAACTCATTCAATTTATTGTCCTGCACGTTTTTATTTTTTCTAAAGAACAACCTTTAATTTGTATGAAGACATCAGGTATGATTTTATGTGAACATGTGATTATTATGCAAAAAATGACAAAAAGGTTTTGAGTTAAACGTTTCTGCCTGTAATGATACTGTGATCTGATGTTACAAGAATTCCTTTTTTGTATTAAGGAAGGCCAGGCCATCGAATGTGGTTGTTGCTATGGTGATGCAACATTTGAAGATATGGTCCAATGTCTCGAGGTACGTTTAGAGATGGTATCATTACCTGACAAAGTGAAATTGAAATGAAATAATTTTGAATATGTGCCTCCTTCAGATGTTACACATAGTTTGTTTGATATTTCACTTTAGGGTCATTTGTTCTGTGCTGAATGTTTACAACAGTACTCCAAAGAGACTGTTTATGGTTCAGGAAAAGCTCAACTCTTTTGTATGACAGTTGGCTGCGATAGTACCTTTCCCTTCAGTAAGAAAACATTTTAGATGCATTTATTTCGGTATGGTTTCGGTGAGTGGCCACTGTAAAGTCAGGGAATTTGAAAAATGGTCCAAAAAGTTAAGAAAATTTCTGAAAAATGAGCTAATCACAGAAAAAAGTCAAGGAAAATTGGGTGCACTTACCTAAAAAAATACCAACTGCTCTTGATTTGGTTCCATTGTGTTATTTTTGTTATAATTATTTATAATTATTATTGTGTTATAACCATGCAACTTTACCTTCAAAATTGAAGATATCTTGCATACCTCGCAATATTCAATCACTATAATTTAGGTTTGTGTAAGAAAGAGCTAGTTGCTAAGTTGTCAAGCCAAATAACAAAAGCCTAGGGAGGAAGCAGGAAAAAGAAGGATGAGGATGAAACGGGACTACATTTCTCGGAGTTAATCACCTGTGCTTTATAATTAAGAAATTAAAAAATTAGAACTAAAAAAATAATGACTTCGAAATGCTGTTTAAAAAATAAAAAACAACTCATCTTAAAACAAAAATACTATTCCTCTACAATTCCTTTCTTGATATTATCAAATGTCTATTGTTCGAAATAATAAAAAAGAAAGTTTGAATATGTATCGAAAAAAAGTTGTTGAAAAGAAAGTTGAAATATTTTTCAACAGTGTTTACATTTTTAATTTCCGTCGTATATTTTCTTCACTACAATGTGAAACACTAAATTTATGATCTAACATTATAAAGAACCTAGCAGTAATAAAACTGCTAGTGCTTGATAAGTTTGTCAAAAACGGCACCAAAATCAGGTCAAACAATATATCGGAGGTCGGGTAATTGAAGCAAAATGATCACAGTCCATCGGACCATTTCAAAAAATTGCTCCTTGTATAGAAATTTCTATGACGTACACACTCTTGTCACAGGCAATGCAACAGCAAAAAAAGTTGCACAAAATACATGTAAAACATGGTTACATGTAAAAAATAGCAAAAAAATTTGGAAAAAATAGCAATAGAACAGGTGAAAAATTGAAACAAAATTGAGTGGGAGATATCTAAAAAAATTTTTGCTATATATCTATCATGTATTTGATACATATATATCATGTTTGATATATTATATTTATTTACTTGAGTTTTATTTTTGTATTCAGGTCAACTTCAGAAAGCATTGCCAGCGAAAATCATGGACAAATATTTTGAAAGAGTTCAAGATGAAGATATCAAGTTAGCCAATCTGTGTAACTTAGTAAGGTATGCAGTGCACATCACCTACAATATCAACTTAAATAAAATCGCAGAAACATTGTTGACCATGTTCCCTATGATGCTTCTGTAAACTACAATTTCGCACTATTTAACTACAGTGGAATCTCTATAAAGAGGACAACAGTAGTGCATAATGTTGTCTGCTTAATAGAGACTTAAGCTATCTACTTAAGAACTTAAGAATTTGACTGTAAAATCCATCCACCCATCCATCCGTGCATAAAGTATGTGTCCGTTATAAGGGAGATGTCCGCTTTATAGGATGTACGATTTATAGAGATGTCCTCTGTAGTATTGACTGTGAATAACAGAAACTTGATTACTTGATGATTTCATTTACAACAACACTGATGTTCCAATGATAAGTCTACGTAATAGATTGGTACGAAGTGCTATTTCGGACATTTCCATGACAAGTTCAACTCTCTCGAAAAATCAAAAGAACTTGAAAATCAAAAGAACAGTAGGAAAATGGACACTGCATGTTCTTCCGATTAAAATTCCCAAACAATTGTATACAAGTATATGATATAAAGCTTCTCAATCTTGTGTCTGATAACTTCAGCAGGAACTTGTTCAACTTTTCAAATGGTTTAGGTGTCCGAATTGTGATTTTGCGGCAGAAATGGCGGATGGTGATAAGGTCTTCCGTTGTCAGAATCCTATTTGTTTAAAGGTTTGGTTAAAATTGAAATTTTTATATAAATTTATTATTAATATTTCTTGTGATCTTAACCTTTTTGAATTACCCTATCACAAAAAACTGGTGTTTAAGAAATATCAGGATTTTTTTTCATGATTTTCAGGATACTTGTCGATATTGTAAGGAGGATTGGGCTGAACATTTCGGATTACCTTGTAAAGAAGTTGAGAAGAAAGATACCAAACACTTACGCCTTTCCTAGTAAGTGCACATTTTGCCGGTCGCTCTCTGAAAGGAGACAGTTTGATTTGTGTTCTATACAGTTTGCCGAAAAATGATGCTCAGTTAGTTATAGATATAGACAATATTCTTTAATATAGACTTGTAGATATAGATATAGATATAGACAATATTCTTTGGTAGGAAAACCTCTTAATTTTGTCTGGTTAATGAAGGTAAGTTAGGGGAGATGTCTTGTTCTTCCAAACTTTATTTATAGAGTTTTGACCGTGAATGTCAAGTGTTTTAAGTTGTTAGTTTGACACACTCGTGATAATTGTTGACAGATTACGATATTTTTCAGTATTTTTTCTGACTGTTCTGGAATAAACGTTAGTTTTGCCTTGCTCTTAGAGCTATGCCGGTTCTTGATATATAAAACTCAGGTGGCAGTGATCATGAATTCGAGAGTGTTTGTATTTTCTAGTGAAGAGAAGATGACTGAAGCAAAAGTACGAACATGTTGGCAATGCAAAACTATCTTTTTGAAATCCTCTGGTTGTAACAAGGTGTGTAGTTGCTTTCATTCACACTTGTGTTCATGCCTCCAATGGTTATCACATTAAAAAGAATAACTTTTCTCATTCAGAATTTTCGACTATGTACTGATGAAATAACATGGCCGACATTTATGTATAATTTATGAGCGCCCTCCCTAAAAATTTCAAACACATTCAAAAAGCGACGCCGGGGGTTTGAAAGAGAAAATATAGTATTTTCGACAAAACATTCGTCAACAACCATGCGTTTCAGCCTTTCAATCGAAAGGCTTTCATGAGCAACAACATAATATTGAATGATTTTCTAGAAACTTTCTACTTCAAACCGTGTGATTTCAATAATGCGTTCATACCCTCTAGAAGCTGATTGACTTTTAACCACTTTAAACAATCTATAACAGATGGAATAAGTTCCAAAAATACAGATTCCAATCATTTCAAATCTATACAAAGTGTTATCATCATCAATATGTTTCTCTCTGCCTTTTAGTTTCTCTGACTTTTAGTTTCCGTGTATGATCTCTGTAAGCAAGCAAAACAGAAGCACGAGACAACTTGAAATATGAAGTTTTTCGAAGCTGAATAAAAATAATACAGTGGAATCTGTCTAAAGCGGACACCATTGGTGCGAAAGAAAGTGTCCGCTTTAGATAGATGTCCGCTTTATAGAGAGTTTTCCTAAAACTGATTTTTATGGTCCAAATTTACCAAAAGCTGTATTTTTATCTCGTGTATGGTTCACTTCGTTCTCAGGCTATAAAACAACAACAACGGAATAAAAACAGGCATGACAGTAAACATGATGACAGTAGTAACTGTCGAAACGTCGCAAACAAAAACAACCGGTCTATGACATGATAAACTCTAATTATATATTAAAAACAGGCACTTTAAATGCAGCTAAGAGAACAAATATCTAAAAAAACATTAAAAAAATACTTGAAATTGTAAACAAAAAAGTTGAAAAATGTACAAATTGATGAAAGATATGTTGTGTTACTTTGTGTCCGCTTTATGCCGAGATTTTTTAGGGGAAACCTTCATTTGGTGCAAAAAAAAGTGTCCGCTTTAGTATTGTCCGCTTTATAACTGTCCGCTTTATAGAGATTTTTTTATGAGAATTTGACCGTAAATCATTCCATTCCACGAGATTGCGTCCGCTTTAAACAGATGTCCGCTTTATACCGTGTCCGCTTTAGACAGATTCCACTGTACAAACTTTTTCAACGCTACTACAAAACGCAGAGAAATAAAATACGCTAAATATAAAACTTACTATTGTATCGGGAAACAATGTAGGTTGCGCTGCTTGACTCACAATGGTATCGAACGTAGAATTTGTAATAGAAGGTATCACAATTAAGTATATGTAACTAAGTGTGCACGTTGAGTGATCATAGACGACTAAGCAAGACGCAACGAAAGGGGCATAACCGTACATAACCGTTGATATGGTAAAACACAGAACATAACAAAACAGACACAAAGCTTAGTAGACATAATTACGCCACAGACGGAACACTTATAAATTCTAAACAATTTTGTTACCAGTGCATTTTTGTTTAAAATAAATTTTTATCTTCTAGATGACATGTAGATGTGGAGCGAAAATGTGTTATATTTGCCGGAAGCCGAAGGTATGTGTCATATTTGAGGGAGTGTCTGAACAGAACCCTTGGCAAATGTTTTCTAAAAATTCGTATTTTTGTATTTCAGATTGATTATAATCATTTTTGTCAGCACGTGATTGAGCCAGGGGAAGGATGTAAGTACGCCCCTTATTAACGCCCTCCCCTCATTCACGCCCTTTGTTATTGTTGCATTTACCGCCTATTCTTGAGACACAAATGACTTATCAGATAAGTAAATGAAAAGATTGAATTAAGTTTTTACCGTTGAAAATGTAAGAGAAGCAGGCCGAAAATTACTATGAAATAATGCATTAAAACGAGGCTGGATAAAATAGTTAGGAAAATTGTTCTCATTTAAACAGAATATCGAGACGTTTTAAGGTGAAAAATATTCGCTGTTATTGATGTTGAGTTCGATTTTTTGTTTTCCAGGTAAAAAATGCAAGAGGTGCTTCTTATGGACCGATCCAACGGTAATTTCCTCCACTAGTTTCCAATCCTAACTAAGAACGAAGATTTGAAGAGTCTTGATAACAAAGACTCCAAGATATTTTTAAGTTTTGTTTCTTTTATAGGCTTAGAATAACTATTATGATGTTATGGGGCAACCTGGGTTGGATTCCCGTGTTAGTCATAACATCTCTAGAATCTCTTGTCTTCCATCCTTGAATAAGTGTCGGGTACCTGGGACGAATTAACGGCTTACCGACGATGAGTGTGTACTCTTCCGGATTTTTCGTTTTAAGCTTCATAATTCCTGAGTTTTCCATATTTTTTAAGATAGAAGGAACTTAGTTCAAAAGCTAATTGGCTTCAATTGTTTTATAGGTTTTTGGACGTTCAAAAGTCTAACAAATTTTGACTTCGGCTCCAGAAACTCTAAGAGCACACTTCTCTACATTTTCCGCTACGACTTCAAAAACATTTGTTGCTACTGCGCGCGTGTCGAGGCGGTTAAATCGCCTAGTGTAAATTGACCTTTAGCTAGTTCTTTTGTGACTTTTCTTCCCAGTGGGGAAAATCTTCAAACAATCTCAGTGGAAGAGTGTTTTTTATTGAAACAAAGGCAAAATTCTTGCCATTCCTATAGAAAACACTCCTCCTCATAGACTTTTGTCGACTGGGTTGTCCATTTCTTCATCGAACAGACAACTTCATTGCTGTTCTGTAACTATTCTTTTTATAACTTAGCTCTCCAACTTAGTGTTAAGATTGGTCACCAGTAGTGTTTAAGTAGCTTAATGTCGCCATTATGTACTGGTGTAAGTACTTCCATATGACATATAAAATTAAACCGGTGTTGAAGAAACCTTGAGGACAATTTAATGACAATTTCATCTTTGACATAAAAATCATTTATTTAGGCAGATGACGATCGAGCAGTGTCAGAAATACAAAAAGAAGCGGAAGAAGAGAAAAAGAAGTTAATTGAAGGTAGAATATCTCCACCAGTCTTATTTTCAATGGAAAAGAATACAATCATCACAGAGCTTAACATTTCTGCCCGATAATCTTTTGGTTAATATATACTAATCACATCATTAAACTCGCAATTTCTTCTCATCTAAGTTTACGGTGCAAACCCTATAAATTTTGTCTGGGTTAGCGAGGTAAGAGTCAGATTATGCCTTGTTCTTTCAAATGGTTTTTTTTATAAGACTTCTCTGTAAATTTATAGTGAGGGGAAAAAAATCCTCTAAACGATATGTTTGACAATTCGTATTTTTAGAGAGTTCTATAATATCAGTCGCTTCCAATGCGCCCGAGTGAATCTATTATGATGAAGAGTATGCATCAGTTGCTTCCAGTTCTCCCATGCAAGTTATAGCGGAGAATACACGGCGTATTGCAGGCTATCCGCAACAACATGAACTGTCTTGATTTCGGTTTCTATGACGAACTGGCTAAATACACAAGTGAAAAATAGCGTTAACGACATATCAATTGATCGATGGGTCGCATCAAACTTCAACTAATGTACTACTGTTATACACACAAAAAAATCCGCGTTTATGTCGTATTTTTTCAATTGTTAAATGAGATTTTTCCGTTGTTAAAGGCATACCGAACTTCCCAGGGTCTCACTTATTTTAAGTTCGAAGACATGTTACAATAATATTTTGAGCTCTATTCCTTACTGGCGCCTCAATATACTGACCGTAGAAAGTTAGCTTTATTCCGATAATTCTTCATCGTTTTTTAAGGCAAAACAACATAGAGAGAAAAAGAAAAAACACGATCAACTTTTGTTGGCAACGAAGATAATAAAAACGTATTCTTTAATATTTCTAGTTATGTTATAAGTAATTCTTTTCTTGGTTCTATCAATATTTTTTTTAGCAATCATCACAGACACTGGTAAACTTTTACCAGAATTTTCTCTTAAAAATCATATTTTTCTGCTAAATGGTTAGACATAACAGCCTTTATTATATAGTATAAACATTATTGTAATGTTTTAGAAGAAAATTTACACTTAAATACTAAATTTATGGTGAAAACAGGTAAGTGCTTTCTGTTTGTATATTCTCTCGCTAAAATTCTAATTAGTGGAACCCACTAAATTAAAATAGACCCTGGCTAGTCGGTTTGCCTTTAAATGATATTTTTTCAAATGTTAAAGACAATGTGTTGTTATAAATATAGCAAAATCTGACATCATGATGATCTCAGCACATGAGCATGAACAATAACAACAGATGAGAGACAAGAAAAGGAATTGCTGTATTGTTTGATCTTCATGAAAGTAGCACGTGAATTATCGTTTGGTCATAAATATAAGCTACTATTGTTTTTGCTTTTAATGATGGCTTTCATAGAAGTAACTGAAAGGTCTGCATCGGTAATGATGATGTCAGCATGAGGTGGTACCTCCGGCGATATTTATAACGACACATTGTCTTTAAATATGATATTTTCAGTTTGTTGTTGTATTTTCATGAAGAAGATTTCTCTCTTCCCCGTTGTAAATATTGTTTTAGAAAAACATCCGAGTGTATCATATGTAACGTGACCGCACTATTCTGAATGGAAAGAAATTATTTCATAAAAAGGAAGTGACTTGAATATATTAGATGTCCAGCCATACATCCCCTAATTCCAATGCTGCTCACCTTATTGGCCGTTTATACGCCGCCAGTAAATGGGGTTAATTTTCATGACTTGCTGTTGCCATCAAAAACAATATTCTGTAAAACACTTCCTCAGACCATAAATAAAACATCTCCATATCTTGCAAGGTATAAAATAAAAATAGTGTCGATAATCAGCCAACATTATTTTCTAATATTGTACTGTCTTTCTGAGAATTCGCTTCTTCCTCATCAAAACAAACTTCAGAGTAGCCCCTAGTCCTTACGCGGTTCAAGTGACAAACCCAAGTTGGTGTATCATATCAGAGAGCTCAATTTGGTGTGAATAAATATAAACAAACACGGTGAGCACTTTTCCAAGTTGTCTGAATAATCTTCATCTCTTCGAACAAATCTATTAACTTTAAAGAGTTTATATTGCTAACTTGGGTTGTAGAGACGAATGTTTGTTTTGATTTTTCTTCTGGGAAATGACCGAAAACTCGATTCTTGAGAATTTGGAATAAAATATTTTGTTTTGTTTGTGGAAATGAAATTGAATTCCATTACACTTATTTGTTATTTTACCTCTCTTAAAAGAGGTGAAAACAAGTGGATCTCCACTGGGTGAGTACAGTCTTTCTATATTCGTTAGTCCACTCATACGTCACACGGCACGTGAGGACTGGACGCTATAACTTTTGGATCGAAGGAGCGAAGCGAAAGGCTGTAATGGCAGCGGTATGCTGCGAACGTTTTTGCAGTGTTGCATAGCAGTGATTCATGTCTGTCAAAAAAGTCAGATGGCAATCTTGTTTTTTCCTGGTTTATAAACAAATAACAAATTTCCATTTTAGATTGTAGGATCCCTTTAAAAGGGTTGATGTCAGATGTTCGTTTGTGAAGGTTTGACCGTAGACTTTTCAAAAATAACACCAATGAAAACGGGAGTAAACGGGCCGGCGTTACTATTGATTCGATAGACTAATGAACCTGATAGGATAATAACCTCTATTTTACTTGTGTTTCTCGAGTGAGTGTGACACTGTTCATGCTGTTCATGCTATAAATAATAAATAATAAATTGCATAATAAATTGATAAAAAATAAATAATAATTTGTATAATAAAATAATAAATAATAAATAATAATAGGTATAATAAAATAATAATTAATAAATAATAATTTGTATAACAAAATAATAAATAATAAATAATAAATAATAATTTGTATAATAATATAATAAAAGTTTTATTTAAAAAATGTTTAAAGATAATGAACTGTTATAAAGGTCGTGAGAAAATTTATAAAAGATTTTTAATTATTTTGTTTTTCTATTCATTTTTATCTCATAATTATTGGTCTATCGAGTTTTAGCAAAACCATGGTGGGTTTAGAAACTTATTTGTTTTGTTTTGGTCTCTATGGTGATTTGTTGGGTTGCATGAGTGTCGGCTGTCATATCTGAGAGTTTTCCTGTCGATTAGCTTTCCCTCTATATATCATTCCTGTTCATCTCCGCTGGATATGAAATAAATATTTCATATGATGAACATATTTTTATTATTTTTAAAATAATTTTGGTCACATGTTTATTTTGTAATAGTAGTGTCCACAGTTTATTCCAGCACGGAACTTTTGTTGGATATTCCAGATCTCCTCCTAAAATAGCATGCTTCAGTTTGTGTTGATAGTGATCTTCTCTGTATATAAAGAGGTGGCACTTTGCCCGACTCGGCACGGCGAAGAAAGAGTTCGTTTTGTAGAGACCGGCGTATGCCTAGTTCAATTAATGGCCTTCACTTCTTGCATAACGTTGGCACAATGAGGAGAAAATATTTTCTCTTCCAAAACTTTAGGAAGAAAAAAAAGAGGGCCGTTTGGAAATAAATTATTTTGCATTTAATTACAATTTTCTAGCCTTTTCTTCTTCAAGCTGAAAGTGTTATCTCTATGATGTTGGTTTTAATTCGTAATGGCAGAGGCTATGCTGTCATGTTGCTGATCTCTGTTGTCTGTAGTTAGTTTCGATTTCTTAGGATTTAAAGCGAGTTAAAAAAAGTTGGAAATAGTTAGGCTACAAAATGAACAGAATATCTTAAAAAACATTTCTAGTTGGTTGTTAAAATCTCAGAAGCCAATAGAAGCATGTCCTTGAGGGAATTTTAAAACTGCCTTTGTAAAAATTTCAATAAATCGAGACGCCCTTTATTTGAATAGATCAATGAAAGTTGTAAGTCCTTCTCTTATTATACGTCCATGGTTTAAAAGAGGTAGTATAAATATATGAAGGCTGATTTTATATCTTCTAATAGATCCGTACAAATAAGTTATTAAATGGGTTGGCCGAGGCTGTTAAATGAAGCCTTTTATCAAAGTTCCCCCATACTTCCGAAGTGAGTGAAGTTCGTCGTAGTTTTTCGGCTAAGGGAAAGAGCTGTTGGGATTTTAGTAAATCTTGGTTTCCAATAACTGAAATTTGTCTTGCGATTAACGCACGATAGCCTTGCGACACATTCGAAACATATCGTTGCGCCACTATTCAACGACCCCGCGACAAAGTGGGTGTTGCACGACAAGAGTCGTAGAGATAGAAAAATTCTATTTCTGCGACTGTCGTGCGACAATCGGCAACAACATTTTCAAATTATTAGACAAAATAGCCACCGAAAATTAAATCATGTCGGCTGTATCAGGCATAGAACCGCTGTCCAAAGAAATTTTTTTGGTTGAATTGTAGTTCAGGGAACATTCATATTTTTACAGTTTAAAGACGAAAAATCATATGCATTATAGAAACAAATTCATTCATTGGAAGCAAAGTGTTGTGCGACAAATAATCACATAGCAACACAGAAAGCATGATAGTCACAGGACAAACTTCAGTTATTGGAAACCAAACTCTAAAGCAATAAACGAATGTAAGTACTGAAAATTAGCTAAGTCAACAATAAGCTGCCCAAATAAGAAGAACATGTAACCGTTGTATGTTTAGCTGCCCAAGTAAGAAAAAAATGTAACCGTTCGCGATCCCTGCCAGTGGCTGCTGAGTCAGCAAAGTACTGGCAGTCTCTGCTTATATACTCATTTATTGCCTTTAAGGCTGAAAGTATCCCTCCTATGTGGTTCTGTATAAATTAACTCGAAAACATTTACGGTGTCTTAACTAGAGCATTCTCTGCTGGCTAATTAGAACTTCGCAATAATTTTTGCGTCTGTATTCGGATCTCAAACCACATATGTCGTCTTGAGTCTTGAGTGGATTGATTCCACCCATGAATACTGAAACCAAAAGGCTTATCATAGCCATTTATATATGTCAAACAAAAGATGGTTTCACTCGCGACTTTCAAAAAGCACGTGTAACTTAAGTTGTCAGAAGTAACATGGTTTAAGAAGACAGTTCATTATATTACTATCGAGAAACACCAAGTAGTTAACAAGTAATAAAACTTTAATTAAACGGCAGAAAAACTCCCTATCGTGAAAAACATGAAAAGTTGTGTATGGTGTCCACTTTTTAAGGAAAGTGTCCAATTTATAGATGTTTCGTTATCAGAGTTTCTTTCGCCCATCATAAGACTAGACGGGAAAAAAATTCGCAAAATAAATCTCACAAAATTTAACCATATATTATTCAATATTTTATTCCAAACACTATCTTCATCTTCATATCTTCATCTTCATATCTTCATCTTCATATCAACACTTCGCTGGTTAGACGACACCCTTTTCTATATGAAAATGTTTGCAACGTCATAAAAAATTATATCTGGCAATTTGTATGACAGAAGAGAGTTATCTTGCAAATTAGAAGATTAAGTATTTCTTTCGTGTAAATTGCAGAAGTGTTCTTGTAACTTTCTTTCTTTTTTAAAATTATACAATTTTGCTTTTCCTCTATTATTTATTTACAAAGTATGTATATTTTCACTATAATTGTTAAAATTTCGAATTATTTACTCTCAGATCGTTGAAACTGTATTGCACAGTTTAATGTCATAATTCAATTCTTTTGGAACCGCCGCGCCCCATTGCCCCAACAACGATTGGCACAAACGAAAATGTATAGTCGCCATACATAAGCTGTAGCGCCCATAGCAAGGGAGCGTAGTTGTCTTCCTTTTCCTTTATCTTAATGTTAATATTAACGTCATTCAGAAAACTCACTTCGACGACTTTGCAAGTTTTCTCAACGGTATTCCAAATAAGTAAGTCTGGTTTGTTGTGTATTACCTTCACTGGTGTCTTAATCGCTACAACCACCAGTATTCAGTGGTTGCTTCGACTTGAATGAATGCTTCACCCTCGTACTTCACTTTCACATTTGGGTTGCCTTTCTTTCGGTGTTCCTCGTAGATGTATTTGGCAACCACGTCGTGTCGTACGGGCAAATAATACCTCTATAATAGACATTTTCGGACAGCCACTTATAACGCGGGCAATGTCCTCAACTTGGTTTCTACAAAGTCTGCATCGGTTGTCATTGCTCGTTTCTTTGTTGTTTAGACGAGCACGACGGTAAATGAGATCTTTCGTTCCAATCTCTTGCTCTTGTATGGCGCACGCGTAGGCTTCAAAGTGTGATGATATGTACTTGTTGGTAAGCTTGGTCAATGTTGGCATTATCTGCGACTTTTCTCTGGATGTAACCGTGAAGTTGGTCGCATTCGATGTATTTATTTACTTTGTCGTTCAGCATAAGGTGTTGTCTTGTAGAAATTATTCGGCTTTCGTAAGCTATCTGAATCGACTTTAGTCCTCGTCCTCCTTTTCTCCTTTAAACATACAGGCGGTCAACGTCCGAGTTACGATGGAAGTTTCCTGTCATGCATAGTACCTTTCTAGTTCGTATATCAATTTGCTCTATTTCCTCCTTCTTCCATTCCAGCAGCCCGAATGTCGGTATAAGCACGGGTACTGCAAACGCGTCATGTGTTTGTTATAGCCCGAGAGTTCACTTTCCCAGATTCTTTTCATTCCCTTGAAGTATTCTTTCTGAACACGTTCTTTATTGATGGGTCCCGATTAGCCAAGACTGGCCGAGGTACTTGTAAGAGTCTCCTTCCTTCATTGGCTGGATGGTTACATTATTCATAACGATCGGTTCCCTGTTGTTAACTATCTTTCTTTTCTCAATAGTCAGGTACGCGCATTTTGATTCTCTAAATTTCATGCCAATGTCATTGGAAAATCGGGTGACTTGATCGAGCAGAGGTTTCATTTGGGTCATGTTTGTAGCATACATTTCCAAATCATCAACGAAAAATAAGTTGCTGATGTTTTGTTTTCGGTTTCCGTTTGGGTCCATTTTGTACCCATTTAGTCGATTGAGAAGGAATGAGAATGGTTAAAGTATGAAGAGCAGGACTGATAGACTCCCTGGAATATCCCCTTCAAGTATTGAATGATTTTCGTGGTGATGATCGAATTCTTTATTTTGATGTGGACTTGAGTAGACCATTTCGTAAGGAGGTGCTTCAATGCTTCGATTATGATGCCTGGTACTTTAGCTAACTCTGGTGACTTGATTAACCATTTGTGTGGTACGTTGTCGAAAGTCTTTTGATAATGCAGCCACATGGGAACTAGCAATCTCCTGTTTTTCTTGACTTCTTCGACGACAGTTTTATTGATCAGCAACTGTTCAAGGCATTCCCACACGCCTCTCTTCCCTCCAGCTTGTTCAGTAGTGACTATGTTATTTTCCTGCAGTGGTGTTGCAAGCAATCGGTCTGTAGTTTTTCGGGCTGTTCGTTTCTTTATTCTTTGGTAAAAGAGTAGTTTTTGCCCGACAGCTAACCGACAGCTCATCAACATAGAACTGAAGATTTTTATACCAGTATCCAATAATCAAATCATTTCCTAGCGCTTTGTTATCTTGCAGGCGTTTAATGGCTTTCCTCAGACGGCTTTGTGTAATTGTACAGTCGGTTTGCTGGAAAACATTACTGCAATATTCGTTTCGTAATGTCGGGAACCAATCAGCATTTTCGTTGCCTTCAGTGCCCCAAATGTTCATCCATTGCACATTTTTCACGTAACGTTTCGCTAATACCAGTCTTAAAATCTCTCCCACAGTCACCTCTTGCTGTTTTAGAAGTTTTTGTGCATTGTGCAGTTTTTTTCATACACGGAAATTTTGGGTTTTCGTTAGCTGTGATCTTTTTAGTTGATGATGATTGGTTGATTGGTTATTGACATCTTAATTTTCATTTGTTTGGTAATTGATTCTTCTAGATTGTTTTACCAAATAGTATTTTCAGCAATTCGTATCCGTTATTTTAGTAAAACACTCCGTTTTCACCATTACTTTTTTATTTGTAATCATGTCCGCCATCTTTAACGGTCAAAAGTTCTTACGTACAAATTTTGGGATAGAAAAGTTCTTTCTTGTAAATTGTATGTTAAGATTTTCTCTTGACCAGTCAAAAACATTAGTTACATCCCAGTGAGCAAAATCTCAAAAAGGTCTATGAGGAGGAGCGTTTTCTATAGGAATGGCAAGAAATATCGCCTGAAACTTTTTGAAGATTCTGCCCACTGGGATGGAACTTCTAAGTCGGATCCTCATCTGTCCCTGGAAATTTTCAATCAAAATTCGGAGAAATCAAGATCAAACCTCCCTTAAGTGGACACAAGCAAGTTATTGTTTTACCAATTTTATATCTTTATATTAGTCAGGAACGGTGTCTACTAATTCTGCGACTTTTTCCGCCTAGGTGGAGATTCGGCTTAAGAGAAATATGTTCGAAATAACGAAATGTTCGAGTTATACCGTAGCTTTTATAAGTTTGAATCCAAGGGGAAACCCAAAAACATTTCGGAGAACGGGATACCTTGGATTTTCTTGTATGACTCCTTATAAAAACTTCGCTTAAGTCGTATCATTCGCTAAGTCTTATTAGTTTTTGTGTCCCTTCAGTCAAAAAATTCCGCTTAACTCGCAATTTTGTTTTTTGACGCAGTGAAATTCGAACATGTAAACATTCGAAACTTAAGTTTGTTGAGAGCAGCGAGGAGACATAGAATTTTGTTATTTACTATCAACATGTCAAAAGTCGCGAATTTCAAAAGGAAATTAAAAACAAAAGACTAAGTGAAAAATATAGAATATTAAAAGAAGTCGATAAGTATTAGTTATCGCACAGTGCCGAATGCAATATGGCAAATATTTTCGAGTTTCTTATATTTTTGCTGTTATTTCAAAAACCTTACTCTAATGATTAACCAATCAGATTGCAGATATTTTTTGAACTAATTATAAAGGAGAATATTCTTTCCATAATCTCGTTAAGTGGAACATTTTTATCATGTGTTTCCGTTAACTCGGACACTTTTTCAATTCCTTTTGACTTAAAGGGAGTTCAGAGAGTGTGACTGTGTTCGAGTCAATAATTTTGGAGCCATCAACCAACTGCACATTAGCCTTGGGGCAAGTTAGAGAAATGTTATACATATCACTGGCAGTAAGTGAACTACCTAGTTGCAAGTCGGTAAAAGAACCAACCGACATGGATGGAAGCCCAAGGACGCAAAACTCTGGGTTACCTCTCTTTACATTTGCAATGGAAGACAATGGAAGATTGTTTGAATATTATGTATTGTGAGAGAAAATTGAAAATGAAAGCCCTACATGTTAATCATGGCAAAATTACAGTTTTCAAAGGCATCTGTTATCTAGCTATTCCAGCAGAAAACCTTTACATAAAACTAATATAAATCCATTTAAAACAACTCAAAGACACCAAAGGTTCCACACGAAATTCTCAAATACTTTTAAAACAAGTAAAATATAATATATATATATATACACAATCCCAAATACTATATTTATAATAATATAAAAACCAAAACAAGAATTCAGGAGCCTTCTCGTTCATAACATAGAAAACACCCAATTATTGTTTTAATTTCAAGATTTTTTTCTTTTTATTATTTCTTCCCTTTCTTCGCTGCTTTTCCTTTGGGTGATTTACCTCCTTTCTTAGCAGGGCTCTTTTTTTTCCCAGAAGCTTTGGACGGAACCTTTTTCTTAGGAGTGGGCTTCTTTTTTGGTGTTGACTTTTTCGACTTTTTGGTTGCAACTTTCCCTTTGGCTGCAACCTTCTTTTTAGGAGTAGTAACTGGTTTTGTTACTTTTTTGGAAGCTGCGTTTTTTTTGGTGGCTGCTGGTTTTTTGCTGATTGTCTTCTTTTGAGCAACTTTAAAGGATCCCGATGCTCCAGTACCAGATATTTGAATTAATTTACCAGAAACAACATTTCTTTTTAATGTCATTTTAACACATTGCTCTACATTATCACCAACATTATTATTTCCTTTAATGTATTTAATAATAGCTTGCCTTGAACTACCTATGAAGACACGAAAAAGAGAACTTTAACTTTAGTTTGCTAGCAAAAATATAATAAAACAAAAAACATAATACGCAACAAACCTTTTCTCTCTTTAAGACTGGCTATCGCATCAATAATCATATCTATGTATAGTGGATGGTTTAAATTCTTCGTTTTCTTTGGACTAGCACCTACCATCTTTTCGTCTTTAGTTTTTAATTTAAAATTTCGCACAAGATCTTATTCTCCAATCGTTTTTACCTTTCTGACGCAGATTTTGTGGTCGTTAATATTTATAGACTTTTTTTCGGACCTGGATGTACAGCACAACAAATATTGCAGTTTCAAAATGGAGAAATAACTTTTTAGATTTTGTGTTTCCTTCCTTCGTTTGAACAGGATTATTTTGGGGGAAAAGACCTTAGGTAAAATTCAAATCCTAATTAAAAAACCAAAGGATGTTTGAACTTTTATAAACTAGTTTTGTATAGTCGAAGCATTTTCTTATTCGCGAAAATTTCATTGATCTTCAGAAATATCAAACTTTTAAAATTACATTTATTGAAAATTTGAAGCTATATTTCTTTCCAGTCTTTGTTTTAAAACCTGAAACAAACATCGAGCAAATTAATGAAGTATATTCTTTCATTTTATCGCGAAAATACTTGCTGCGGCTTTGTTTTTCTACTATAAATAGCGACTTTAAAAGATGTAACAAACACAACTTTTCCACACCCGATCTCATTTTTGATCATTTGGAAAAGAAGCAAATCTTTTATTTTTAAGACTGAACGGACTATTTTTTATATCTAGAAATGCAACGAACACCAAATAAGTCCATTCTGAATTTGAAAATAAGAGAGGTATGGTGTAAAACTGTTGGAAAATACCGAAACTTGTTATTACTCTTCTTCACGACCTTCTTCATATCATGATCTCTTATATATGACCATTTTGTGTATGCATTACTGCATCTTCCTAAAGCTGAGATTCCTTTACATTCTAACACTAACTTCATTATACCATAGTAATGAGATAAATAGGGAGCGAATTGTACGTCAATTTGTGAGAGGACTGCTCGTTTAAATTTTGTAGAACAGAAATAAATTTTCCCGGCGCCATGTTGATTTTCAGAAAACTTCCATGACATGAAAAAGGGGACGCGAAGGAAAAATATACTGCCACAAAATAAATGATTTCGATAGATGGTGATTACATGCGAGATTTTATACAATTATGTACATGCCATCTGAATAAATCAAATATTTTTTGTGTGAATAGCGTCCAGTCGGAAATTTGGCCAAGAATTATGATATGAAACTGACGATACATAAACTGCGAAAAGACATCTGAAAAATAGATTCCTCCTTTGAACACATCTGGCTCGAAATGATCGGGAAAAGCAAGAATGACAACATACTCCTTGGTACGATACATGAACCAAAACATGACATTGCTTCGAAAAATGAATGGATTGATAAACTAGAAACTCTCCTAGTCCCATGTATCAAAAATTTACAATACATGGGACGGACCAATTGTCATCACAGGGGACACTAATATCAATATCCTGAAAAGTAACCCTATCAGTCAAAGATACATAGAGACCCTTCAACTCTTTGATGTGGAAAATGTCATCAAAACTGCTACTAGAAAAGGAACCAGTCTAATTGTCCACATAATAATAAATATCCCAGAGAAGATAATATCAACAGGTGTGGTCCCGTACGAAACTATCAGTGACCACGATGCTCCTTTTGTTAACATCCGATCTCCATCTCATCATTTCCAACCAAGATACAAAACGTGTTCAGAATTATCCGGAATAGATAAAAACTTGCTATAAGGCAGGCAAATGCAGGATTTCACCGTAAAGCGCTATCATCGAAGGGACCAAAAGAAATCTGGCAAACGGTTCACCGAATTTTAAAATCAAACAATGAAAACCGAAAGACCCAGAAAAACTGAATACCCACTTTAACCAAACCGCTAAACTTCTTACCAATTGCAAGAGGAAAACACAGGAAAATCTTCGAAAGCAGTCGATCTATTACCTGACTCTCTTCAAAACTCCTTCAAATTAAGAAATGTAACGTACGACGAAATGAAATCGTCGATCAACAAACTTCATAACGACTGTTCAACTGGACCTGATGGAATTCCTGTCGATCTGATAAAACCAGCAGCAGAATACATCATCTCACCACAACTGTATGTCATAAATGGATTCATTGACAAAAAAACCCATTCCCACCAACCTGGAAACAAGCGAAAATCCCTCCAATACCAAAAATAAAAAACCCTACAAAACCATCTGGTTACCGCCCAATCTCACTGTTACCTGTCCTGGAGACTTTTAGTATGTATCAATCGTCGCATCATTGCTTCAGAAAATCTTGCCTACCTAAACTCCGTGATGACATATTGAAAGCAATGGATAAAGGTGAAGTGACAATGATAGTTTTTGCTGACTACTCAAAAGTTTTTGATACAATAGACTTTGAAATTCTGATACACAAACTATCCAAGTACAACATGTCAAAAGATTTCCTAAAAAAGTTGATCGAGTATCTATCGAATCGAACGCACTTCGTTCAAGCTGGCAATAAATGCTCCAAGATCTTAACAACCGGGTTCGGACTTCCTCAAGGATCGATTCTTGGGCCTATACTTTTTAATGTTTATGTTACCGACTTAAAGAATCAAATCAACCATTCAAGTACTCTGCAATACGCTGACGATGCCAGTATTTAGCATACTAAACTCAATCCTCAAAAAACAAAATCTATGATCTTTTGCACAAAGGCCCTCCGTAGGATCCATCAAATGGACCAATATGATATATGGAAAATATCTATCGATGAAAAGTCAATTGATTACGCAAATGAGATGAAAATACTTGGTTTGGTACTCAATATGCACCTGGACTGGATTGAGCATGTCAACAAAATCGCAAAAGAATGCTATAGCACCCTTTGAACTTTAAGACTGTTCAAACGTTTATTGCCACTTCCCATCCAAAAACAGTTAGCCACATCTTTAATACTGCCGCGTCTATGGAAATGGCGTTATGGGCACCTTACCATCATACCTTCTTACACGATTACAACGAGTGCAAAATGCAGCGGCTGGTTTCGTGCTTGATAAGCGAGCAGGGATGAAAGACATCATAAGTTTTTCATGGCTTCCTGTTGAAGAACGATTTCACTACTCGATTGCTGTGTTGGCCTACAAATCAATCCACGAGATGGTTGCTGCTAATATGAAACTTGAAATTAAACAAGATGTTAGACAACTCAGAAACAACAACCAACACTCTGGACCGTTAATCAAACGTTACGATCATACAAAATCATTCTAAAAAGATGCCGAAATGATTTTTAATGAACTACCTAAGCCAAGTAGCAACCTTAGCTCGTTCAAGAGGGTACTACCTTAAGTGGATTAATTTTCGCGTGGATTAATTTTCGCGTTTTTCGCGATTTTTGGACATTTTCGCGAAATTTAATCCACGCGAAAATTTTTAGGACCCTCGATTCGCGAAAATTAATCCACGCGAAATTTTTGGGAATTTTACAATCGCGAAAATAAAAGCTCGCGAAATCAAAGAAAAAAATCAAAAAAAAATATTTTTACTTTTGTCTTTTCTAACATCAAAAATACTAATATAATAATTAATCAATGATAACTGGATTGTTCTTGTTTGTTGCATGTTTCTTTTTAGCTGGACCTCCGTTTTTGTTAAAGAAGGACCGAATATCCTTTGATGTTGGTATTTTTGTTTCATCAGTCGCTTTTCTCTTTTTCTTCTTCTTATTTCTCTGGATTTCTTTATGTTGATTTGGATCGGTAATAACAACTGGTATTTTCTCAATAAATGAACCCATGATAATTTCTTCCTTCGGCTCACAATAAAGTTTGAGTACGAGTTCCTCATATCTTTTCAAAAGAAGATGTCCCAGGACACTAGCTGGCATTGTTATTTTGACGATGCATGGAATTTCCAAACCTCCCTGGAATAACGGGGATCGTCGGTAGTGTGTAGCTGTCAGTTCTGCTTCCACATTGGCACCTCTGTCCAACAGAAACTTTGTTGGCCGAGATATTTCCCTCGGCAAATGGCCAACGGTTGTTTGGACACCACCATCAGCTTGTAATGTTTTGATTGCGAACATGTCAAAGACATTGTTTTCTTCGAATAAACACGTCAACTTTTCTTTCTCAGATGGGCCCCAAACATCACGATACACGTGAAAGCCACGAATAGCAGCTGAAAAAACGAAACTCTTGTTTGCAGGAGCCATCTTTGTTTTTGCAACTGAAGTTGTTACACACACACAGTTTCACGAAAACGTGGATAATGTAAACATTCGAAATTTGACATCGAACGTTCTATGGCTAGATGTGAACAGCGCCTAATAGAAAGAAACACTTCTCCATTTATGTAAAACGAGCCTTGAGATTCGAATTCGAAATAAGGCGTTCCATTTCCAGATGTGAATAGGACTTTAGAGAGAAATACTTACGTGTGTATGTACCCCTATAGTTCGAATTTGAATTAAAACGTTCCATTAGTAGATGTGAGCAGCGCTTTAAAGAGAAAAAAACACAGGGTAGATAAAGCTTTACAAAGTATAAACATTCGAATTTTGTACACATAAACATTCTGTTTCGCTGCGAAAAGTGGAGATAAGGTGTCTCGTTTTGGTTCCAGCTTAAATCATGTCTATCCTTCAAAGCCTTGGTAAAATTAAAGAAATGAGAAACAGTGCTGTAGCTAAAGAAAAGCAAGCTGAAACTGAAGTTAACTTGGATTTTACTGTTGAAAAACCAGATGAATCGTCAAAAAGGTTGCCATTAACAACCCAACAACAGCCATGTCACTCAGAGACCGGTCTTGGTGTTTTGGATTTCGATGCAGTTTCAACGACAGTAAGTGAAAACAATGCAAAGACTAAAAGAGAACGATATTACAAGTACACAGACGAAGAGAGATTCAATATAGGAAAACATACAGCAGAATTCGGTGCAAAAAGTGCATTAAGAAAATTCAAGGGACAATTCCCAAATTTAAACGAGAGTACCACACGTTCAATGAGGGATAAGTATGAGAAAGAGATAAAGTTGGCAAATCTTCAAGGACGTGATCCAGAGAGGAAGTTGCAATCTGAGCGGCGTGGACGACCTCTTCTACTTGGACCAATCGACGCATTAGTGCAGAATTATTTACAATAACACTGGAAGGACATTTCCTTCCTATTCAGCTGATTTATGCCGGCAAAACAAAGAAAAGCCTGCCTAGAGTTGATTTTCCAAAAAGCTTCAGTTTGAGTGCGAACCCCAAGCATTACAGCAATGAATCAGAATCAATTAAGATCTTGGAGGATATCATAATACCTTACGTCCAAAAGGAAAGGAAGAAATTAGGTTTGAAGGAAGATCATTACGCCCTTCTCATCATGGATGTATTCAAAGGCCAAATGACACCCAAAGTGTTGAATGTTTTAAAAAACAATCACATCTTACTTCAAAGTGTGCCTGCGAATTTCACTTACCTCTTTCAACCCCTTGACGTCCAAGGTGGTCCTAACGGGTACGTCAAAAGACTAATGAAAGAAAAATTTTCGGAATGGTACACTGCCAAGATCATGCAAGCTTTAGATGCGGGTAAGCCTCTTGCCGAAATAGAGGTGGATTTGAAGTTGTCGATTATAAAGCCTCTCCATGCTAAATGGATCATGGAGGTCTACAATCAGATGACCTCGGAAGAAGGGAGAAAGGTCTGTTTGAAAGGGTGGCAGGTGTCAGGTATTAAAGATGCAGTCGAACAAGGGTTATCCGATTTACCATCCCTGGATCCATTCGCAGATATAGATCCCATGCTTGAAACTGGAATTGACGAAAGTGAAGCTCAAATCCAGTCAGATTCTCTCTTGGAAGGCTCAAAGTATATAAGTGAATCTGGATATGAAGATGACGAAAGTGATTGTGAATATGTTGATGGGGATGACGTTAATGATGACAAGGCCGACGATCCTTTTGATGACGAGTCTGAGTCGGATGATGATGAAAATGAAGAGTGAAGACAATTTATCCTACGTATTTTCATTATATTATCATTTATTTAGGTACTTACACTTTCTAGAAGACATGTTGCAATAAAAACATATAACGAGTTCAACTTTTCATTCCAATTTTAAACTTTCAATCTCTAGTAACCTCCTACTCTCGAGTCTCTAATAAACGTACAGGTACGTTTTTTTTTCGGGTCGAATTTCCCGCCTGTAAGTACCTTATTAGGTCCTGTAAGTTTATTTATTTTGAAGTATTTTCCCGTCTGTACCTTTATTCCCTTCTGTACCTTTATTCATTCTGACACAATCACACATGTTTTCAATAAAAATTCGATCATCTTTAAAGGGACATTTATTTTCGAACGCATAAAATCATTATTTTGAATGTTTAATTTGAGTGTTTTGTTCGAATAGAACATTCCAAGCAAGCAAACAATGTCTTTACGTTTATTAATTTCAGTAGATTCTCGATAACCAACTTTGCCCTGTACGTTTATTTTAGCCTGTACGTTTAATTATTTTCGTTCCATCTTCCCACCTGTACGTATATTTTGGCCTGTGCGTTTATTGATTTTAGTTTGATTTTCTCCCCTGTGCGTCTATTCCCTACTGTACGTTTATTACCACTCGAGTAAGAGTAGCTTCTTTGTAGTTTTTTGAAAGCTTTTGAGTGAAATTGTCTGCCTTTGTTCGATTAAAAAACACACATCTCTTTTCTAAAATTGTTCGATTTTCACAATTTATATAATCGCGAAATTAAATAACGAAGGCCTAATTCGCGAAATTTAATCCACGCGAAAACTTTGAAGACCTTTGATTCGCGAAAATTAATCCACGCGAAATCTTAAATTTCTCGTCTCGCGAAAATTAATCCACGCGAAAATTAATCCACTTAAGGTATATAAATATAGTCTAGATAAAGCACTTGCCAAATCTCTCTGATATTTATTTTCTAATTTTTTTTCTGCTATTCAACAATATGCAATTGTTTTCAATTCTACTCAACAATCACAATCCAATTATATTTATCTCCATTTCCAAGCAATTATTTTACCGTTAAATTGTTTGTTTGTTTTTTTTAAATTACTTTTATACAACATCTACATCTACACTACCGTACGCTATTTCAATGTAAGAGCCAAACAATATTTTGGAATTGAAATATGTCATTATTATTATTATATGAACTAGTTCCGTGACATAAATCATGACGTTAATTTTGTGATAAATCAATTTCATGAAAAACTGTGCGTACGGTGGAATAATCCCTTGAGTGAATTGTAAAGCAAGATTTGCTGATCAGGAACTGGTTAAATCAGATGTATCTTCCTATAAGAGCGCTTTTTCTGTATTCCTTCCAACGGATATGTGAAACCTTTCAAATCTGAGGGGACCCCATGTGCACCCTTGGGTTTCTATGGAAATAAATGAATTGACCCAATATCTTTTGAAAAATACGTTAAGAGTTGCGGATTAATACGATCCAACCATGGGACAAAAGATGTTTTTGCC
The DNA here is from genome assembly GCA_039566895.2 of Turritopsis rubra. Taxonomy (NCBI): domain Eukaryota; kingdom Metazoa; phylum Cnidaria; class Hydrozoa; order Anthoathecata; family Oceaniidae; genus Turritopsis; species Turritopsis rubra. Next base: position 8,813,728 of record CM077631.1, on the reverse strand, counting down.
CAAACTTTAAGTAGGGGTCTCGCGCCAGGGTAATAATTAGTGCAAAAGCCCACCAAAATATTTTCGATTTTAGGGTAAAACCTCCAGAAACGGCGCGGCGAACCAAGTATCCTTAAGCCGAACTATAACAACGAATAATGTCCACTATAAAGGCGTTTTCTCTCAATGTTTCCTTAGTTTTTATAAGAAAAACAGAAGTGTATAATGTACAATTTATTATGATCAAAAATTAACCTTGGACAAGTCAAATAACTTTCAGGTGAAAAATAGGTATATTTCTCTCTAACAACCCAACTAATAAATGTTTCTGTGTTGATCATCCCATAATCCATACTCCATAGAGCTTAGTAAAGCACATACAGCATGATTTCTCGAATTAAAATAGCGGGATATTTCTTCACCAATTAGAGACTACTTATCCACACCAAAGTTTGTTTTTGATAACTTGCTTGGTCCGCCTTTTTTTAACGCTCTGCATTTTCGTCGTGTCGTTTACGTTGCCAGCTTCGAACTGTGTTCATTGTTCATTGTTTATGACATATCATATCATATCATCTACAACATCACACATTATTCTGTGCTGTAACGTATGCAGTTCTTCACATATCTCTTTCTTGTCGATTTTTATCTGAGGCTAGAAACAAACAGTCAAAAGTTACAGAAGAAGAAGAATAATAATAATAATAATAATAATAATAATAATAATAATAATAATAATAATAATAATAATAATAATAATAATAATAATAATAATAATAATAATAATAATAATAATAATAATAATAATAATAATAATAATAATAATAATAATAATAATAATAATAATAATAATAATAATAATAATAAATAATTAATAATAATAATAATAATAATAATAAAGATGGTTAATCTCCAGTTTTTTACTACCAGTTGAAATTCTATATATATAATACATGTAATATAACAAAGTTTTCCTTCTATTGAATAGATAAAGTACACTTTGTGGACATAAGCTTAAGAGATATCATATTTCTCTATAAATTTTCTTATAAAATTCATTTCAAAAGGAATATTGACGATTGAGTATTACTTTTAAATATTTTACAAAAGTTCGAAGTTTAGTAGATTGAGCAATCTATGTATTATATATATAGAATTTCAAAATGAAATATACAGGAAAGTTGCTCTAAAGTGGAGATAAATGTAACTGGGATCCGATTATTGAGTAGAATTGAAAAACATTGCGCAGGTTATTGAATAGCAGAAAACAGAAACAGAAACAAGTATATTTCAGGCGAGTTGAGGAGCATCTATTTCTTTATTCCCACTCTTATTGACAAACTTTGATTCAGTTCCTGGTTCACATGTTTCCAAATAGCATAACAAACTCAAACATAATTTCTGAAAAGTTTTAGCAACGTTTCTGCGTCACGGTGTTGGTATGATATTGAGATACAATACAACCCGAAAGGAACTTTTACGTGTCTACGCCAGATAGAGTCGTTGGAGGTTAACAGCATTTTGTTTATGTTTAATAAATTGCGCTGAACCCAAAAGATTTCATAATGACTACTTCATGTAACAGATAAAATTGTCAACGAAAATCTTTTGTATATCCATGTAAAAATTCATTTCGTAGGGAAAACCATATCGGAGGCAAAATACACCTTCCACGAATTTCTGTTTAACCAGTGTTAATGCTTAGTTATCAAGTTTTGCCTTTTTATTGTTTACTAATTTCATAGCGTTATTACCAAGCAATAGTCACATATTATTCCAATTCCCCAGTAGAATAATTAAAAGCAATTAAGACCTTAAAAACGAGGCCATACTTGTTGACTAGGCCATAATACGGTGTTTAAACAGAAATTCCGGAAAGGCCTATTGACAGACACTTTCCGCTTCAAAAAGGTACTGCGAAAAGGAAAATACAATTTCGGTCTCGAGCAAGATTCTTGATTTTACATTAACTTCGGTTAATTCGAACAAACTAGTTGCGTGTTCGAATTATCGGATGTATACCGTAAACAAAAAAACTTAGTTACTTTAACATCTTCTGCAGTAGTTGAACCGACTGGTACGGCATCAACACCGGAATAACAAGTCCTTAGGATTGTCTGAGCTTTCTCGATATTTCTAAAGAGGTGACACATAATTATTTCCAGAGTAACATATCTTATAACACAAACAACTGCTTTTCTCTGGCAAGTAATAAGTTGACACAAGAAAATTATGTCGGCGTATTTAGTTTTACCTTTTCAGACGTTCAGATGTTTCCTGCCTTTGCAACTTTTGCCGATGCAACATTATTCTTAATGTCTCTCGAGCCTAAAACAGCAAACATCATTTGGGTACTATAGACAAAAGACATCATTTGGGTACTATAGACAAAAGACAACATTTAATTATAAAAGAGAAACAATACTACTAGTAACAAATGATTGAATAATATTTCAGAGTTTTCACTAAATGGCACAAAAATTTGAAATTCAAAATACAAATCATCGGTATTTTTCTAAATTTTCCATGACAACTGCACTTCTGAACAAAATATATATGTCAAATGTCAGAAGTATAATCTTTTGCCAGGAAAAATATTAGGAATTAAAATCACCATATTTTCTCCTTTTAGCGCTCCCCTCTTAAATCAGCCTACCTAAATTTCAAAATAATTTTATAACCGCCTTTCAGAAGTTATTAGCTATTAAAGGCAATAAATGAATATAAGTATCTCAAAAATTTTTTACTCGACAATTAGGTGCCCAAATAAGAAGAAAATGTACCCGTTTGTAATCCCTGCCAGTGACTGCTGAGAAAAAAGTACTGACAGTCTCTGCTTATAATACCCATTTATTGCCTTTAAGAAAACACGATGACGAGGACGGCGACGTGATTGAAACAAAAGATTCGTTTTTCATGTGAACTTCGTTTAGAAAGAAAATCTATTTCATTTAATGCCATTGGGAAAATTAGGTCGATTAATTACATCATTAGCACATTTTCACCTTTTAAATACATCGTGAATCGTTGTTTTGAAGACGTACTGAAAACAAAGACGCAAGAATACAAATATCTTGTTAAGTTTGTATCCTTTTTTGATAACTTTCTTTTTTTCTTAGTTCATCGATCAAACTTTGAGTTATAACAGACCAAATCTTTAATTGCTTCATTGCTTTGTGATTCATTGTTTTCGAGTTTTCAAGGATAACTCTCACGTCGCCGTCCTCACGTCGCCGTCCTCGTTTCCGCCGCAGATGCTTAAGCTCCCTAATTAGAGAAACAAAAACTGTTCAAATTAGCAAGTAAGCCCCTGGGAGAAAACGTATTGTATTTTATTAAAATCATTTTTAACAGTCTTTTGCGTGGGTAAAATCTTCAAAAAGTCTTTGTGGAGGAGTGTTTTTTTTTAATTGAAACAGCAGGCGATTTGCTTTTTATTCCTATAAAAAAACACTCCACTACGGAGGCTGTATTTCAAAATATCTCCCTCTAATAACCACCCACCCAAATTGAAAATAATCATTTGTGTTTATCCTTATTAACAAAATCAAAGTTTTTAAATTCATCCACAAGCAACATGCACATACTACCACGATGGAGATAAGTTAAATATTAAAACCTGATGAGGACGAAACTCATTGATGAGATGATGGAGATTTATAAACAGTACTTTGATTTCTTCAATTTTCTTTGCCCTCTAAAAAGTAAAATGAATATCTGAAAGGGAAAAGTGGAATTCAAAAGAAATGAAAAGGTCATTTCATGACACACTCCTCTGCATCTTTTACATAGGCAACAAGGCAATGACTTCATGTATCACTATTTCAGAGAACGACCCAACATCTCTAAGAAAGCAAGCTGACTCTCAGCAAAACCGATGACAGCCCTTATTCATGGATAGTGATACAAGAAGTACTTACCTGCAACAAATTTTATTTTCAACAAGAAATTATTGAAGTATTGAATTCGGAAAACACTTCACCACACAGAAAATCACAAAAGTTCGAAAATTAATGAGTTATTTCTCTGTCATAGAGACATCAGTGCGGAGCCAAATAGTGCACCACCTTTGACGATACCGATAGAGAACACATAAGACAGCACAGGAGAATAGTGGAGAAGAGGCAAAGGTTTTTCCTGTTACCTCTGGAGAAGCTGGGGCTTCAATCACAATATCAAGCAGTTCCATGTAATTCATCAAAATGGAGTGATTCAATTTTTTCATTTCAACAATATGATCTAGTATATAATTGAAAGGACAAACTTGACATCATTCTTGTTCACAAAAGAATAGAAAGTTAATGCCCCCCAAAAACGCACTGCTGATCATTGCTGAAAACAACAACAAGTAGTTTTCCAGCAAGTCAATAAGCCAATTAAAGTCTGCATTCCCCAATCATTCAACCACAAAATAAGAAAGAGACTTGTCAATACAATTCAACATAGTATCATTGATCATTTCTATTTCACTGCTACCAAATTTCTATAACCTACCAAAATGCTCATCCTTGGAATATAATCTTTTGATACCTTGACTCTCTAGTGGTTGTATGATTTCGTCATCAGTCTGAAATATTAAAACGGCAGATTATTTTATATTTTACTTGTTTTATTTTATTTTTCATTCAAAGGATGTCACTCAAGAGTGTATACTCTGAAATTTCTCAAAAAAAATCAATCAATCTAAATTTGTAGTTATAAATATAAAACTTTAAACATCCAAATTTTCAGTTTGACCCATCAATTTTTCACAAACAGTTGAGCAAACAAGAGCAATATCTCATCAATTATTGATCTGAATTTGTCTTCTATGGAAATAAATTACTTTGATTAAAATTAATGTTTTGAAGTTTTTTGGGAAATTTGCAAAGAATGTATTATAAACATTAACTTTTTTAATGAGCTAATTTTTTTGGGTACAATGATGGAATTCAAAACCACATAGATAGTATACCTCAAACATTGGATTTTCCTATGTTTTGCACATTTCATTATGGCAACTGGGTGTACAAATAAGGCTTACCCTTATTCACGTCAGTGAGTCAGCAAGTGAATAAATAAGTGAATACATAATTAAGTACAAATGACACGTTTATCCTTTTGCCCAAATTTAGTGTCAAATTAACATACCCACTAACACTAATTCACTAACCCACCCAGGCTTAACTTGTTGGATATTTGCTCTGTGTAAACTTGCAAATTGTTTCTTCATTGTTTCTTGAAAAAATCAATAGAGCTTTCCGTAAAAATTAGTGACAAAGGACCTTGACCTTCCACCCACCCATTAGTTTCAAATCTGACCTGTTTTTGTTTTTTGTCTACCGACATACATGTGTCGCCTGCTATCAAAAATTAAAAAGAAGGTATGCGAATCCGATCGGTTAAAGAGTTTGCCGTAAATATAGTCTAGGGTTTATTTAAAAAGAAGCCAAGGAAAATGAGACAAAGGCCACACTAGGAATGGCTCTTGTGTCCCCTTTAAATTGAGTTAAGATCGTACCCTCTTGGACTTTTAGCAGCCCTCATAATTTTTGTGAATCTCCCGGTGAATCTTCTGCAGGCAGTCGGGGAAATCCTGTAACCGAGGGATCCCTCAATTGAGTGACAGATACCTCAATTGAGGTATATTTTCAAGTTTCGGTTGTACAATCACCACTCACCCGGCTGGCCGGAGTGTATTTTTTAACTTTATATGATTTTCTTTATTTTTTTAAACCCCCATCTCTAGCACCACATGATTATGTTTCTCATTTTCAGTTGCCACTAGCACATACTACTGCTTGAGTGACTTGAAAAACGTCACCCTCGACACACATTTTTTCGAGACAAAATTGAAAATGTAGCTACTGTGTGTGTGGTGGGGGGTAGAGTTAGAGAGTTTAATAATCCAGCAGAAATGTCTTACCTTAAACATATGACCAAATAATGCATAACTACCTGAAGCCAACTTCGGTGGATTTGGTGCGCATTTATTTTTCACATTTTCGTCAGTGTAATGTTTGTAGTAGAATGTTGGAGGAAGTGGAAAAGACAGTTGAGCATCTTCAGCGTTACTTACTCCCGCCATTTTTGTTATTAATCTAGACTAATCGGTCACGGTAAATACGACCTTCTGCTATCCAAAATGGCGGCACTCAGAAACCTGCGACAGTACATACGAAATTCATGGGATCAAGAGCCCGTAATAGTTGTATCTGTGGTATTTGGCACTTTAGGTATAAATTAGTATAATCTCCCAATAAAGAATTGGTTATACAAAAAAATTATATATTTATTTCTCTCGCGGCCTCCCCCTCCTCCATAACCGATTCGCTTTGTTGCTCTCTCATCGTTGTTTTTAAAATCAAAGAGGGTGAAAAATATTTGTAGGAAGAGAGAAAGCTTAACTTTCATCATATATAGGTACAGCTAGAATTATTTAAAAATCTCCTCCCCTTATAAAAAAGTTTAACAACAGGAGTGAGAGACGCTTAAATTTTTTGAGGGAGAATGTTCTAAATATTAAATATTTTCTAAATATTTTCCAGAGATAGTAAGAAGAAATACCAGATTTGGTAATAAAACTACCTTCTCTGCTTCTCTTATTAGCATTTCGCAATAATATTTTGTGAAACCTTGACATGGCGCTCCATTTTGGAACTTAAACATGTAAACTCAAACCTTACCATCCTTACATCCTTACAAGTATATACATTTAAGATGATCAATCTGATAAACCTCTCAATGACTCAACTGCAAAATGGTATTACATGCAAGCTTGGTCATCCATTATGTAGCGTGCCTGCTCCCCTTATTGCTAACTTTAATTTTAATGCTGCAAAATTCTTCATTGCGAACAAGAAAACACAACTAATTGGATTTAGCAGAACAATTGGTCATTCTAGATTTCATATCAACAGGAATAAACAAGAATAAACAGAATAAGATTGGTAAAAAATACTGCTATCGCAAACATCATCGGGGTGATGTTCCTCATTCCGCTAACTTGTTCCTCTTTCTGCTAACTAATTTTACGTTCATCAAAACTAATGTTAATAACGAAATTTTACAGAATATAATGTTCATAACAAAAGTTTAATCCCTTTTCTCTCAGTGTAACTGCTTGTCCCATTTGATTCTGCAGATAAGCGACAACCACAGGCTTATAAAAAATACATGTCTTTATTGTTTACAAATTGAAGGCAGCCATATTTTTATCAGCATAGTTGTTTTAGAAAACAACAGTGCAGTCTCAACAAGTCAACTTTTAATCGAAAAAAACAGACACGTGATGGGAATTGCGCTAATTGTGAGCCTGCACATGGGACTAATGAAAAACGTATCATCACTACACAGTCATTAGAATTTTTTTAAATAATGACTATGCAGATAGCAATTATTATGATAATAATGTGCGTTTTTATTTTGGATCAGTGCATCGCACTCTAATCATTCACGTGTGATAAAATTCCAAATAGTAAAATATGGTATATTTGTTAATGACTACAGGCCCTTTGTGTGGCAAGTTTTATAAAACAAGTTTCACTTTTTCTTGAATGGTGAATTGAGTGATTATCACCGCGGGATTTGGAGCTAATTGAATGTATGTGAGAAAGATTTAACTGTATGAATAATCAAGCTGAAATCAATGCTAACAAGAACAATTTTTGTTGCTATAGTGGAGAAAGGACACGTGGTTACAGAATTACCTTACTGTAAACTTTTGTTGATTTACTCGCGTACACGATAAACACAGGAAAACTGTTTGTGTGGATAAAATCTCATATGTTGGCAGTATTCAAAGCGGCAGAGTAATATCAAGGAATCCATCTGTTCCGTTATTTATGACACTGTATTTTTCGAAGTCGCCATTTTTAAATTTTTGCGACTTGATGTTAGAGTTTACCCTATAAATCAGTAAGTATTAGTTGATTCACTCTGAAACTTTTCATAATGATAGCTGAATGTCTATACTTTCAGATAACATTAAGTTTTGTTATCTTTAAATGAACGAAAGGAACGATCAAAGTTGAAGTTAGCGGCAAGTGGCACATAGCGGTAAGGGGAATAGGCACTCTACCATAAATTTGATGTTACTTCCCTATCCAGAAATTCTGACTAAAAACAGCCTTAACTTAAAATATCTTCGGTAGATTTCATTAGACCTACATATAAATAAAACCTTCCTGTAATCATCCTGATACTTTAATCTTCATTACAATTATCACTTAAGTGTGAAATAGAAAAACAGATTTTGGGTTTCCTAATATTCTTCCTAAAATCTGGTTTTTATTTCTGAATCTGGACATTCTTACTATTTCTATTGATAGATATTTATATTTTTTTCACCTTTGTTGATTTCAAAAACAATGATGAAGAGCAATAAGGAGAATTGTTTAATTCTTAATTTTGATATGACCTCCGTCTAGGTGCTGCAATGATGTTAGTATCTCCAACTACTCGCAGACAGTTAGAAGATTTCAGGAATTGGCCAACAATGTATAATTTCTGTGAGTCTTTTATCCACAAAAATTTCTTTTCACACGAACTGTTATATAGCTTTATCTATATATCACTGTGGCTGTTTTATAACATTCATCATCATAGTGTTTAGTATTTATATACTAGATCCGTCAAAATTTTAGAAACTTTTGGAACTAATAATATAAAATGCCAATTTCCAATTATGCACTTTCATGGTAAACTGGTAACTCCGATAATTAACTGCCTGCAAAAAGATATTGCATGAAACACATTCTTAAATGCAGTGTTATTCTATTCATCATGAATATAATTCTTTTATTACTTTCAAGAATTCCAATGTTGTTATTAAGTTGCAAAATAATTAAAAGGAACCATTTTCGTCTGAAGAAGATTATTAGTTAATTAATAATATTAATTAACAGGAACTTTTACATTCAATGAAAGTGAGCAGTTTCACATTTGCTTAACATCTTCATTTCAGATGACCTACCAAATGAACCCGAGAGAGTTTTTGAACCTATGTCCACTAAACAGTCCGAAGTTCCTGTATGGAGAAAAGATTATGATGACTAAAATCACCATAGCAACAAGTGTTGTTGCTGAATATTGTATATATGATATTTTGATAGGATTGTGCTTATGATGTTGAATAATCCCCTTTGTTTTTTCTCTTTATTCTCATCACCTTTCTGCTTTACTTCGCTTCTTATAAGATCACTTATTAGTGACTTTTGTAAGAATAAATTTAAAACATATAATCCCTTTCCAGCTTTTCAAACATTTTTATTTTGCTTCCTTCGCTTTACAAAATAGATGGAATTTTGCTGGTGTTACAGTGTCATAATTTTTGCAGACTTGGCCTTTGCGTCCTATGTAATGTAAAGCGAGATTTCCACTTCACTGTTTTTGATACGCGCATCAGCACTAAATACGGTACGGTTGGTTGGTTGCAATACGCGTATTAATATCCATTCAAAAAATGTTTTCGTATTTTTACAGAATATCCATGCATAACTGCAGACGTTGCAAAATTTTAGTAGTTTGGTTGGTTACCTTTTTCAGTGATACGCGTATTGCAAAAAGAAAGTTCAAATCCAATTCAACTTTATTATTTGGTACGGGTATTTCCGAATAACAATCAATGCGCATGCTCAATAATACGGTACGTGCTGATACGCGTATTATTTTTTGAAGTGGAAAATAGTTACAGGCCATACAAAACAAAGTTACAAAACAAAGCCGGTTTTAATAAATTCCTTGATAATGCAGAAATCCATGTAATGACAGGAAAATGACATCAACGAAACTCGCTTTGTGGTCTTTCACTTTGCGAAAGTTCGCCCAGTAGATATTTAAATTTAAAAAAATATTTCCACCAACACACCAACGTACTGGCGTAGCTAGAGCTCAGTCAATATTTGTGGAGGAGGGTTTGGTCATTTAAAGTAGAAAGGGAAAACGTGCAAGTTACTTACTCGATACTTAAGACTGAAAGGAAATATCGTAACGTTGGACTTCTCCACAGAGTACCTTTATCTTGATTTACTTATTTCAACTGCTCTCATACAAAATTTTGAATAATAATTAGCGATTCGTGAAAGTTTATTTCGTAAAATTTTGCAAATCTCTTAGGTTACTGTAAAGGAAAAAATAGAAAAATCTCGAAATTTCTGGATTTTGAACATAGTGTGCATCTTCCTATAAATTTTCACATGCAATAATTTCTTAATCTGGAAAAAGTCTATTAGTGGAAATAGAAAGTAAATAACAGCAATTTTGAAAAGAAGTAAATAACAGCAATTTTGCTCATCTTTATAACTCAACATAATATTTTTGTTTCTGCACATTTAATTTTACGCCTTTTCGAAAGCCAAAATATTTCAAGAATATCGGTAAAATAAAACACCTTTATAAAAACGTATGAAAACCAGTTCTGAACGACGTTCATGCATAATAATTAAAAACTCTCTTTTCTCAGAACATAATTTATGTCAAAACTCCACCAATTAAGAGTTCCTGTCACAAAACTAACCATGGAAGCGAAAAAAGAGACATACCCACGTGATCATCTAACATAGCCTTACAAGCGCGTCTCAGCGTTTCTAAAATAATTAAAATTATTCCGTTCAAAAATTGTTATGCAATAAAGGACAATGGCTGAAGAAATTTATGCGATTAAAGAAAAAATGAATTTATCTTTTGAAGGCGGAATTATTTGAAAAATGGTGACAAGCGATTTTAGTTTAAAGCTGGGTTTCCACTTCTATGGATCAGACTGGATCGGATCAGAATACCCAAAGCTTGATTTCCACTTAAATTTGGCGCATAAAGTTTTTTTTGTCAACAAATATGGCGCCTGTCAACATTCGAGCTCCTCGTGCACGGAAAATTTTGATGTTTTCATTAATATGGAAGCTTAAACAGAGAAAAAAAATCAGTATCTAGATACAAGAAAAGATTTTGGGTTCGACAGTTGTTCAAGGAAAGGAGAATTTCATCTACTTGTGTCAGAGATATGCGATTGTTTGACCACGAGTACTTTTTTAAACAGTTCAGAATGCTTCCAGATAAATTTGAGAAACTGTTGTCTTATATTGCACAACTGATAACCAAGTCATCTATTAGATGTGACCTTCAACTTTCACTGTTTGCCTTCTTGTTTACATGTGCACAACATATCTACCATTAAGAGGTTTTCATTGGGATCCGGTCTTGGTTGATCCCAGACGGATCGGGAAAAAGTTCAAAATTTTTAAAAAAGATTAAAAAAATTTTTATTTACATTTGTTTTGATTAAAAAATCTCATGGCGCACACAGACACACCACCGCGAACTATCAGCTACTGCAACAAGGTAGTTCATGATGGGGAGTCCGTACGCGACCTGAGAAACGAAAAGGGCAGAAAAAAAGAAAGAAAAACTTCGGAAAGACAGCAACGACTAGCACTGCGCAAAAATCATACTATCCAATAGGACAACCCGCAGAAATCCGCCGGAACACTCCAGATAACCACAGGTTATCTGGCATGTTCTGGCGGACAACCACAGGCTATCCAACCGGACAACATCAAAAAAACCGCCAAACTGCGAAACCGCCAACCTCACTAAAAAAAAAAAACAGTTGTTCTCAATTTTAACTGTTGTCTTATATTGCACAACTGATAACCAAGTCATTTATTAGACGTGACCTTCAACTTTCACTGTTTGCCTTCTTGTTTACATGTGCACAACATATCTACCATTAAGAAGTTTTCATTGGGATCCGGCTTGGTTGATCCCAGACGGATCGGGAAAAAGTTCAAAAATTTTTAGAAACTGTTGAGAAATTTATAAAGTTTGGCTGAAGCTCAATGTTGCTAACCCTATTCATGTTGGGATAATTTCGTCCACAACCTCGTACCCAGGGTCTCCTGCCTTTTCGATATACGGACGGCTTCGTCGTCGTATATCAGTATTTCGAAAAGGCAAGAGACCCTGGGTTCGAGGTTGTGTTAATACACCCCTAACTGGAGCTATTTTGAGCAAAAATCAAACAATCAATTCCGGTTCCAGGCTCTGATTAAGGGAATTACACGTTTTCAGTAAATTTTGACAGAACCTCGGTGATGCTTAACTTTATACTAATTTGAGCCTCAAATGATGCTTAAATGAAGCTTCCGCCATGCTTATAAAGGCAATGGTGATAAAAGGTGATAAAATGGCGAATTTGTCAAATTTTCAATAAGAATTGTTTTTTGAATATTTTCTTTGTAGAACTCTAATAATTAAGCTTATAAAATACACAATTTTAAAATGGCAGAAGCTAGAAAGCCTTACTTTAGTGAAATTTATCAAAATCAAATACGTTTTTCTACATTTTTGTTTGTTTACGTTACGCTAACATTTTGTTGAATAGCTTCTTCTGAATTAATAATTCTTTTTCTAGTTTATTATTCTATAATTCAACACATAATGATATGTTTAATGTTGTTAATAAACCTTAACGTCACCTCTGGAATGCACCATATAAAAATCAATTAATATACATTTTAGAAAGAATTTGGGTAAGGTTTAACCTTTTAGAGATGAAGTAGTTCCAATTTGTTCAAGTAACAGCACCAAATGCATAAATATTGCATTTAAATTGTACAAAAAAGCATATTGATTTCGGACTTCGATAACTTTCCCTTATGCAAAATCCGCTAATCCAGTTCCATACAGATGACCTGCAAGAAGGGAAAATATATTGCCCGCATGATTTTTTTTTATAAAATCCTTTTCCGGCATAGACTAAGAATAAATTCTCTAGGTTAACGGTCATTTCTTTCAGAGTTGGTTTTGCCCGCCCCAGTATGAATAGGGTTAAATAAGTAGGTTGGGCGAATCCAGTTGAACCTGGACTGTTGCAGTTTTTGACACATCTTCCGTTTATAATCACGCATTTAATCACGCATTCTGACAGAACAACAAAGACCGAAAGAATTGCTACTGATTCGTCTCCAAAACAACGAAATCATGCTGTTTGCTGTTGTTTACCGCAGCCCATACAGTAGCACTGAAGAAAACGACCAATTTTTTCGTGCAATTCCTGGTATGAAAAGATACAACCACGTAGTTATTGTCGGTGATTTTAATCGAAGGGAAATTGATTGGGAGACACTTACATTTAGCAGCAGCCAAGACCGGGATTTTATTGATGCAGTCAAAGATAGTTTTCTGACACAACATGTGAATCAACCAACAAGAGGACGAGGATCGGACGACCCTTCGCTATTAGACCTTGTATTTACGACTGGGGATCAACATGTTGAAGACATCAAATACGCTTCACCACTTGGCAAATCTGATCACGAACTGCTTAAATTGAACTACCAACATCAACCAGAAAAGCTTCCATCTAAAGTTGTTTCTGATTTTAATAAAGCCGACTTCGCAAGAATGAAAGAACTTCTTGACATCAATTGGACAGAACATTTTAAAGACTGCGGAGATGATATTGATGATATTGACAAGCTATGGAACAAATTTGAGGTAACGTATAAGGAAGCCAAAGTAATATATATACCAACAAGAACAGTAAAGACTGGGAAAAGGGTGTTCAAGTATCGCCTTGATAAAAAGACGTTAGCTAAAAAGAAAAAGAAATACCGTCTATGGAAAAGGTTTATGGACAGCAAGGATGCGGACGCGTATCTCGCTTACTGTAAATGTAGAAATCAAGTACGTAGAATGACACGCAAAGCGAAAAGAGATTTTGAGAAAGAAATTGCTAGATCTATAAAGAAAAATAGTAAAGCTTTTTGGGCATACGTGAATGCAAAAACTAAGATTAAATCATCAATTCCAGACCTACTTGTGAATGAAAATTCCGAAAAGATGGTAGAAACCGACCAAATATTCTGGGTGCATTCTTTTCGAGCGTTTTTGTAGATGAACCAACGTTACCTGTTGTACTTGACGGCCTGAAGAAACCAATAATTGAAAGTGACTTTCAACTGGAGATGACGCAAAGAATGGTTTTGAAGAAATAAGAGGAATTGAATCCTAGCAAAAATCCTGATCCAGACGGCCTACATCCACGTGTTTTGAAAGAACTAGCGGCCGTGATTGCTGAACCACTTCACATGATATTCGAAAAGTCTTACACCCTGGGAAAAGTCCCATCCACTTAGAAGAGAACTAACATCACAGCCATCTATAAGAATAAAGGTGACAAACATTCTGCTGGAAATTACAGACCAATTAGCCTGACTAGCATTGCATCAAAAATTTTCGAATCGATAATGCGTAATTCTTTACTATCATATCTCAAAGCAAATAAACTTTTGTCAAATCGCCAGTTCGGTTTCCTTGGTGGAAGATCAACCATTCTGCAACTGCTCCAAATAATGGATAATGGACGGAAATTCTCGAAAATGGAGGTGTGATTGATATCATATATTGTGATATTAAAAAAACCTTTGACACTGTTACCCACCGTCGACTAATTGAAGTCTTGTGCCACTACGGTCAACAAGGTCCAGCTCTCTCCTGGATCAGAGATTTTCTGTCTGATCGATATCAACAAGTTTGTGTAAATCGAAACAAATCCGATGTATTTCCCGTGACGTCAGGAGTGCCCCAAGGATCGGTCCTAGGTCCACTGCTTTTTGTCCTCTTCATAAACACTCTGGTTCAAATTGTTGATGAGTCAGAACTTTTTCTGTATGCCGATGACTTGAAAATATTCAGAGAAATTGAAACCACCATTGACGCTGCTACCCTACAAAGCGATCTAAACAAATTATTGCAATGGACAGATACCTTCTTATTGAAATTCCGTCCGGACAAATGTGAGCACATGAAAATAAAGTCAAGGTTGAAGTCTCCCGATGCAACACAGTATGTAATTGATGGCACTGTCCTCAAGCAAAAATCAGATGTGGATGACCTAGGCATAAATTTCGACGAGCACCTTTCATTCGAAAAACACATTAACGAAAAAGTGAACAATGCTAATGCTCTTGTTAGTATGTTACGGCGAACATTTGTCTACCTAGATAAGGGTTGCTTTAAGCTGCTGTTCACAAGCATTGTACGCCCCCATCTCGAATATGGTGGTCATGTGTGGAACCCTCACTTGCAACGACAGATCTCCCTTCTCGAAGATGTCATACGACGCGCAACAAAATTGATACCTGGAATGAAAAAGTTAAGCTACAAGGAATGATTGGAAATCATGAACCTTCCGTCCCTGCAATATCGTCGATATAGGGGCAACATGATCGAGATGTATAAGATCACCCATGAACTTTATGATAAAGAAGCTATTTGCAATTTTCTTCGCTTTCGATCGCAGGATGGTCAAGAACACAACCTACGTCGTCACGAATTCACGGTCACCAGACAAAAATGTCTTAAAGACGTAAAAAAGTATTCGTTTAAAAATCGATTTGCGGAACAATGAAACAACCTGCCACCAGACGTTGTGCAAGCACCATCTCTTAATTCCTTCAAAAGTCGACTCGATAAGTTATGGAAAAGTGCTGGTATTATGTTCGATATCGATCTGAATCTCGTCGAAGCAACAACCTGTCGACAAACGCGATATCGACAAGTCGTTGAAGATTGAACCTGGTGTTAAAGGCACCATGTGCCTACTTCCAGAAATTTGTATAATGTATAATAGTATAATAAAAGTATCGTCAACGTCAACGCCAACGTCAACACGTCGCATCAGTCAGGATACAATGTTTATTGAAACAATTGGATTTGAAAGCACTTGTTCTTTGGTCGGAAAGTCCCTTAATAAATAAATAAATAAATGATTGTATTTCAAGGTATTTTTATATATTACAATGGCTCTTCATCCTATACATTTGTAAAACGAGATCAGTTAAGCATATACGAAGAAACAAAAATCGTCGATATTGAGATTTGCAAAAGAAACGCTTGGTAGAAATCAAGAAAAGCAAAGAAGATTTGATGATATTGTACGTACACCTTGGTATTGGTTGAGTTGGGAAAAATTGGTCAAACACAAATATGATACACCTTAAAAGTTAGGATTGGATATTGGTCATGCCTTATAGCGAGACACATACGTATTGGTTATAATGCAATACCAGAGCTCGGGCGGGCATAAGGCTTTCCGCAAGTTAGCTTATTGTAAACAAAAGTGCAATAATAAGAAAAAACTTCCTCTTTATATCCTTCTACTTTGGACCTCTCACCATTGAATTGTTGAAAATGCAAATTTTCATGAAAATTGAAAGCACTTTCGGAATTTGGTCCAAATTTTGCCCGAATCGCCCTTTTTTGGCCAAAATATGAAAAATGATTCACAAATTTGAAACCAGCATTATTGCATTGTACTACATCATGAAAATTTTAAGGGAAGTTTGGCTGATTGATTGTTTTATGATTCTATTTTTCCTTTTGTCGGTAACCATCCTAGTTTTATAACATCTTCTGTCGTTGAGTATTTCAGCATGACGAATGATGCAATTGTTCTCTCCAACAGTTTCTTAACCTTTAGATTGCGTCAGGTTCGAGAATAGAGAGTAAGTATCTTTCGTAGTTGATACAAAGCTGTCCCGTTTGAGGTATTGTTTAGATGTTTCTCGAAATTTCTCTGTGGTTTTACAAAACGATATAGCCCTCAGCATGCTCTATTGAGTATGATACGAAACTGGCAAAACTGCCTAAATAGATCAGGTAAGGTTGATGCACTACAAATGGATCTGTCCAAAGTTTTTGATTGCTTCGAACCATTTGTCGGATCGTGTGAAGAGTGCATCTACAGTACATGATTTTTATAGGTTAGCTATAAAATCCAACATTATTGCGGATGTTCTCTTTGCTTTTAGTTTTTAATTTTTATTACTGTTGATCTAATTTAGTCTTTTTGACTAGAAATTATATAACCAACGTTAAAGAAATAAAAAATAAATAAAATAAAAAATGAACACCAAGTAATTTATAGCTTTCAACTCTTTGAGCCAAATGTTCAAATTTGAAAATTGAATGTTCTTGGTCATTTAACTTGTGAATCTTTGAACCCGATAAATATAAGCAATATTTTGGTGTTTTTATCATAGAAAGCGACGTAATTGCCTTTGACTAACTTTGTTTGGTTAAAGAAGGCAAATTTGGAGAGATGACTCGTTCATTCAAACTTTTTTGACAGTGATAGTTAAAAGGGGCTACGACGTGATTCATTCACGTGCTTGTTGTGTCGTAGCCCCTTTAAGTTTTGCGACTGTCTTGTTTTTCAGTTTCTCCCCCATGCCAGTCTATATGTTCATTTGAGGAGATAAATAAATCAATCAAACCTTATACTTATCATTATTTAGTCGGCCAGAATCGGGTATCAAGAATAGTAGTCATCCGAAATGAGCACCTGGTTTTCGGCCACAGAAAAAGGAAACATCCGAATAATGAGTCAGCCATTAGTTTACAAAATATTCTTTACAAATTTCCCGTTTGAGAATTCATATATCTATATGTACAAAACAAACAAATTGTTCCCCAACCGAAAATTTACACAAAAGAAAAGCGCCTTATCGAAGAACCGACATATAGTTTTTCATCAAAATTTCTCGGACACTATCCAGTACGCTTGATAAATTACACAGCAAAAAAACAACAACTCAGAAATAAATAATTCAATTTAAATAAATTCCGAAAAATATGCACCAAAAAATATGTAAATTTGGAGTTGAAATCCACGTGATCAAAATTGTAAATTCAAAATAAAATACCATGTTGATGGCGCGCCGTTCCTGTAGTTTGACAGGGGCGATGGCGCGCGTTCATCAATGACAATAGATATAAAAATAATAATGAAAGTTTAAAAAAAATACGTCCACGTATTTCACTCAAAAGTCGGTATCATGTTTGGAAAAAGACGTGAGAATGCTAGATAAAACATCAAGTGAACCAAGTTCAGTTATGACACTAAAATAAACTCAGCTTGTTTCTCAGCATGTAATGAACTTCTGCCATGCGAACGAATGTCCACCATTGACCATTGTAGAGACTATAGGTTCAGGCAACTCTTTGCGATCTTTTGCATAATGACCTATAAATCCCAGCTGAAGAGGTGATGCTTCACCAGCATATCTTGAACGTCCTCTTTCATATTAGCAGCATTCTATGAAGAACATATTAATAGTTGGAAGGGAAACTCAAAAGCAGCAGTAAAATCTCCTCAAGTCCAGAGTCAAACCATCACACACATACAAACATCTAACACCAGTCCTTTTAATGCTATGTCCATGAAACTTAACGCCATTAAGGACTGGCGTAGAAAGGGCCAAGAAGGTAGACAAACTGTTGTCATGGTATCAAAGAGGGTTTACCATTTCTGTTTCTTTAACTTCATAATCGATGGAGAGGTTGAAGGAAAACTGAGCAAGCACTCTAAAAATCAAAACTTGAAATATCAACGTTAATGTCAACGAAAAGAGCAAATTGTACATGTTATGAACAAGTTCTGTCAGGAGGAGTGGAAGACAATGAGTTATCCTAACGAAAAATATGAAAGAGCTGTGAGTAATAATAATACAAGTAATATATCAAAATATTGCATCAAAACGAGACGGGGTAGAATAGCTTGGCAAAATATCGACATTTAAAACAAAATTGGGAAATGTTAATTAATGTGAGAAGACGCTGTTTATGTGAGAAGGGTGCAAAAGATTACCTCAATTCGCATTTGACTTGAATCCATCCAGGACTTTGAATATAAGAAAAAGGATGATACCTAAACGTGATAGGAAAAAAAATGTTACGACCACCACATGAAAGGATTCAATACCAAGGATTCAATACCAAAGGATTTTGATTTTGACGACAGACAATTCGATGGATTTGATTTTGTTTACACTATTTCCTTTGCCATTGATGTCGACATTGGCATAACCAACAACAACAACAACAACAACAACAACAACAACAACAACAACAACAATAAACAAACAAACAAGAGAAAGAAAGTCATACCAACGGCTTGTGATGTTTTCACATAAACAGAGTAATTCAAACCAAAGATGTAAAACCTGTTCACTGAAAGAATGAAAATATTAAGGAAATATAATCCTAAATCCATTGAAATTTGTATGGTAGGACGAGGGAACTTTATTTATAGGAAAATCTAATCGAAATTACTACAGAAAATTCAAGTGACAAGACAGGATGTTCTGCGAGACAGGGGAGTAAACAGAAACAAAACTTGAGAAAGAATTTTTACAAGAATCCTGTTATACAGTTTCACATGAAACAAATGAACCGTACTTACTTGAGACCATAACAAATCCAAGATCGAAGCTATGTGCAAAGAAATGAATCACTATCAAAGCTTTAAAAAGGGCAAACACAAATTTAAGAGGAAACATTATGTCACTTGGAGTTAAGAGGAAACATTATGTTACTTGGATTTAAGAGGAAACATTATGTCACTTGGCTTGGGTAATAAATAGACCGATCCAGAGTTCATATTTTTATGTCGTAATTTGACTTTGTCAGCCTCGTTTTCGTGCATTACATTGTTTCACAGTAATTATCTAATTATGCATTTGATTAACTGCAAATCAGTGTGGGACAATTTTAAGTAATTATCAACACAGAAACTGTCTAAATGCGTCATAAAAGCATGAATTCTGAATAGGTCTATAAAATTGTCGATGCAAAATTGAAACTTCTAAGATGATTAAAAATATAAGTATGTAGTTTTGAAAGCTTTAATTCCATTCATCGTCATATTGTGGGTTGGCAATCAACTTTCTGCTTACATTTGCTCTTAGACTTCAACAATAATAGTACTGATTAACGTTTCAAATAACGATTTATCATAATTCAACAGAAAGCAGAAACATCGTCGAAAGAAACTGGTAGTTACCTTTACATCGTTGTTCGCTTTAACATGGTCGTGGCTTGAGTTTATGACTTCTACAGCCTATAACAACATTTTTATACATGCTTCTTTATTGTTAATATGCAACTGAAATTGTAATCAGGTTTGAAATAAATATTCAATTCAAAAAAAACAAACAAACAAACAAACAAACAAACAAACAAACAAACAAACAAACAAACAAACAAACAAACAAACATGGTGACCAGATATGCATACCCTGTATAATATTTCTTCTGGAGTCAATACTTTTCCATCTTCATCCAACCTAAACATGTACAAAAGAACCCCCTTTTAAAAAGAACATCATCCGACCCTCACAGACTCGAAACAATTATAAACCGTTTACACCATAAGAAAAATAGGAGAAACAGAACAGGCATCTTTCTTACTTGTATGCTTAACCTGACTCTAACCCTCACAGACCCAAAAATTTATTCAGGGTTTACAGCCATGAGAAAAATAGGAGAAAGAGAAGAGGCATCTTTCTTACTTGTAGGTTTTACATAGCACGAGCCTGGAATACACAGATTGAAAGTCTTTTAAAATCTCTCGTCTGCTAACCTATTGAAAAGGAAAACAAAGCATTCATTACGTAAAGCATTGACAAAAGACCCATGTTGTGCTTTTCAATCACTTAACGAAATGGGACATTAACCATAAGGGCATCCTAACTTACAGGATCCAAATCTCTTCTGCTTTGGAAAGTTTGAGGGTTTTCGTCAGAATTAGCTGACCTACTTAAAGTTGTAACGGTTTTAAAGGGCGATATGGGCAACCTTCACAACTTTTACTGTTTATTGGATGATGTATAAACTGGGAAAATAATAAAAGCCATACTTCTTCGATGAACATCCACGGGTGAGATTGACCTGATATTGTTGATTGCCTGAGACCATGATCGAACACACGTTTCAAGGAATGATACAACCTAGACCAAACACAAACATACAGGAGATGTAAGTTAGTATTCTCTGGTCTTGAGAGTCGATTCGTGGAAGAAAATCCAAGATTGCAGACAGAACTTCGACCTCACTAGAATGACGATTCATTTAGGAAGACAGACATCTGAACTAGCAGGACTACATCAAGTCCAAGTGTGGACTTACTTTCCTCGCACTAAATCATTCACAGCTTCTGAAACGCTATCATCACCGGCGAATGTGTACTCTTTACTGCGTTCGTCCAGCACTTGTACAAACTTTGCAGGAAACCAACCTTCAAAAATATGGTTAAAAATGAAAACAACAGAATACTTAAAGTGATAATGCATTCCATTCGAGGTCTTTTTTGTGCAAATGTTGCTATGTAATTCTTTAAGAAGAAACACTTGGTCACCTCTAAGCCCATTGAGTTCTCCAACCCAGCAGTGTTCGTCTTTCTGTGATATGATCGTAATAAGATCGTTTTTACGAAACCCTAACTCATCGTCTTCATGTCTTTCAAAGTCAAGCAAGGCTTTCGCTCGTCTATGTTTGGACCTTAAGAAATTTTTTTGGGAAAATCACATATGCAAGAAGGAAATTTTTCATGTTACAGAAAGATAAAGAAGAAAAGGTACTTTCTTGACACAAAAACAATTTTGTTAGAACATTTTTTTAAAGAAAGTGGATCGAGAGTACCTTACAACATTCACATAATTTTCAAAGTCGTTGGAATGACTATCAGCAGAATAGTCTGGTATCAGGTCCTAGAAAAGACAAACAAAAAAGATATTGTCAAAAGTAAACAACAATTCTTTTATGAAGCCACGTTCACACGTAACATAATTCAATAAATCTAATTTCTCCAATGGTTTTGAGATGTAGAAACTGACCATGACACACAAAAATGTCAGTCGCTAAGCACTTACCGATTTCGTTCCTTTGTAATCAAAATGTCGTGCAATTAACAAGATAGCTTCTCTTAAATCAGAAATTATTTCTAAAATAAAACTTCTTAAAAATAAAATTTCTTAAAAAAAGGTTTTGAAGGTATTAAGGTTCTGTCTATCTAAACTTTTAGATAAACTATTAGATAAACTTACTTAAAATAGAATAGTTAATCGCGTATCTTACCTAAATTATTTAAAAATTAATCAATTGTCGTCAATGAAGAAAAAAACAAAACATTCGTATCATGAAAAAATTTCTACTTTGAGCATAATTTATGTAATAGTTTACCATCTAACAGAAACTTTTCTGAAAAGATGAAAATGCATGCAATCAAGAACTCCCAAAGAAAGATATTTACCGGTTTGCAAAACATTCTTGGCTTTCATAGTGATGGCATTGTTTCGTCCTGAATGTTAAAATAATGTCTATAGTCTATGTCAAAAATATTTGCACTTATTACATAAATGAATTCTATTTCTGATCTACTTATTGGATTTTAGCAAACGAGGCAACAAATTAAAGGTATTGTCAAGCACTTTAAAATGTTATAAAAAAATTAAATTTTTGCTTAATTTTGATAATTCATTTGCGTTAAAATTTTTTGAGTTTTTTACAGAGAGGCCATGAAATATCCATTTTTGCATGACAGAAAGCCTGACACAGTGGTATATTCATTCAAATTTGAGTTATAGCGCAAACTTTAGGTAACCCTAGGTAGAGCTTTTGAGAAGCGCGTTGTCATAGTGAAGTGCTTTGCAGCTGGAGCTCATGTGGCAAGATCAAATGTCAATAAAGAAAAAAAGAAATTTCTATTTACAAAGGAAACTTTGTATATTTGACTTTTTCAACTATCAATTACCTCAAAACCTTATAAAATGATTGAAAACGTTTGAGCAATTAAGGACTTCAGAAATAATAAAGAACAAAGAATTGTTTTGCAAACGTGCCTCATTTAACCAACTATTATGGGTTAAAGGTTTACACCATTAAGTAGGTTAAGTAAGTCAGGAAAATAAATAATCACCGTTTGATTATATTAAAAGTTTACTTTTTCAACTGGTAGAAAAACCTCCATTTCTTGGTCAATTCAATGTTCTTATTTCAAATGTTTTGAATTGCCGAGAGTAACGTTCATCAAACTTGAGATTTTTGATTCCGAAAAGTTCCATCCTGTTAAGAAACTCACAAAAGAACCTTCCGCTGATGAATCATTGTGTATCGTGATGTGTATCAACAAGAGAGGTTTCGATTATGGCTTCTATATAGACAGCAGAAATAACATTTCTATCCTTTTTCATCTTTAGGGGAACTAGTCCTTACTTTGAGCTGTTCCACACAAAATATTTCTCTCATACACTGCAGTACCGATATCATAAGCTAGATTGTACCAAGATTTTTTAAGTACAGGTGCATTTCGTCGATGAATCTGAAACAAAATAAGAACAATTATATATTACCTTACATATAACTCAAACACAGGAAATAACCCATATATACTAACTGTTTATTTCAGACATTACCTTCGAATATCGATTTCCATCACAGAGACAGTACGTGATGTGACAGGACGTACTTAACTTTTATGTCAGTCAAAATACACACCGTAATGCCCTCATAACCAGTTAGTATAGGATTATAACGTAACATTATAACAAGGTAAACAAAAACCAAAAATTAAGGGTTTTTTCGACTATATTTTATCGCTCATAGTCAACAAGTACTGTTGTCGTATCTCCATCATAACTGATCAGCATGTGTATGCATGCGATACATCTCTTTGGAAACATACAATCTAATCATAATGTCATGATGTGGTCATGATGAACCAGTTCATGTAACTTAGGACTCCCACAGAAAAGAAAACATGGGCGAGAAAAGATCATAGACAGAGAGGTCTTGGTAAGAAATACTTAAAGCTGGACTAACCGGTAGTTGGTAGTTGTTATTTTTTTCATACTGATTATTTGCTTCGGCGAGGAGGTACGTGTAATGCTTCTTTCGATGTGTGTCGAGGATTATGTTCGTCAGGGATGCTGCAGCTTTTCCAGAACACTAAAACAAATGTCAAAGTTTTCAAACTAATTGACATAAAAGTCCTAAAAGATAAACTCTACTGAAAACTTACTTAAAAAAGATTAGTTTATGAAATAGTTTATAGTGTACCTTACCTCCCCACAACATTCAAAAAATTAAGTGAAGTCAAAATCAATCTCTATTATGAAAAAGTTTCTACTTTGAGCATAATTATCTAATAATTTACCGTGTAGGAAGACCTTAATTAAGAAAGACGTTTTTATGACTACCAGTAAACAAAATCAACGCTCTCCTTTCACAGTACGAATAACACACAATAAATGTTGTATAGGAAATGTAAAATAAAACCTCCAGCAATTGTTGTATATCAATTATTTCGCTAGGCAGATCAGATAACAAGTTGAATATTTGAGCAGAGTTTTCGAACTTTATAAATTCTTCTTCCTAAAATACATAATCAAGTCAAAAACTTTCAGATAAAAAATATGAAAAAAGTGAAAATAGATTTTGTCTTGTTTCAAAAATCTTAGAGCATGGCGAATAAAACTGTTACATTATCTTCGAGAATTGAAGTCCCATGAGAACATCACAAAGTACTCAGTGTTAGTTACTTAATGTCATTAGAAAATAGTCGATTTTGAAGTTCATTTGTTAGTATTTTTAACTTAAATACTCCAACACTTTTTTCATCACATGATAATAAATAGATACTGTGCATTGGTTGGAATTTCGTCATGTGATCAAAGATAAATTAGATGGCGTGGAGAAACCAACACTCCAAAAAATGACAAAAAGTTTCACAAAAGTAAAATAGCAAAAATATAAAAACAAAATAGACAACAAGTTGCTTCCAGACCAGATAATTTTCTAATGACTATGGAGGTAACTACCCAGTGGGCAAAATCTTTAAAAAGACTCTGTGGAGGAGTGTTTTTTTATTGAAACAACAGGCGAATTGCTTGCCATTCCTATAGAAAACACTCCTCCTCATAGACTTTTTGAATATTTTGCCCATCGGGCATTGCCCAATGAAATACAGTTAATAGAGAAAGAAGGAACTTCAAAAAAAATAATAAAATGATAACATACCAATTTCAAAATGCTTACCTTGTATTTCATCATTCCTAATGTGAGTTTAAATAATGCAACTGAACCTTCGTAAAAAAATATATCCCAAACACGAAGCAAAACCTGAAACAAACATAAAAATAGAAGATCATTCAAAAGGAAACAGGAATAAATTAAAAGAAACAAGCTGAACTTAAAAGAAATGGATTAGCATCACACCATTTTGTAGAGTATCAAAACACAAAACTATTCTCGAAAATGGAGTTTGAAAATGGTTTGTTTTCAAAATAGTTGGAAAAAATTAATAATTATGTTCCTCCAACTTATTTGGATGAATGAGGCATAGTTACAGCAAGGCCCTTGTTCTTACAAACAATAGACTTTTCCCGAATTTCTGTTTAAACACCATGTTGAGAACTTATAAAACAGGTTTTGACATATACGAAATAAAAGTTAATTGAGATGGAGGTAAAGAAAACCAATTGCAAACCACAACCCAAAAATTTACCCGAGCGGCACAAGGATTTCCGCAGTTGTTGAATATGTGAAATACGAACACAGCATGTAGTGGACACACAGACAGGGTTGACTTAATAAGCGGATATTGTCAGCACACGATAAGTTTATAAAGAATTTTGTAAAGCATCTCCTTGTTGATTTTGAGTTAAAATGTTCATATGCTCATATATGGAAACTTTTTCACATCAAAAATTGGATTAGACGGGCTTTTGACACAACTTTATTTCAAGCAAGTAGTTAAAGTACTTATCAGAGAAAAGATCAGGGGATAAAGTTGGGGGAAAATTTCGTCACCTGCAAAAATATTAGTCACTTTTCCCTTTCCAAATTTCATGAGCCCGCAACAAAGTTCATAAAAAAGAAAGCACTTCTCGGGTAAAAAGAAATCAGAGAAAAATTTAATTAATTGGAAAAGTATCAGTCACTTTTCCCCAATTCCTTCCCTGAAGGTAACGGTTTAAGCCAACCTTACGAAAACATTATTAGCTATAAATAACTTAAAACTCAGTAAAATTAAAAAATTAAAAAAGAAAATGAAATGAAAAAATGAAAACATATCATGTATGCCAAGGTTAGGTCATTTTAGCTTTCCTATATTATAATACATACTTTAAGTAGATTTTTTTTTATTGTATATCGTAATTATTTGATTAAGCGCACATATTTAATTATTTAATTCAAGGGATTTTTGGTGCGCCACTTATTCAAGCAATATTCCAAGATTCTTATTTTCTTAAGTCTGGTTAAACAACAATCTAAAAAATAGTTTTTCATAAAAAAAATATTTCCATTTTACCATTACAACTTTGATGCAGAAAAAAAATATAATTTATTAGCCTTCTCACATAATTAAATGAGCAAGGTACTATTTTACTTTAAAGAGAATTTTCACGATTTTCCAGATGAGATCTAAAAAACGAGTAGATGATTAACCAAGTCAGTGTGGAAATTAACGAGAATAGACGACACGCTGTTTCGACAAATCCATGATATCTTTTGACTAGCTTTCAGGGAAGTCTCCCTCCATGCTCACGTTAACTGTAAATATTTTACACGTTTTTTTAAATTTACATTAAACAAAATTATAAACCATGGCAAATTAGAAAAATACAATACCGTGAGTATCTCTATTAGTGGAAAGATCGTGTTGTCTATTCTCATTAAGATATAAAATCTGTGAAGTTAAAATATGGCGAAAAAAATAAATAAATTCATAAAGCGAAAAATAATAAGCTGAATTAAGCATTTAAGAAAGCTTAATGACAAACCATGTATTAGTCTTGTGTTTTTATTGATTTCCTGAAGTATTGCTAACTAATGTCAAAATCATATTTCACCGAAAAATCAGTGCGAGATATTGAATTCCAATCTAACCACGAAATTAAAATGCAGCGAAATTTCATCCTGCAGAAATTTCTATTCCTTAAAGTAAGATGATAGTGGAATTAATTTACTACAAAATTGATAAACAAATTCTCCTATTAAGTGTTCAAATATTAGAATGCATCATCATCATGACCTGGAACAGTATCCTTTATCCATTGCTTTTTCTAGTGCATCTCTATACACAGCATTTCAAATTAATCCATGTTTATTAACCGATTTGCTTTGTTGCTCTCCATCATTGCTTTTGACATCAAAGAAGGTGAAAAATATAAGAAGTTTCATAGTTTCATAGACCGCATGCTGACCAGTAGGCAAGCTAGAGCAATGCTTAACGTATCTCTAGCGGTAAGTTAAATAATAAGTTGACTGTTGGAGGGGATGAAGAGCCATTGAGGAAATGCCCCAAGGACGTTAAAACTTCCCATTACTTACTTACGGCAATGGCAGCTATCCATTAAAACTCGAATTTGTTCTTTGTATTCTCTCTTTCACCCACAAAAATTTGACACGGCGATGGAGTTTCTATTAAAAGAGTTTTGTGCGTGTGTTGGACAGATAGATGGATAATGTGATCAATTATTAGCATAATGCATGTATGCGTAACTGTGAATTAAATCATCAAAACATCAAGTGATCATAAACATTAGTGTAAAAAAACCACAAAAACTTATATAACTGGATTTTGCCAATATTATGGAAATAGGTTTTAAAAATTGTGATGAAATGAATAATATATATATGGTATGAAAGATTAACACTGCAAATCAAACAATTTTAAATAATAGTTAACTCTCAGAGCATCTCTATCCACATCTCTCATCATCAAAGTATACACAAAAAACTTACTTTTATAATGTATTAAAAATACTTGTATTACTTGTATTAATACTTGTAAAAGAATCAAAGCATTTTCATTTTTCAAAGTAAGTTTCTTGCTTCTTCATGTGGCCATGTTTAGAGGAAGGTTTTAAAAACGTTATCCAGAAAACGGTACTTTGATGTATTTGATGTATTTTTCGTTTAGTATGCATATTATAGTCGAGTGCAAATTTTGACATTCAATTCAAATTAACAAAACAAAAGAGGAAATGATTGGCAGTTAAAAATCTTGTAACAGAAAAAAGACAAAATCACACTAAATTCTATTGATGTACTACCAAATGTTATGTAAAATACCAGCTCCCTACTATCAATGTAAAATGAAATGATCAGTTGAAGATGAGGTTATAAGACTCTTAGATAATTATAAACCAAGTAGAGAAGATTTCTACAGAACTACAATCATCCTTCGCTCACCTTATGCTGCAGAACGTTCGCCATCGCCGTGAGGAACCAATGTAATGTGATAAGGGAAAGTTCTGAAAAAAATAAAATGGATGATTTGCAATTACTTGAAACAACCTTAATGAGAATCTCCTTGATAGCTTTCAATCAACACAATTGTTATTTCAAATACCAGAGACCCAGTAGAATAGTTCTATAATATTATTCTTTCACAAAACTTAATGCAATAATTACAATTAACCATATCCTATGAAGCCATGATGCTGAATAACGCATTGGCAATCCAGAATTTGGTTTACTTTAAAAAAAATATTTGCCTGCAAATGGACAATTACACTTTGTACCTATGTCATGCTCCTTTAATGCTTCATCCAGCTGTGGTATGTAACTGGCAATCAGTTGTCGTAAAACACGCTGGTCAACCTGCAACAGAGCATACAAATTATTTAAGTCTTCAACAAAATAAAATTATTTCACCTTTACTTTATATTTTTATAAGTCATTCAGCTTTGATGTTTTGTAAGAAAAAAATACCTTGTGTTGTTAAGGTAAAGTAGTCCATTTATTTATAGTTAAGAAACTATTTAAACTTCAAAAGCCCAGCTGCCATGTGTGTGTGCTTTTATTAGGAAAAACACTTTTCCAATTAAGATACAATTATATTTCTGTCATAATAATATAGTGAAACCCCTCTGTAGCAGACATTGCATATAGCCACCTCCTTACAGCGGCCACTTTCTGCAGGAACAGATGTCTTTTCCATTTGAAGTCAAAACCTCTACTTAACGCACACCACCTTATAGCGGAAACATTTCTTAGGTCCTGATAATATATGCTATAAAGTGGTTTCACTGTATTTTCTCTTGTTAGAGACTAAAATGCTTGTGTAAAATAACTCAAAAACATGATTCCTTGAAAAGGTGAACACAAAAACAACAAAAAAACATTGAAAATGGAGTTCAAACAGTTTGAGAATGTTATTCTCACCTGAACGCCTATCAAAGTTGAGGAATAATATGAGGAAGGAAGGAGATCTTCAATAATGGCTACCATTATCCAAAAAGATGTTTCTTCATCCATAAATAAGAGTAATGATGCAGCAATCTGAAAAACAAAAAATCTTTGAAAAATATCCCTGAAAAATAATAAAAGTAGTCCAAACATTCACACGAAAATGTTATAATAATTCTTTGTTTCTTTTTAAGACAATCCTTCCTACTTCAACATCATACAGTTTGGAAAAAAGTCCTGAACCCTTTGTCTTTGTTGTTTCCATTTGAACATGTTAACAATGTGGTCATACCATGCCCATCCCTTGACAATAGCCAATATCAGGATAAAGCCAGGCAATAGCTGTGAGGATTCTTTGTAATTTTTTTATGCCAATGCTCTCCATCGCAGAGAAGCAAGCATTACTCGGCATCGTTCGACAAAGGTCCTAAAATCGACAGATGAATGAACTTAAAAAAAACCACTCAAAATTAACAGTACAAAAAAAAAAAACTGTTTTCAAATAACAGGAAATTCTGTTTATTTTTTCTTGAACCCATAAGCTTAAACAAGAAAAGAAATTAGAAACCTTCTCGATCTGGCTTGAAATTAGGGAATCGTCATTAACCGATTTCTTCAAAATTTTCTAAAAGACGAAAATTGAATAATTAAAATTATTAAAATTTGGTAATGACCTATAAAACAATGTTTTATTCATACTAGTCATACATTATTTTGTTACATTATTCTGTAACAAATTAGTCACATTTTTTATTTAGGGCCCATTCTTTTCATGCACAGAATCGTTTTTTTCTCGTCCAACTCTTCTCTTTTTTTTTTCTTTCAGAAATATTTTGAACCAAAGCAGTCTAGAATTTTTATGATTTATTAACATAAATTATTTCTGGAAACTTCGTTAAAGATGTAAACAAATATGGTAATCATGAAAGAAGATTCTACATTGCTATAAAATCCAAACAAAACAAAACTGCATTGCATAATTATTCAAAATTGAGAAGTAATTATTCAGAAATTAATATTGGAGCATTTGGAAGGTTTGGAATCGAAAGAAGAGGACCCTTTAACAATTCAGAAAGATCAGTTTTGAAATTGTTTTGAAATTTGTGCTTGCATCCTATATATTAATCACGATCTGTGCATCCACTTTTTAGTTTGGTAAGTGCGGTAAAAAGGACTGGGAACAAAATGTTTGTATGGAAAATTATGTAGTGGCATCTTAGATTAGTATTATAGGGATTACTAATAGTGATTAGTATTATAGAAGTAGTTTGACATCATATGACACATTGCATTGCATCCTAAATAGAACGCAACATTTAAGGGCCAATATCTGAAGAACCAATGGGGATAACTGACATCCATTGGAGTTCACAATAATTGTCACAGGTTGGCAAACAATTTTCCAGGCCAATCGTGATGTTACACTATGATGCCAATAAAACCTTTGATCGACGATATCTACGTAACGGTTCGTCATCAATACGGGATGATCCAATACATTTTCTTGATCAGCTTTTCAGGCTTGAGGAAAATGAACCTGTTAAATGTTTTTTACCCAGAATACTAGTGTTTAACATTATTTCTTTTGTGTTCATAAAAACTATTTGAAAGTTTTACCTTGTATGACATTTCAGATTCCATCTTTTTACGTAAGGCTCCTGAAAGTCGCGGCCATAACTACAACAAAGAAGTTAGTATTGGAGGTCCATTCCATTTGCTTATTTGAAATCAAAAGATGCAATAAAAAAAGTAACGGCATGAACGAATTCGAAGGGAGAATGTAGCCATACTCAGTATATACGAAGTTTAAAATATTCTTACGTGAATTCTCATACTATGCGGGATCCCGGCATATATCAATTCAGTTAATTTATCAGTCCTTTCGAGACTATTCGAAACCTAGAGAAAATATTAAGTACATAAGGTAAAGAAAAAAGAAACAGTGAAAAGAGACTATAATATAAAGACAGCACTTCCTCACATACATTCATATAGAGGTTATCAAAATTTAAAAGATCGTGATTTTATTGGTATGTCTCCAATAAGTAGCATGGTCAAACACACTATGCAAAATCATCGTACCATGTCCCAGGTGAGATCTCCTACTGATTTCTTCTCCGTAGATTCTATATAAGCTGTCCATTTAAGTCTCATTGATGGATCTTCAGCTGTTGCATAGGAAAATGGATCAGGATCTTCTGTATCATTATCTGCAAATTAAAAAATATTCAAAGTAGCTTAACAAACAGCAAAAGGTTTTGACTTTTCGATCATTCCTTGCTATTTTGTGCTTGGGTTCTTTAACGTATAAACACGATTCACTCACTTTTGTCAATTCGAAAACCAAATTCATCGTAATCACATTCTGGGTGAACACCAGAATCTTCTGTCTAAAAAATGATGCATACCATGCTCTTAGAAATGTTTTTCAATGTATACACAGAACTAGTGTGAAAATAAACAAATGATAATTTTCAAACCTGTTGTATCTGCCCGAGGATATCTTGAGGCCACATACTTGAGATAAGTGCAGAAAATGGGCCGCCCAAAAATGGAATGTGTTGAGAGGGACTAGCTGAAGAGCACGATGAATGTGTACCAATTTCACTTCCAACGACCACACTGGCTGGCTTGTGCTCCCAATGTGTGCCGTTCTCATCTTCAGAATCCTCTTCATCAGATGAAGCTACCATTGGGGCTATGAGAGAAAATCACTCAATAACGAGAGTAAATAAATAAACATGAAAATAAATAATAAAAACATGTCGTACATCCTTTATGCCAACAATAACAATACCCAAAGAGTTTCATTATAAATAATCAGTTAAAAGCTGATGCTGTTTTAAAAAATGTTTTGGAGACAGAAGTTTTTGTTATAAAAGTTATTCCTTTAAAATTATTAAAAAAATTAATTAACCACTAACTTAAAAATCTTCTAACCACATCAAATAACAATAAAGAAAATTTGATCACGATTAAAATATAACCTCATGACAATCATTTTGTAGTGAGTTAAATAGATGTTATTAAAAGAGAAGACAAGGCATTCCTGTTTAAAACACTAACCTTTCACTAAAACACTAATATTCTGATAACGTAAAGAATCCATGTATAGATGTATCAAATATGAAAGCCATACACTCATATCAAATTTCTGTTTTAAAGAATTTTTTTTGCATGCATGGAAACAAAACTTGTTTAAACAACTAACTATATAACCTTGAAAAGAATTTCATGACAGGTGTTTAATGTTGTTAACTTGCAAAATGATCTTCCAATGCTGGTTGACATGGAAACAAGAGTAAAGCAAGCATGTTATTTGGTATATGTTATATCAATCAGTGAAAAAAAAAGAATATATCATAAGGATTATTAAACAATGCAAAAATTGAACTTGAAGGACATTGAAGAAGAAAAACATAAAACATTTATCTGGTGATATCACAGGTAAAATATAATAACTTTGCAAGACCATAAAAAAATGGCAAAGGCACGTTTAAAAATTATTCAATAAATTTTCGAATAGATAAATTCCGAAATATTTGTGGAAATTTCAATGTTCATATCAAATCAATAACATTTTTAAATACTTTATACTTTAGGGAGCTTATACAATTACATAGATTAATTAGCTACCTTCTAAAATAATTAAAAACAAACAGAAAAACAGACTAGCTTGAATTCTAAATTACCTTTCTGGGGTTTATCATTATTAATTTCAACATTAACTTTCCTAGGCTCTATTCCCTGACTTTCCATGAGTTTTTAATTTCACAAATCGTCAAGTGAAATTTTTCTGAACTCAAATAACTTTGGATCAGGAAGATTCAAAATAGGAGAAGACATAAACTATAAACGCTAGAATCACCTGTTATTACCGAAATTAATTGTATTAACTGTATTGTATTAATTGTATAGTTAATTTTGGGCATTTAAATAAATTTGTTTCGAATTTTCCAGGCATTTTTTAGAAATTATCAGTTTTTCTTAATAACTTTCTGATACTAAATTTCCTGAACAGCCGTTTTTAAAAATTTCCCGATATTAATTTCTAAGAAGTATTAAAATTTTGGCATGTCCCTAATTTCAAGATTTTTTTCATTAAGACACATGAATTAGTAAATAAATGAAATATTATAGATTTGATAAAGTTTTCTCATTCTCAAGACATGATCCTAATATATCCAAAGCAAGATTTACAAATTTTGTTCAAAGGACAACGGAGGTCAAAAAGTTTTGTGTTTATAATGTCACTTCCTAGTGGGCAAAATCTGAAAATGATAGGTAATATAGGTATTATCTATAAATTCATGTTAGTTTTTTCCCTTGGACAGTAACAAATAATGTGATCTCTTAAAAAAATAAATTCATCAAGTAGCACAACCCAGTGGGCAAAATCTTCAAAAAGTCTATGAGGAGGAGTGTTTTCTATGGGAATAGCAAGCAATATCCCACTGCTGGAGTTTGACGTCAGATGGCACATTGCATTGCACCCTAATAGAATGCAATATTTTAGGGCAAATATCTCGAGAACCAACGGGAATAACTGACGTCACTTTGGTCACTTTAGAATCTTTG
Organism: Turritopsis rubra; assembly: GCA_039566895.2. Taxonomy (NCBI): domain Eukaryota; kingdom Metazoa; phylum Cnidaria; class Hydrozoa; order Anthoathecata; family Oceaniidae; genus Turritopsis; species Turritopsis rubra. The sequence goes on along the minus strand of CM077631.1, from coordinate 8,780,158 downwards.
ATCGACAATATCTCCATAATGGTAGGTTGTACACAGGCAATCCCATACATTTTTTATATTGACACTTCACGATACCCTGTTAACTTATTCGCATAAGTTTGAAAGATATTACTTATGTTATGGTTGGTCTTCTGTTATTCTCTATGATCAGCTAGTATAAAGCAGAAATCCTTTTGCACATGAGGGAATCCAGTTTTGTTTTGTTATGTCATTCTTGTGTTTTTGTGTTGTGTTGTGTTTTTGTTGACATCATCAAGTAATGTCGTCATGTTTTGAATTTTAAAAGAATGAAGTCTTCATGTTGATTAAAATACAGTGAAAAAATGGTAATCATCATTGTTATGAATTAGATAAAAAATTGAAAAAATGAAAGCTGTAACACAAAAACAAAAACAAATGTGTTCTTGTTTTTCTCTTTTGCTCTGAGAAGTAGTGTTTTTTTATTGAAACAGCAGGCGATATTGCTTGCCATTCCTATAAAAAACACTTCGACACCTAGACTTTTTGAAGATTTTGTCCATTGGGTGGTATGATTGCATAAACACGAATTATCAAAATATTGACATAACACTTCCTTCATACACACAATCTGTATTACATAGACTCAATCAGCCCAAAAATATTCACGGTATTATACTGCTGTTATTTTTAGAAGTACTTTCTTTTCAAGATGAAAATAGCGAAAGGATGAGTCAACTGTTTGAAAACCCGGATTGGAAATACTGAAGTTCTAGTACTGAAATAACGAACAATATCATTTTGTGATTTTTAGGCAATTTCTTCCAGTTGTTCCTTATATTGGCCAACTGGTTTAAGTCGTACAAGTGAGACTGAAAGGAAACCATTGGTAAAAGTGTAAACGCCAACAGAAAAATAAAATGAACATAGATTACACATGGAGGTTCTAAAAGTGTGTTTGTGTAACAAGATGCGATCAGAAAACGTTTCTTATTTTCGTTTGAAAATGTTTAATGTTCTCGTTAACCCAGACAGAAAAAACAAAGTTTCAACCTCAAACTGGCAATGATCCTCTTCTTTTAGACACACCTTTCAAATCATTAGAAGATCAAAGGGCTAGATCAGAGCAGATGGAAAATTTTGTATTGAAAGAGCTTGTAACAATCTTAAAGGAAATCAAATGATCAAAATTCTAAAAATACTAAAAATGCTAAAAACAAACAGCTAGTTTGCAAACTGGCTGATAAAATAAGTAAAATTGTACATACCAACTGTCGAAATGTTACCATATCCTTGTGGGGTGGTTTCCCAAAGTAAGCTTCTTACTCCATTAAATACTTGGGTTATTGTTGACATTATCTATCTTGTCTTAAAAACACAAAATAAAATGAAATAATTATTCTTTCATCGATTCAAATTATATATTTTTAAAAACATTAAAACTACTGGAGAACAAACCCATCTGCCAAAATCTTCAAAAAGTGTCTGTAGAGAAGTGTTTTTTATGGAAACAACAGGCGATATTGCTTGCCATTCCTATAGAAAACACTCCTACTCATAGACTTTTTGAAGATTTTGGCCACTGGGACATGCGTTTCGATATGTCTGCCATTTTCATTCATGGTAATGTGGACATAGCAGGTAATCAACCTAAATTTGGACAGAAACAGAAATCTCCAAATAAATAAATAAATGAAATAGGTAATCATTATTATCATGCCTAGCCCCCAAGAAAAGACGAGCTTCGAAGCCGAGTATTTGAAATAGAATTATTTATATGTTATCAATAAACATTTTTGAACCACTCAGAAGAAGGTGTTTTGACCCGGTCAATGTAAAGGTCTCACAAGCTCGACCTCTGGCATTATTTTTCAGTACAGATGCACAGAACAGTCAGTATCCAGTTAGTATTAAATCAAATCAATTCATGAACAAATTGAATGTTCAATGTTGGAAATAATAAAAAAGAAAATTCGAAAATGTATCAGAAAAAAGTTGAAAAGAAAGTTGACAAAAACAACACAAAAATTATGTTGTAATACCCTACTGTTCAAAATATATTAACAGTGTATTTTCATCATCATTGACCCTGAGTATAATATTTACGAGTTTTTCATAATAAAAAGGAATTCCAGAGGAACAGTATGTTCATTTTAAGATGAGTTTTCATCAGTTGTTTTATTTTTTGAACAGCAACTCCTTATTTTTTTAATTCTAATTTTCGTGGGTGTAGACGGGTAAATAATGTTTATGTTTTTACTGTAAAACGAACCAATTCAGCAGTCAAAAGTAATAAATTCTATTCTTTTGTCTTCCAAAGGACTCACTGATTCACTAAGTGAAATGTAGTTCCGTTTCATCCTCATTTTTTCTACTGCTTCCTCTAGGTTTTCATATTTGGCTTGCCAACTAGGCAAACCTTAATAATAGTGATTTTCAACACAAGATATTTTTGCGTAAGCAAAAAGATCGAGCGTAAGCCAGATGCTTTGCAGCTGAGCTCATTTGGCAAGATCAAATATATATATTACTAGTGTAGCGTGTAAAAACATTTTACAGTTTTTCTCCATAAATTGTTTTTACACGCAATACTGCCATGATAAATCTGTGTATATACAAAAATTGTTGTGTTTCTCCATGTTGAAATTATATCATATTTAACACAAATATTTTGGATCGATCATTCAAAGAATGCTATTATCCCTATTTTTTAGTGCTATTTGGCCTATTTAGAGATTTCTAAAGTTGTAAAGTTAAACTAAAAGCTAAAATATCCAATGTTCAGAGATTTAGAAAAGAGACAATACAACGTATACTCCTACCTAACCACAATAAACCTCTGATATATAAGAAAATACCTTCAAATTTCCCTATTAACTAAAGCTAACAAAAACAATACCTTCTCAGACGTTTTTATCTTTCAATTCTTTATTCTGCTATGAATTGTGGAAATGTCAAAACACAAAACTCCATTTGTACATCATGATACAGAAACCATGTAAATATGTATGTAATCACTCTCTTCTTGCATTACAATCATTTATACTATTCAATTTTATAATCTAAAAAAGGTATCATTCAAATACTATCAAAACAATATGATGATCTTGATACCTTCGTTTACCTTAATAATAACAATCCACATACTACAATGAAATACCAAATAAACTGCTAGCTACACATTTCGGTATAGTAGTCAAAACTAACTAATACGAAAAAGCTATGTTCAAACACATTTAAAAAATACACATCGGTAGAAAATGATGAACTGATAACACGAACACATAACAGGTCTACATCGACTATCTCTCGGTTAGAATAGTTACTGATACCTATCAAGGTTGTTACTCTTTATTACTGAACTTAAAGCGTTGAATAAAAAAATAAAAACAAAAACAAAAAATGTTACACACAGCGTCTTTATTTCTCCTTTAAAGAAATGAACGTTTAAAAAATTTGATGAACTTTCGAACGCAAAAACCATTGCATTGCCTTCTCCTCCGTGCGGCTTTACCATGTCTTCCTTATGGTACAAAAACTCCACGAAGTAATAAAACCCCGTAAGATGGAGCTAGAGATTCTCCTAATGGGAGTTCTCCCTATACTAATACGGAAAAAATAAACATCCATTGACGAACTTCCCGAGATATTTTTTCTAAAGTTCTTTCTTTCAAAGTTAGGTAAGAAAAAAGCAAGATTTAGTATTAGTATAAGAAGATGTCAGAGAAATTTCTATATACAAGGATCATTTTTTTGAAATGGTCCGATGGACTGTGATTCTTTTGCTTTGATTACCCAACCTCCGGTGCCGTTTTTGACAAACTTCTGGAGCACTATTACATAACTTTAGGAAGACAGTTTATTAGAAGAACTTCGTTGTACTCTGCCTATTCTTAAAAACTTTGTGCATTGTCATTAGATCATAAGATTAGTGTTTATACGAGTGTATGTTTTGTATAAATTCTCTTGTCTTGTTTGGTCATTCACAAAATAAACGACAGAAAAAAAATGTAAACATTGTTCAAAAAATGTTTTCAATGTTTTCAACTTTTTTCTGATACTTTTCGAATTTTCTTTTTTATTATTTCAAACATATTAAACATTCGATTTGTTCATGAAATTGATCATAGTCATTTGTATATTGATTTAATACAAGTTTGTACTGTTCAAAACAATAACGGAGTATTTTCATAATCATTGGACCCTGATATTTATGAGTTGTTCATAATACAAAGGTATACAAAGGTATATTCGTTTTAAGATGAGTTCTCATTTAGTTGTTTCATTTTTTAACAGTATTTTTAATTTTTTAATTCTAGTTTATGTGGGTATAAAACACAGGTGTAGGTGATTCACTCAGTGAAATGTAGTCCCGTTTCATCCTCATTGTTTCTCCTGCTTCTAGACTTTTGATATTTGGCTTGCCAACTAAGCAACTAGTTCTTGTTTACACGCATACCTTAATATAGTGATTGAATATTGAAACACACACTATATACAAAATTCTTTATAAATAAGATGAAAAAATATAAATACAAACTATACCAGGGGAGTGTATCATAGCCAAGCTTAAAAACTAAAGAAGTTTCTAGAAATTTGAAAAATTCCAAGACTGAAACAAAATGAAAAACAAGTTAAAATCTGATGCTATTACTCTTACCGGAAAGTGAAAGCAGCTGGCAGGATTTCTTCCTCTTCACTTCACTAAGTACGGATAATTTCTTCTTGGCTAACGTAACTCAATAAGAGAAAACTTTGATTTTAATGTTTGAAAAAGCGAGTCTTTTATTGTTCTTTTTTTTGTGATCAAAGATCGTGTTTTAAAGCCTGGTTTTTACGTGGAGAACTTCTTATTTTGAATCCGTGAAAACGTGAAGCTGTATTGTATTGTGCGTAATAAATATATAACAAATAATAATTAAATATATAATAAATAATAAATAAATAAGTAATAAATAAATCTTTCCCAGAAGAAGTGTTATCTTACTTGAAATATTTTCGTCATCTGAAAATATTTTGTCACTTGTGTACGAAAGACGTTCTTTTTATACAATGCATGGCATATTGTCACTTTAGAATATAATAATGAACATATTTTTGAGATAATCCAAAAGATTACATCATGGAAGTAAAGTGCTGAAATATGAAATATGGCGTGAATTCTGGAAGTAAAGTGCTGTTTTATCGACAAAACACGACATATTTTGATGAAAGACGTTGCTGTTTGTTTGGTTATTTAACAAGAACTTAAATATGTTTAAAATACTGAGAAATATGATATTCTCACACAACCAAGATTCAGCGGCAGATCTAGAGGGTTGTCGAGGGTTGTCGTTGTTGTTGTTAGCTATTAAAGTATAAAAGAAAAGCGTAAAAATAAGTCCATTGGTGATACAGACTGTAAACAGAAATTGTAGTAATGTGCTCCTCCACAAATTGCGACTACCCCTCGATCTGCCGCTGAGATTTTGCAAGATGGTTCACACACGCAATTTGTGTCAGACAAGTTAAACAACTGTCAGAGGACATAATATTCATCGAGCATCGTGTAATCGTAATCATATACTAGTTGCACTCATGTAATTCGAACTCCTATAATTCGAAACATCATTTAAATCGAACAGATTCTTCGGTCCCTTCAGAATTTTCTAGTAAACCCTTACAAGAAAATTCCTTTAATTCGAACTCACAAAATTTGAAAAATCATCTAAATCGAACAGATTCTTGGGTTCCCTGGTCGTATTTTTCATCATGTAATTCGAATATTGCTTTCAAGGTCGGGATTTTTTCTAAATTCGAATCCCGAGATTCGAATGTTTTTATGTTTGGAAGTTTTAAAGCTTTTTTGAATTTGATTGCTCGCACGAACAAAATGGCAACAAAAAGAAAGCACAATGAAGTTACATTGAAAGTAAAGTACAACACGTTAAAGGAGCTAGAAAAGGGTAGACCGAATAAAGATGTGGCAAACCAATTTAACATTCCCGGTAGTACCCTTGCTACTTGGAAGAATAACAAAAAAAAGATCTTTGATGTTTTTGAAAATTCGTCATTAAAACACCAACGTGTCAAAACAGGAACATACGAAAAGTTAAATGAAGCATTGTTGAAGTGGTTTAAATCAATGCGTGGTAACAACGTTCCAATCAATGGTCCTCAACCTCATCAATTTGCGAAAGCATTTGATTACAAGGATTTTACAGCATCGAATGGATGGTTGAGAGGTTGGAAGGAAAGGTTAATGATATATTTCCCTTGAGTTTCAATCTGTATTTCATAGTAATGCCAGATACACAATAGGATTTATCATCTTTTTTTTAGACATGGCATTACCTTCAATGAGGTTTCTGGGGAGTCAGAAAAAGTTACCAAAGTAATGACTGCACCTAGGGAAGAAACAACCTTACCAACAATACTAGCTAAATACGAACTGAAGGATATTTTCAATGCAGATGAATTTGGTCTTTTCTATGAAGCATTGCCGTCAAAATCTTTGCACTTCCGAGGTAAACGTTGTTCAGGTGGAAAACACAGCAAAGTGCGGCTAACCGGGATGGCTGCGTCTAACGCTCTCGGTGAAAAGATCGCAATGTTTGTGATTGGAAAATTTGCCAAACCAAGATGCTTTAAACACGTTCGTAACCTCCCTTGTCGATATCGATCTCAAACGAAAGCATGGATGGATGGAACACTTTTTGAGGAATGGTAGCGCGAGCTCGACTGCAAGGAAGAAAAATTGTCATGATAAGTCGATAATTGTCTTGCACATCCAGAAGTTTCAGGACTAAAAGCTATTAATTTACAATTTTTGCCACCAAATACCACTTCCTATACACAGCTCATGGATCAGGGGGTTAGCAGGTATGTTTACTTTTATGATTTTCTATCATTTTTGATCACCGAATCACTATATGTTAAGTTGAGAAAAACGAAATGTGTTTTACGCTACCATGTTCCAAATAGAATAAAAAAGTCAGAAGCTTATGCACACCGCCTACTATTTATGTTTTATCCGTTTCGAAATGAAGAAGAACTTAAAAGCATGACATTGATAACTTACTCAGAGAAATTACTAGAACCAGGAGTGCTTGAAATAATTAATAACAATTAGAAATGTTGTGAGCCATTTGGAGAGGTAGTCAATGAAGCATTTGTTCGGTTTAACGAAAATGGTAGTGGTCTAGATCCTTACGGAGAACAAGAAAACGATGAAGTTCGAGAAAGAAATGCCGAAAACGAGCAAAGTGAGGATAATGAAGATGGATATAATGGTGGAGCTACAACTCAAACTCTTACGCCTCTAATATCAGATGATGATCTAAACGAAAGAATTCGATCTTTAAATGAAAAAGAAAGGGACATTTTTAATCCTATTTTGAAGTGGGCATGTAGTGCAATACAATTATCTAAAAAGGATCCATCATCAAAGCCAGTGCAGGATGTGGGAAATCTCATCTGTTGACTACCATAAAATATTACTTGCAAAAATCACTTACATATGGAATGAGGGATGCAAATAAAGAAAGAATGCTTATGCTTGCCCCAACAGGAGTGGCAGCAGTAAACATTGATGGTTCGACAATTCATTCTACTTTAGGTATTCAAGAACTTAGTGATAAAAAAGAAGTTCACTCAGACAAAGATTTTCTGAGCTTATGGATTATCATAATTGACGAAATTTCGATGGTTACCAATAAACTTCTGCTTTGCATACATCAAAGACTTTGCGAAATGTTTGGTAGCACTGATGATGTTCCATTTGCTGGTATATCCATAATTGCTTGCGGCGACTTCTATCAATTGCCTCCAATACAACAGAGACATCATAATCATAAATCCAGACGACCCAATTTATCCACATAACGCTATTTATATATGAGCAGAAAACGCTTTAGTCAACGATCATAACAAGCGTAAATTAAAAGAACTTCCTGGTAACGAAATAGAAATATTAGCTCATGAGCAGGTACCACCAAATATAACGGATGCCGTATTAGATAGAATATATCAACGAAATCAAATCGATACTGGTGGACTAGCCTATAAACTGATTATTAAATTAAATGCAAAGGTAATGTTAACTGCCAATATAGATGTAGAAGATAAATTATGTAATGGAGAAATTGGGACAATACAACATATCAAATATGATCATAGAGGGGTTGTTAAAAAAATATATCTAAAGATAGAAGGGGAAGGTGAAGGGTTAAAAGCAATGAATTCAAGTAGTTTTAGTCGTGCACATAAAGTAGTATTGATTGAAAGAGTGGAAAAGGAAATAAAAAAAAAAAGAATAGATCTTCCTCAGAGATAGGATATGCAGCGTTTCAGCGCATCTCTTTTTTTTCTCGCTCTTTTAGTATCTGCGCAGCTAGTTCAAATAATGTAAAAATACTCGCTAAATAATGTAATGAATTTTTGATAAATAAAAAATCGGGAATTTCCCTTTTTTTCAAAAACATTTAAAAAAATTTAAAAAAAATTTAAAAAAAATAAAATATCAAAAAATAAAAAAATAAATAAAATAAAATAAAATAAAAAAAGTTTTGTCCACTTTCAAAAAAATTTTTTTCTAAAAATTTTATATATAATAAAAGATGTCTAACTTTAATAATGCGATGATATATGCAGCTACAAGTGGTGATATTGATAAAGTTAAATTATTTAAAATATGGGGTGTGACTAATTTTGATGATGCTATGGAGATTGCAGTTATTGATGGTTATATTGAGATTATGAAATTATTAAAAGAATTGGGTGCGACTAATTTTGATCATGCGATGTGTATGGCAGCTAGACATGGTTATATCGAAATTATCAAATTATTAAAAGAATGGGGTGCGACTAATTTTGATGATGCGATGTGTGATGCAGTTATTGATGGTTATATTGAGATTATCAAATTATGTAAAGAATGGGGTGCGACGGAATATAATGAGGCGATGTGTATGGCAGCTGAAAATGGTCATATCGAAATTATCAAATTATTAAAAGAATGGGGTGCGACTGATTATAATATGGCGATGAATTGTGCAGCTAGAAATGGTCATATCGAGATTATGAAATTATGTAAAGAATGGGGTGGTGCGACGACGGATTATAATGTTGTGATGATGTATGCAGCTATTGGTGGTTATATAGAGATTATCAAACTATGTAGAGATTGGTTAGGTTATGATATTATGCACGAAGATTTATTTCGTTATCACCATAAAAGTAAGTTTTTAAAACCATTGTATTATGATTTGATAAAAGTTGCGATGCATCCAGATAGAGTATGGAATTGGTATTTTGATGAAGATGAGAAGAAATTTATAAATGAATATTTTACGTAACTTGAAATTTATAATTTGGATATGTGGTAGTTTTGAAATTGTTAAATTATGTATAGAATGGTTATGATAAAAAAGTGAGTATCTTCAGTAACTATTATCATACAAGTTACTGAAGAATATGATATCCTCTAGGATGTTCTAATCGTATATATAAGCAAACATGTTTACCACTTTTCCAACGTTTCTTAATGGTTATCCAATCATCATCATTTATAACATTAGTTTCTTCATCAAACATCTTCATATCACTCTTTTCCTTTGGATACCAACTAAAGAGCACTTTTACTTGTCTTCTAATATCCTTTGGAACAGCTGTGTAAACTTGTGTGAGGAACCAGAGACTATGTTTTTTATGACGTCCGGAGATAGCTAAATTTACCAATACATTTCTTTTTTCATTAAGTTCCTTATCTGATATACAATCATCAATAATGAATAGTGTCTCTTTGTTTTGAAAGATATTTGAGAATTTCTCAATCCAATCAAACAATCCTATTGTTGGTGTAGGTTTAATTAGAAAAATATCGTCTTCTTCCCATAAGGTTTGACATGTTTGATAGGTATCATTCCATTGAATAGTAGGACATATTATGATAATATATTCAAAATGTTGTTTGAATTTGGTTTGTAGAAGCTTTAAAACCAACTCTGTCTTTCCACATCCAGTGGGTCCAGAGAAAATTGTTGTACAAGGTTCCTTTACATAGTCCATTTATTTAAAATACAACACTCTTAAAACGTCCATCTTCAAAGTTGACTTGTCCATCTTGCAAAATATAGAGGTAACAATTGATAGATCCTGCAGTTTCTGCTTTTTTTGTGATTGCTAATGTCACACCATCACTCGTGTTCTTTAGTTGTCTCCCTGTTCCATGTAACTTATTATCAGGTGTGGTTCTAAAATCAATGAATAATGAGTAACTCGTGTTGTAAAATTCTGCTGGTGATATACTCGTATACTCATCACCGCTAAAATATAACCAAGAATTTTCATACATATCTTTAGGCAACAAACCCTCTGTATAGAGTTGATTTGGTTGACCTTCTACCGTGATGTTTACTTTTGATATTTTCGGATTGTAGAACTTTTCATTATCAAAAGCGTAATCTTTTCGATTATCAGGTTCTATGAAGAGCATTAAAATACCTTTTAGACTTTCACTTGGTGTATTAACCTGTATGTTCCATATAGTATCTTCTTTTTTAAGCGCTATTATTCTATATCTTAATATTCTATCAAAAGGAAATGATTTATTTATTGAAGCATACATAACGGTTTCTTTGAATTCTTCATCTTCTATTTTATCAAATTCCAAAGCGATGTTAGATATAGTATAGGAGCCATCAGGATCCTTTTTTGATGCTCCGCTTCCTGTTCCTGCATCTCTAATCACATTTCCATAAGGTGCAAATTTCAGTTCAAAACCGAGTCGATCATCAATCTGTACAAATGGTAGGTGTTTTAAGATATCATAATATTCCCATAATGGTATCGCAAATCTATTTCCATGTGCATTAGCCAATGCTGTTTCACTCGCACTACCACTTGCTCCAGATGTTTTAATTCTAATTTTATTTACATTTCCTTCTGTATCTACTCCTTGTTCGATCTTTAGAAGTTTTCGTTTCTCTGAATCCCACTTATCTGTATAAAGCTGATAGATATCAAAATCAACGATATCTTGTATGATATTCCCCTCATATTTAATTATAAGTTGAGTAATCAAACTCTTTCCGAGATTGTTCATAATATATCTACTCGTATCCGTACTCTTCAGTTCAAAATCGAAAGTAAGTTTCAAACTTCCACTTTCTATAACATCATTTTCACCTAAGTTTGGTATATATACACGTAAAAACTCATTTGGATTAATGGTGCTTGGGATGTGTGCTATTTTAACATGTTGTCTTTTAGCTTTTATACCAAAACGAGTTCTATATATTTTATTAGGGTTTAATATTTTTCCATATGAAGTCATTTATTATATAAGAAATGACAGATATTTTCGATAATCATGGATATGATGATGGAGGTGAGGATGGTGAAGACGATTCATATCCTACCTCTACAACAACCAATCCTATACAACCGAGTGGAACAGATGTTGGTTTACCGGAAGTAACTTCAGCAACAGCTGATGCGCAGAAGGATTTAATTCGCGTGAACTTGGAGAGTTTGTATAAATATCTTAATGTTAAAGGCTCTTTGAACCTTATAGATGTGGAAAATTTTAAACTTTCGAAACACAAAGGCGTTCCTCGGTTCGAATACTATAAGGATGGAGATTGGGTTCGACTTACTAATAAACGTAATGGAAAATGGTTGAGTAAGAATACGATCATCAAAGATATTATTGGAGAGACCAGGATTAATGATGTGCTTGAACTAGGTAGTCCTCTACAACCTGAGGATATTCAGATGCAGGTTATTAATAAAGATATTAAAATATCTAATGAGAAAATTAATGAGAAAGATGAGGAGATATCAGAACAACGGCGAGCTAACGCTTTAGATCCTGAAGATGCAGAGGGAAAAGAAAAACTTAAACAATTACTTGAAGAAAAAAAAAAAAGAAATTGAGAAACTAAAATCATCAATTGAGAAACAAAAATCACAGATTTCACAAATAAAAGAGACCATCACCAAAATAGCGGATAGCCATACATCATTAGGTGAAAAACTTCGAATTCTTTTTCGAGAACAAGGTATTACAATTACGGCAATCATAACAGCGCTCGGACTCGTTATATCTACAATCGTAACTTCATTAATCGGAGGGGTGGGTATGGTAGTTGGTGGAAAACCACCAGGAAAAGGTGGAATTCAGCAGTGGATAAAAAAGCAACTCAAAGCTCTTGGACGACTACTCGGAAAGATTGGTGCAAAGTTTGGAGCTGCATTACCAGGTATCATTGGAAGCGTTGTAAGCTGGTTATTAAACTTTCTGAAGAAGGGGATTATGATGTTAAGTTCAAATGTATGGTTAGTTATTGTTTTCCTATTAGGTTTGATAGGAAATTGGTTACTAAGAAAAGTGAATTACAAGCAAAATAAGTGATACTCCAGAAATAATTAAAGCTTGTTTTTCCTCTTCATGTTGTTGTGTTGTATTAGATATTTCAGATAATTTTATATTAATAGGTTTTTTTTTTATTTTTATCTCCTCATGATGTTTTGGATGAAAACCTTTAAAAGGATCATGTTTTTTCTTCACATATTGAGGAGGAATCAATATTGTTCCAATATGATTTGCATTAACTAATTTTATAGTGAAATCTGTTATATCATTTAAATTTTTTAAATTCAAATCGCTTGGTATAAGATAAGTTCCTAAAGCAACACCAAAATTTGGTTTTGCTCTGGCATATTTCAAAACATTTTGAAAATTTGTAATCTCCTGTGTATAGTATTTTTTTTTTGAATAATTTTTTCTAAAGAAGTTGAAAAAATCTTTTGTGCATCTAAAGCACGCCCTGTATTACCTATAATATTCGATCTTGCACTAGCTTGTGATTCTAAAATTAAATATGTATAATATCGTATAGGTTGTGATAACCTTCGCAATCCTACACGTGTTAATCCGTTTACATGAGTTTCAAGCCACATTTTAATATTATCATTATTAATATTAATTCGTGATAGATATCGCCAATATGTAGGTTCTGGTATAATATCAAATTCTCGAGAAATACTTCGAAAAGCAGTTTTATTATATGGATTTTTTCTTGGTTTAAAGGCATGATCTCCTGGTAAAGGTATATCCATTTCTTCTAAAATAAGACGAGTTTGTAGGTATGTATGAAAACGAAAAATAGATCGTATCATTGGATTCTTATGATTAAGATGAAAGGTGGATATTCCACAACCTATAGTACTTAAACAGAAACTAAATGAAAGTTGACCAAGATAAAAATCAAATGGTTCTTCAAAACGATCATTCGGACCTTCAGGTTGAAATGGTAGAAAGATATTACGAAAATTTACAGCGAATGATGAATTATTTTGATCAACAACGATTCGTTGTTGCCATAATTCATTTGATGGTATTAAAACACTGGGTTTACCATAATCAGGTATATATTTTACTTTTAAATTTAAACTTAAAAGATTTGTCATTTCTTATATATATATAATAAACTAGTGTAGGATGTAAAATCATTTTACAGTTTTTCTCCATAAATTGTTTTTACACGCAATACTGCCATGATAAGTCTGTGTATATACAAAAATTGTTGTGTTTCTCCATGCTGGAATTATATCATATTTAGCACAAATATTTTGGATCGATCATTCAAAGAATGCTATTATCCCTATTTTTCAGTGCTATTTGGTCTATTTAGAGATTTCTAAAGTTGTACGGTTAAACTAAAAGCTAAAGTATCCAATGTTCAGAGATTTAGAAAAGAGACAATACAACGTATACTCCTACCTAACCACGATAAAACTTCTGATATATAAGAAAATACTTTCAAATTTCCCTATTAACTAAAGCTAATAAAAACAATACCTTCTTAGACGTTTTTATTTTTAAATTCTTTATCCTGCTATGAATTGTGGAAATGTCAAAACACAAAACTCCACTTGTGCAACATGATACAAAAAGCATGTAAATATGTATGTAATCACTCTCTTCTTGCATTACAATCATTTATACTATTCAATTTTATAATCTAAAAAAAAAGATATCATTCAAATACTATCAAAACAATATAATAATGATCTTGCTACCTTCGTTTACCTTAATAATAACAATCCGCACACTACATGAAATACCAAATAAACTGCTAGCTACACATTTCGGCATAGTAGTCAACACTAACTGATACGAAAAAGCTACATTCAAACACATTAAAAAATAGACATCGGTAGAAAATGATGAACTGATAACACGAACACATAACAGGTCTACATCGACTATCTCGTCGGATAGAATCAATGTTGTTATTCTTTATTACTGGACTTAAAGCGTTGAATAAAAAAATATTAAAAACAAAGACAAAAAATGTTACACACAGCGTCTTCATTCTCGTTAAGAAATGAACGTTGAGAAAATTTGATGAACTTTCGAACGCAAAAAACATTGCATTGCGTTCTCCTCCGGGGGTGGTTTATGATGTCTTCCTTAAGCACAACACTCCACGAAGTAATAAAAACCCGTAAGATGGAGCTAGACATTCCCCTAATTGGAGGTTTCCCCTATACAAATACGTAAAAAATAAACATCCATTGACGAACTTCCCGAGATATTTTTCCTAAAGTTCTTTCTTTCAAAGTTAGGTAAGAAAAAAGCAAGATTTAGTATTAGTATAAGAAGACTAGTATACCGTGTAAAAATTTTTTACATCTTTCTCAATAAAATGTTTTTACACGCTATGCTAATCGTTTTATAATAACTCTATGTAATACAAAAACGCAGTCCAAAACGCTGCTTAAAATCTTTCATCAATTCATAAATATTTTACCCGCCATACTAAGCATTTGATAATCTTTTCTAAAATAAATCCTAACCATTCTTAATTCTTTCCACTTTCTAACTTTATAGTCAACCAAAAATACTTTCAGACTTTGTGGTGAATAGATTCATAATTATCAATACTAAATCTCAGATAAAAATATTCACAAATTGTAAAATATCTCACTCACCCCACACTACAATACCCATCGCAGAATTAACTTTTGGAATATATACAGATTTACGTATGTAAGATATAAGGTATTAACTAAATCTTAAAAAGAATCATACCTCCGATAAATTTTTCTTTCTTCAAAGCTGAGTTTTCTTTCTCTATAAATTCCAGGAACAGAGAGATCGCCAATTAGAAAAAAGGCCATCGGTATTAACTAATTTTACTCACGGCCAAAACCAACAGATTAATCAAATCTCTAATCTTTTATACCTTCTTGACTTTCTTCTTTCTATCATTGTACTAAAAAATACCATGCTCAACACAGTTTTTACTAAATTTTCTTTCTTTTCTCTGGAAATCTAAAAAAACAAACCGAAACTGGATAAAATGCCGTTTGATATGTCTTATACCTTCAACATTATATATAAGTCGTAAATATGTAAAAACTATGCTTCGTGAAAAAAAATTGTCTTTTTTATGCATGTTTCTTATTATTACTTCGTCTTTAAAAATGTAAACAAACGCTTCTTTTTTCGTCAAACAACTATTTTACATTCGTTGTCAATAGCTGCTACGTTCGATTGTAATTCGAAGTCTCCGCCTGATATGCTATATCATGTCTTCCCTTACGTATTTTATATCATAAAACAATTATAAGCACTAAGCCGGAGTGCCTTATACTAATACGGAACAAACATAAACAAATATCCATTGACGAACTTCCCGAGAAAATTTCCCGAACGTTCTTTCTTTAAAAGTTAGGTAAGAAAAAAGCAAGATTGCGTATTAGTATAAGAAGATGGATCAATATCTCTATATAAACAAACTTGGTGAAACACAATTACCTCGCACTTTGGAAATAGGAACTAAATTGTACTTATCTAATGCTTTGATTATAGTAAAATGGTTTAATTTAGATCAGAATTCTCGCATAATCACATCGAGAGATGATGATCAGATTTTAACATATATCGATTTTGAAAAAGGTCTTTATACATCGAAAACTATTCTCAGAAATATAAACGCGAGAGGTAACAAAACAGTTTTTATAGATAAAAATGCAGATGGAACTTTAACCTTATCTGTTACAAAGGGGTATAAAGCTGTAATCACGGATGGATTATTAAATCTTCTCGGATTAACAATGTCTAAAAACAAACATTTCACAGCTGGATCTTATAGAACAACTCCAAATTTCTGTACATTTAAAACGCTCCGCCTACACTGTGAAGAACTCGAATTGCATAACATGATGGAAAATATGAACATAACGAATACACTACATCATTTTGAATTTGCTAAAGAAGAGTATGAATACAACGATCGTATGATATATGATTATACTTCAAATCCTATATACATTGCTAAAATTTTGAATTCTCCAATAAATACCTTAACCTTTAAAATTACTGATGAGAATGATAAAGATGTTGATGTTGGTGTTAGAATGAAACTATTGTTAAAATAAACATATGGCAAGTTATGATTTAAACCCTAATAATAAATTATATCCTGATTTATCCCCCAATGCTCCTCCTCCAGAAGACGAGGAAACACAAAACTATAGACTTCAAACACGAAACTATAGACTTCAAACAATTAAGGAGACGGAAGCGTTCCTATATAATGAGATATTCTATAGAACATCTTTAGAACGTAAATTTTCACGTTACATTCTAGTTGCTGCGTATATCTCTTACTTTCTAAATGCGGCGAGCGTTGTGCTTATAGGTGGAGAAATCACATCTCTAATCTCTGGTATAGATGTATCGATGAATATCGCGTTGTGTGTAACAACTCTTGTTTTGAATATAATATTGATGATAATTAAGAAAAGTGTCTCTGGTTTTGATGTAAAAAGACTGAAAAATCATGATATTTCTATAACTGCTCAAAACATATTAGATGGTTTGAAGGTGCTTATCTCGAAGAGTATAGAAGATGGAAATATTGATCATCATGAATTCAGTCGCATTATAGGAGAGAAACAACGTTATTTGAGTAAGAAACAAGAACTGCGATCCAGATCGAGTAAAGCAATTAAACAACTTTATGATAACCAGAAAGAGGAGCTGTTAGAGATTGGGAGAAAACAAGGTCGTGAAGAAATCGCAAAAAAGCTCGTAACTCGTGCCAATATCCCGGATGTAGATGTTATATAATCTATGAATCACCACCTCCCTATGTTTTATAGTTTTATAGTTTTATAGTTTTATAGTTTTATCAAACTATAAAACTTTACATGTTGTTAAGAAGAAGAATATCATCTCAAATATTCTCTATTTTGTATATTTTAATGATATATATGATATCAAAAAAAAAACTACTGATATTACAGACCTTAAATTGCCATATATACAACATAATATTATTCTCTATTTTGTTAAAAAAAAATAATAAGAACTAAAAAGAAGCATTTTTTCACGTTGTATAATAAAGAACAAAATGAAGAATAATCAATTTATACAATCGTGAAATGGGATCCAACTTTTTAGTATTTTGTTTTATTGTAGAGTATATACTTCCGATTTTCAATACACCTGTTACTTTACAGTTTTGATTGAATGGTATATCACCGTTAAATATTGTTTTAATATCATCATTCCACACGATAAGTTTAGGATTAATCCAACCCATAGTGGTGATCGGTTTATTTGTAAGAGTTTGAAAAAGATTCTCTTCAATACGATTTATGATTGCTATATAAGCATCACACCACTTTTTATCATCTATCACTTTGAAACCCATCTTCCAAACCGAACTTTCGTTATATCTTGATATACCAGAGGAATAACAATTTTTAGGTGTTTTGATTAAGAGCGGAATGATTTTACCCGGTTCCTTCTCATAACCTATATAATATCTAATATTAGTTTTGTTTGTTAAAATAGGTTCTGATACAATGATTTTAGATTTATCAATTGTGTAAATGTTTGTAAGTTCTATATTATTAGTAGAATTAAAATCTATTCGTGAAATTTTAAGTTGTCCAAATCGTAACATCTTTATTATTATAAAAACAACTTCCAACCAGCATTCATTTCTAATAAATGATTTTCTTATAATCTACTTCAACTCCTACTACTTCACCTGTTTGAACATCAATTTCCACACCTTCTGGTGTTGTTTGAATAATTCTTTTTGGTGGTGGTGGTGCTTTCTTCATAAGTTGACTAACATATGTCTTCAAAGCGCAATCCTGGCACTCTTTCCACTCTGTTTGAATACCAATACTACATTGATTTTTTTTATATTTCACGATCTTTTCTCCTCTCAAGAGAGCACTAAGTTCATCTTTGTTTAATATAGAATATCCTCGAATACCTTTTTTTTTTGCTTTCTCTCTTAAATTCATCAAAGTAGACATCTTTTATTATTGTAAAACAACTTCAAAACTACCACTTTTTCACATAGTTCGGAGGTACTTCCGTATCCTCCGGAATTAGCATAAGTTCTTCTCGAACAAAAGCTCTCTCGGGTCCATCTTGGAGATAGTACAAAATACGTTGTCCTGGATACTGTAAGATTTCACGGAAGCGATACGTTTTCCGACTCCAGTTGTTGTCCGTTGCACGACGTCTTATATCATCATGTTCTTCACCTGGTTGTAAAAGATAGCGATACAATCCTAATTCAATTAAAGCGTCTTCCTTCGGATAGAATTCGACTTTTAACGGAACTTTCTCAAGCTTTATCGCTTTGGATGGTTTCATACCCGTCCTCGAAAGCACGGTGTTGTTGAGTTGTTTCACACTTTTCTGATAGTATCGAATCCATGTGGTACTCTTTTTCTCTGGATCCTCCATCTCTTGCGCATCTTGTATTTTGAAGAGTTTCAAAGCTAAAGTTTTATTAAAATTTTCCACAAAGGCTCTAAACTTATGATGATAATTTGTTGTAATTCTCTTTACTTTAACATCGTGCTTCTCAAACAGTTTGCTTGTTACCGACTTGAACTCGGAACCATTATCAACATGGAGTTCATCCGGATATTTCAGAGGTCCTTTTTTATAGATGTCGGCAAACATCTCGACAACATCGCTCGCTTTCTTTGTTTTTAGAGGTCTGCTCGCTTTATATCCCGAAGCGATATCGATAACATTCAAAACGTACTTATACGTATTCTGATAGACCTTATCATGAGGTAAAAACATAAGATCCGCCTGATGTATATTGTTTACCTTTGTTACGTAAAAATGTGCATGATCAATATGTTTAGGACGAGGTAAATGGATCTGCCATAACGCCTGTTTAACAATCCAATGTGTGACTTCCTTCTTTTTTAAATTAGATCTCTTTTGAAGCTCTTTAACAGCTTTGCGACCTATCCAAAGGTTTTCAGGTTGGTAGTAAATATCACTCAGTTTGTTTTTTTCACTCATTTATTATATATACAACGATGATACACAAAAAAACCTAAAATACTTAAACTTCCTCCAATAAACATCAACTCACTTAACTTTTGTGGTTCAGAAGGTTTATAAAAATCACTGAATTGAGGTTTAGGAGGTAGAGGATTAAGATGTTGTTTTGTTATTCGATAATATTCACGCATACCTTCATCAAGATCTCTTATATAATTAGTTGCAGCGTTTCTTTCTCGTAGTTTCTCGTTTATCCATTCTATTCTATTATGTTCCTCTCGATTCGCTTTAGCTTGAGCTTTTTGAAATTCTAATACTGCTTTTGCTCTGCGTTCTTCCTCTGCTTCTTCAGCAGAAGAATGATTCATGAGATAGTTTCCACCAATGAAAGCACCTGCGTTTAAAGCGGCACCAACAGCTATAGCTAGTAATGTTGCCATCTTTTTTATTTTATTCTATATACAAATAGTATCTTTATACAAACCGTATTTGACTGCCATATCATCAGTAACAAACGCTGAACCAAGATAACTCAGGAATTTAAAAACATCAGATAAATCCGGCTTCAAAGTTGGTGGGGTGGTCTTAAAGATCTTTTTCCCTGCGAAGGCGTACAACAACGTGTAACCACCAATTCTAACTGTTCTCCAAATACTATATATTCCTTCCTTCTCCATTTATTATATATAAATTTTTTTATTTTCCTTTTCCTGGTCTATCATCATTTAAAGCACCACCCCATTTTTTACATAATTTCATAATTTTGATATGACTAGGTATAGCTGCCCTTGCAAACCACATCGCATTATTAAAATTAGTCGCACCCCATTCTTTACATAATTTAACAATATCAATATGACCACCAAAAGCTGCATTATACATCGCATGATCAAAATTCGTTGCACCCCATTTTTTATATAATATAACCATGTCAATATCACCTTCTTTAGCTGCATACGCCATCGATTCATTATAATCCGTCGCACCCCATTTTTTTAATAATTTGATAATTTCGATATGACCATTTTCAGCTGCCATACACATCGCCTCATTATATTCCGTCGCACCCCGTTGTTTACATAATATAACCATGTCAATATCACCTTCTTTAGCTGCATACGCCATTGCATAATTCAAAATTTTATTTGTTATTAAACCGCTCATCTTTATTATATATAAAAAATTTTTGAAAGTGGACAAAACTTTTTTTATTTTTTTTAAAATGTTTTGTTACATCTTAAAAAATTGAGCGAATGTATCAACCATCTCTCCATTTATTATTGCACATTGTGCATGTATTAAAAACACTTGTTCCTTCATCTGCCGATCTAACTTGTTTGCTTATGGATTGAATTTTTTTACTACCACATTTAAAACATGTATAAAGTGTCTGCTCTGATGCTTGATTTTTTATATTTATAAGTTGATCAATAATGTCTTTTTTTTTTTGTCTGGCATTTTCAAATAATTTGTGTTGATAAAAGTCATTATTATTCATCTTTTATTATATATAAATTTTTAGAAAAATTTTTTTTTGAAAGTGGACAAAACTTTTTTTATTTTTATTTTTACGTTTTACCTCCGAATCCATCAACATTTTTCACGTTTTTGAGCGATGAATCATTCGTTGTTTTTTTTTTCTTCTTTCTTTCGACTCTTAAAATATACAAAACCAGCTATTACAAATATTACTAAAATTCCACCACCACCTATGATTTGATATGAGTTGAAAGATTTATTAAGTTCTTGATTAAGTTCTTGATTAGGTACTTTATTAAGTACTTTTAGTTCAGCCTTCTTCTTACGATTCCATTCCGCTAACTTCTTCCCTGATGCCTGATAAGTTTCCCTGATAAGTTTCTTCTCTTCGTTGCTCATTTATTTTAATTCGCTGTTGTTCCTCTGCAAGTTTTGCAAATTTTTCCCAATCGAGTTTGGTAAAAATAATCGCAGCGTAATCAATTGGAATAAGAAAATTACGAAAATTAGAGTATATAGTAGAACCTATAGTATCTATAGGTGAATCGTTTGGAATTAAATCAGTCATAGAATTTGTTAATGAGTTAGAGGTTAGAGGGTTTTTATTGATCTCATCGATCATTTCTTTTAAATCTGTTACACCTATAAAATTAGACAGTTTAGAGGGAAAATCATTTGTCTTAATATTAGACAGTTTAGAGGGAAAATCATTCGTTTTAATATTAGACATTTTAGAGGGAAAATCATTTGCAATACGATGTTGTCTTTTTTTATAAAGTCGTTCTATAGTTTTATCACTTGCTTTACGCAATCTTTCTACTGTCCAAGGTGTTTTTCCTTCAAAATATTCACCATTTTGTATAGCACGCGTTAGTTCTGCTCTTTTCTGAGCTTCTGCTGGTATATCAACTTCATCAATTGATTCTATAAATTTATTTATCTCTACATTCATGATTGTCTTTATTATATAATGAAATATAAAAAATATTAGAAGTAAAATTATAATTTGAAAAAATCTAAAAAATCTAAAAAATATTAGAAGTAAAATTATAATTTGAAATATAAAAAATATTAGAAGTAAAATTATAATTTGAAAAATAGAGATAGTTAGTATTTCATACATGATTGTCTTTATTATTATATAAGACAAAATTAAATTCTTTATTACATAGATAGCATTTCTCCGCTTCCCTATGAACCTCCTTCTCTTCTTCTGTGAGTGGATCCATAGCTCTCTTCTTATATCGAATAGCTCTGTAAACCTGCTTCTTTAATGACTTACAAAACACCTCTACACAATCCTCGCCCCGATGTTGTATCATAGCTTTATCAATCTCTCCATGAGCAAATTTAGTATACAAACCTACACCACAAGGTATATGTCTGTTTATATCCTGTTCAAATGGTTTCTCCGAATTTCCTTCAATTCCTGATATTGGTTCCAAAATACACTCCATATCTCCATATATCGTAAAAGGAACTCGTATCATCTTATCTCCATCTTTATATTTCAAAATGTTCTTCCCTTCTTCAGGCATTTTTATATGACAAAAATCTGCATCTTTACATCCATGTTTATGTATGTTTAAACTTTCCACTATTCGAAAAGAGTAGAGACAATTGCGACAGTAAACGTCACCATTATGCTTTGATGTTATACCTCGTAGCAGAGCTGAAAGCTTCTTAATAACTACATAGTGTTTCTTTTCCCCTTTTTGAATGATAAGGAGGTCTATAATTTTGTTACGATCTAAATTATAGTTAGAAATGTACGCTTGTTTGATTATTTTAAAACCATCAACATACAACACATTCAATGCGATTGAAGGATTCTGCTTCTCAAACTTAGACCATTGGTTCCACGGTGTTGGAAAGTTGATACCTTTCCAGTTATAGCGATCTATAAAAGGTTTCAACTTCGATATCCTTTGTGGGTCTTTTCCTATCTCCTCATGATGTAAAGCTGCTATCGCAGCCCACATAAAACACATATTATCTTTCTCATTATTAGGATTGATACAACATTTCTTGTTAAATATCCAGTCAGGTAGCTCTAAATAAGAGCTTCCACGCATCAAATCCACTTTGTGACAGTGATATGTCATCTCAAAAACGCGATTAAACACAAAAGAGCTAGCATTTAACGCTTGTATCATATTCTCATATTGATTTTCAATATTATGAAACATATCATCAACCATCTCTTCAAAATTACTACCCATCATAATTATTTTATTAACATCCCATATAAATTTGATTACTTTATCATTTTTATCTTTGTCATTCACAAACTCTAGAACTAAGTTTAACTGAAATTTCCAGCTTTCACCACCTCTGATCAAATCCTTCATAACCTTAATTACATGTCTTCGAGTCTTCTTCAGATATTCTTTATAAAATATTGGTTTTTTTCCCTCATCAACACCTTTGCTTTTAAAACGTCTAAAGTTCTCTCCAAATGAACCCTCTTCTTGTTCAGCTTTATATTCCTCACTTGCAATATCCTCAACGATATCTTTCAACTTCAATGTGTGATGTTTCACAATATTTTTAATAATATTCATCTTCTTACCTCCTATAACCTGTAAACTTGTATCACGCGCTTTTTTTTTGAGATCTTTAACTGTTAATTCTTTAAAATTTTCAATTTGAGGTATAACAACCCTTCGATGGAAGAGAATAGTATCAATTAGATCATTTTTTTTTAAACTTGAATAACCTCTAATTCCATCAGATTTTGCCATTCTCTTCAAAGAAGATATTTTCTCCCTATATAATGTACCTACATTATCTCGATACTGTTGTATACGATCAACTAATAAAGCTTTATTAGTTCTGCTATATGGAACATTCTCCGCTCGAGCAATCTTCACTAAGTCCTTATAAGTTTGATTCATCATAGGATTATTATTAGACATCTTTATTATATATAAATTTTATAAAAAAAATTTTTTATTTTTAAAATGTTTTGTTACATCTTAAAAAACAGACCATATTAATTTATACATTTTGAAAACAATTGCAACATTGTTTATGCGCTTCTCCATACCAATTTTTACTAAAAACAGATTGACGAAATTCTTTGAACAAAATAACATAATGTTCTAAATATGGATCATATTCACAAACAAAATCACTAGCGCAAATATTTTTATGGTTACAAAACAGACATATCCAAGTATCTTTTAAGAGGTTATATTTTTTCGCTAATTTATCAATTACTTTTCCAGAATATGGCGGCAGATCGTCGTTATTATCATTATTAATTATTAATTCCCATTGAGTATGCTTTACAATCTTCATTCTTTAATCGTTTTTTTTTTGTTTTTTTTTTTTTTTCTGGTCTATCATTTAAAGTACCACCCCATTCTTTTAATAATTTAACAATTGAGATATGACCACAAAAAGATGACCACCACATCGCATTATTAAAATTCGTTGCACCCCATTCTATACATAATTTAACAATTTCAAAACTACCACATATCCAAATTATAAATTTCAAGTTACGTAAAATGTTCATTTATAAATTTCTTCTCTTCTTCATCAAAATACCAATTCCATACTCTATCTGGATGCATCACAATTTCTATCAAATCATAATACAATGGTTTTGAAAATTTACGTTTGTGATGATAACGATATAACTCTTCATGTATAATATCATAACCTAACCAATCTCTACATAATTTAACGATTTCGATATGACCGTTTCCAGCTGCAGCCCACATCGCATCATCAAAATTAGTCGCACCCCATTCTTTACATAGTTTAACGATCTCTATATAACCACCAATAGCTGCATACATCATCACAACATTATAATCCGTCGTCGCACCACCCCATTCTTTACATAATTTCATAATCTCGATATGACCATTTCTAGCTGCACAATTCATCGCCATATTATAATCAGTCGCACCCCGTTGTTTACATAATATAACCATGTTAATATCACCTTTTCTAGCTGCATCACACATAATCCTATTATAAGCTTGATTCAAAGAATAATTAGACATCTTTTATTTTATATAAACTTTTTTAAATTTTTTTAATTTTTTTAGATTTTTTTTAATTTTGCAATTAATTTTTTTAAATTTTTTTTAGATTTTTTTTAATTTTTTAAAATTTTTTTAAAATTTTTTTTAAATTTTTTTAAATATTTTTGAAAAAAAGGGAAATTCCCGATTTTTTATTTATCAAAAATTCATTACATTATTTAGCGAGTATTTTTACATTATTTGAACTAGCTGCGCAGATACTAAAAGAGCGAGAAAAAAAAGAGATGCGCTGAAACGCTGCATATCCTATCTCTTCCTCACCCAGTATCAAACGACTGCAGTTCCTTTAGCTCTTTCATGGGCATGTACAGTTCACAAAGTACAAGGAAAGACCTTTCCAAAAATTGTGTTTAGTTTTAATCTTTTGAAGCAGAAACGATTTAACAACGGTCAGGTATATGTTGCTTTAAGTCGTGTTACTTCATTGGAAGGACTTTATCTTACTGGAACACTTAATACAAATTCTGTGAGGTTTGATCAGCGAGCTTCAGACGAATACGATTACATGAGAGAAAATGTGACATATTTAAGATATTCCTCTAAACTTCATCCTATTATATCGTCAGAATCGACTACAACGTAATGAAGTTATGCACATGATTGATCATCTGCGAAGTAAAGTTGATTTGATCCATATAATTCTAGGTGATTTTAATATTGATTTTTTAAAGATGATAGTAATTTTTTGCGCCAGTTTCTTGCTGATTATGAAATGGTAGTTAATGCTTCCACTCGTATCTCCGGTTCCTTGATTGACCATATATACGTCCATAAGGGTTTAATCAACAGAATTGATACCAGCGTTTGAATGCACAGTCTTTACTTTTCTGATCATGAACCAATCAAGGTAAAGCAAATCCCGAATCATTAGTTTCATTTATCATTAATATAAAAGTTCAATTGTATCGTTAAATTTGTTTCCATGCGTAAATAAAGATGCATATTTAGAATGTACGGAGAAGTGTGATAAGGGAGGGCGGTTGGCTGTGAGGGGATGGGTGTCATCATGATGATTAAGTGGTTAAATTACAACCCAAAAATCTGTATGGCAAACCCAATTATATAAGCTTTCAGAAATTAGCGATCAGATCGCTAGTATTTCATGCAATGAATTTTGCGATAAATGATTCTGCGATTATATTTATACACAGATTTTTTTTTATTCGCCTCGTTTTGATGTTAGAAGATAATTACCATTAAATAACCCTCCTATATCACGAAGCAAGGAACTATAAAAATTTTCTCTTTAATTTATTAATGATTATTTAGAAACGAGGCCAGAGGGGGAGTTGAGCTCGAGTAAGACCTTTGAACACAAACTGGCGTCCTCCTTCAAATTCATACAAGTCCATCCTTCACGCCCTCGGGCGTCTTGTTAGTTCTAAAATACAAATAAAATATATATAGATAACTTTTTAAACACACTACTGCAAAGTATTCTTGGTAAAAGTCCTCATAATATCTTGGTTATGGATATTTCAAGTCATATAAGTTGACATTTTAGTTACCAATGAATTTGGTTTATAGCCTATAATTGGGGAAACAAACGTAGTTGTCCAACCATTATTCATAGAAAAATTAATCCAATATTATGCAACACTGGCAACACGAGTAAAGTTCACCAAACATTGAATCCAATAATTTACTAGCAGTACACACTATGAATGAAGTGATACCAAAAGGATATAATATATATATATATATATATATATATATATATGATAGCATTTTACCAATTCCTCTTGATATTTACAAGTTTTTAACACTGCCAAGAACAGTCTATAATAATGTTTTGTACATTAATGTCAGTCTGGACACGATACACAATAATTCTACTTTCATGAACCATGGTTACGAACACTACCAGTAGTGATGCACCATGGTTACGAACACTACCAGTAGTGATGCACCATGGTTACGAACACTACCAGTAGTGATGCTTCTGCGTTCTTTACTATATATCACAGTGGTATTCAAGTTTCTATCGATCAAGTTTTTCTTGCATGTGTTACACAGAAGTGTTGGATATAACTACGAGAACAACAAGTATCATCATCAAAATTAAAGACTGCCAATTTACCCTAAAGATGACATGAAAGTGTCAATAAATAACAACATAAAAAAGAGTTCCGATTCTCAGTCACACTTAACAACTTATATATAAAAGAACTAACCATAAAAAGGTTCAAAGTCACAGAAAGTAAATCTATAATATTACCTCCTAATCTCCATGACTGGATGGCTCTACTTTCTAATCACATCAACATCAGTGTTTTAATTTTAAGTCCACACAAACGACAAAGTGTTCCCAAATCTGCAATGTGGACTTCCATTCCTAAATAAAAAATAGTGCATGAGTAATTTGATAAGGAAAACCTCTATTTTTCTGGTTAACTTTCGGTAAACTTTCGTGAGATTAATTAATGCACTTTTTACGCGTCAACTTGTACCGAGGACGCGGCCATAACCTTTTGTATCGAAAGAACAATAGAAAATTGAATAGAACAGCTGAGTGTTGTGATTCTGTAAATATAACTAGCCTTATATTCCTCGTTTCTCTCATATTAACTACTACCCACCTTCCTTTTATCTCACAACAATCCCTGTATTACTGACAATTGGTTCTGGTATGATTTCTTCAAAAAAATTGTAAAAAAAAAAATGAAAAAAAAATAAATGAAAAACCAAAAACATCTTTTTCTTTTTTTCAGTTTATTTGATTTTTTCTCTCTTTCCTCTTCTCGATCCCAGGTCGTTAGTTCATCAGAAAGGCAACAAGTCCTGGGTTCTATGTTATTCTGGTACTCTGGTATTCTATGGTACTCTGCTAGAATGACAGATAATGACTAAATATAAACGATATTATATCACATTGTGCTCCCATAATTCTTTTCGAACTTTTGATAAATTTATAAAGCTACAGATTTCCAGCCCATTTGGACAGTTTTCGTTACGATTGTGGAATCTGTATAAAGCGTAAATCATATAAAGGGGACATTCCCACAGACACACACTTCGTGTGGATGGGTGGATGGATCAAATTCTCGTAAGTAAAGTCTCTATAAAGCAGAAATCTCAATAAAGCAGACATTTCTGTAAAGCCATTTTTGTGAACCAATGTTGTCCGCTTTATAGAGATTCCATTTGTCCAATCATCACTATAGTAACAAGATGCGATCATCACTAGTTTGCAGTCAAAACTTTGTTCTTTTTATGTTGTTAGACAAACACATTCACAAACAATTTTGTTGACTTTCAATCATCCTATAGTGTAGTGGCGCGGAAAACTAACGGCAGTGTTTACTCAATTTTGGGATATCAATATGGAAGGCTCAATTCAACAAGTTCCCACAAAATATAGTGAGATAAGCTCATTTTTCAAATAAAATCCCCCTCCCCCACATTTTTCAATTATACCGGGCGGGACAAAAAACGCCCATAAAATTTAAACTCTTGATTTTGTGATTGATCACAGAGAGTAGCCTTCTGGTGAATTGCTTGATTGGTTCATAGAAATATGATCGGTTTGTGAACCAAGGCAGATCGAAAGCGTTCTTTGAATTATATCGGAACTATTTAACACAATTTTTTATGGGGACTTGAAGGTGGACATTCGTTAAAAAAGACGATACTAGTTAAAGTGAGAAAACCCCAAGCACGGTGTGACCACGGTGAAAATGACTATACAAGAAGGAAAAGCATATTACAAATATTTGGACTGTTTTTCTCGATGTGATATTCAGTAAGAGAATATATAAATCTATATATTAATGAAATTAAAAATTTATTAAAAAATACATAAAATTTTCTTGTGAGGTCAAATAAAAATTCTGGTTCTACATACACCTTCCCAAATATCTGTTTAAACACCCGTGTTTTGACCTACCCCTTACGTAATTTTAGAATGGTATTATTTCAAACATGTTTTAACTTTATTACTTAGTAATTATCTCTATTACTAAAACTCCCAGTAGAATGATTAGAGGTAATTTTGATATGTAAAACGAGGCCGGATGTACTTACTAGACCAAAACACGGCGTTTAAACAGATTTTCGGGAGAGGTGTATTGAAGCGAATTCTAGCGATCGGTCACGCAATCTTCTTTCTGCTGAGTGGGCAGAAACTGGAGGAGCCAACATTAATAATGTTTTTGATAGCATTAAATGATATAGAAAGAGAGTGTTAATTTTCCTGCCTTTTTATTGGCTGTGAAAGATGAGAACATTTTGCCCACTGGGTTATTTATTTTACGAACGTTGCTACCAAGCGATCGCTTTTTTTCTTCGACGGTTGCGCAATATCTCAATATCTATTATTAGAATCTTGTCACTAGGTCGCTGGAATTCGCTGGAATTGAAAACCCCACACAAACAAAACTGGCCCTATTTATATTTATATGTCGCATCAAAGCCCAGTTGTCCATTACGTTTTGATGTATTGTTTCACGTTGAGTCATTAGAATTTTCGGTAAGTTTGAACACAGAAACAAAGTCTATATCGGCTGAGAATGTGACATATAAACACAGATTAGGGAAAGACTTATTATTGTTCCAAAGACAATGGAGATTTTCCAAATTCTGTTTAAACGCTGTATTATGGCCGAGTTATCATGTCCAACCTCGTTTTTATGCAATTTATTGTTTTAATGATTTCAAAACATTATTAATAGTTACTATAAGTTACTATATTTCTTAATAGTCTCTATTAGTTAAAAGCAATTTGAATGTTCAAAATGAGGTGAGGTATGTTAAATTAACTCGGTGTTTAAACAGAATTTCGATCTATGTTTCTTTAGTTATAACTATTCTCAGATGTGCTATTTTTCGAAACAGCAACAAAATTGAATTGACGGTATGTTTCTCGATCTGATGAATTCCATTTAACCAGTGACACTGACTGGTTGATTTCCAAAGATATGACTGCACCTCGGCGACCACGTGACTTTGCAAGTTCATAATTTCTTAAAGCCGTCGCACTTGAAAATACCGGTTCGTTTAAGGGTTGTTCCACACGATCTTCGTTATAATGATTACTACTGCCAATTTTATAAAAGTCGAAGGATCGAGATCGGTTCAATATGAATTTCTGCCGAAGATTTTTAACACGCTCTGCTAAAACCGGCGATTCTGATTTTTGCCGTCTAAAAGACTTCAACAACCTAGTCTCAGAATCTGGTTTTTGGGGTAGTTGTCTGCATTTTTTTCCGTCAGGAACGACATGATATTCTGATGGTATGGAGGATCCCGATGAATCTGTTCGGTTATCACCCGATGAATCCGTTCGGTTATCACCCGATAAATCCGTTCGGTTATCACCGGCAGTGCTGCTGCTTCTATCTGGTATCGATGAACATTCACATTTATTACTATGTTTTTCAGCCTGATTGGTACTATTTTTCGCCTCGATTATGGTTTCTTGTAAAGGAACATCTGGTAGAATTTTCTTTTTACGTAAGGTTGAATGACTAAGCACAGAGTGAAATTCGCTCCCTGAATCGAAATCTTTCGGCTTCTTGTCTTCAAGAAAATCCTGGTCAGATTCGCGTGATTCTGTCTGTATGTTATCGTTGCAACTACCTTTATAAATGTTTGACCAGGCACGTTCTGTTTGAGTAAATATAACATCTCCACCTCGAACCATTTTTTCTTTTCTTTTATTTCTTCTTTTCTTCAGTGGATCACTTTTCTGAAACACAAATCATTAATGATGAAAGATTCATGATTATAGTAAAATATTATATTGAATACGCATGCAGATAATAATGAATATGACGTCTACCCACAAGATATAAAAACGTAACTTACCAGATCCCTTGATTGACACAAAATATCAATCATTTATGAATTTGCGTTGGCTAACCTTTCGAATTGTTGAAACAAGTCTGTCAAACTATAAAATCTAATAATTTTCTTTGCTTTAAGATTTAAGGATTTTAATGAAATCGTTAGAGTTCACCATTAAAATTCTTATATCTCTGAGCAAATAAAATTAGTAGACTTTCCTATTACCAATAGATGTTTATTAAACTAACCAAGAAAAGAAAATCTTTGAATTTACCGATAAAACGAATTGATTTCAATCTGAATTCATTTATATCAACATTCTTGTCTTCTTGAGAAACACCTTCTCAAAGGACAATTGATGAGGACAACTTTTGTAATATTATCTTTGATTATCCCGCTCTGAAAACTTCAAAAGATTTTTTTTGCGCTTTCGCTTTCCCGTAGAAGTTGGAAAAGGAACGCGAAATACGTGTTGCCATTAGTTACTCTGAAACTTTTGAGTTATATTGAATAGATAGTTGAGTTCTTTCTTTGCATTGATGACGTAACACCATCTGTTGACGTCATGTCATGTTTTTCATATATTTTATTTATGTGTTTATCCCATTCTTTGTAATCCTCAATCACGCGATGCATTTACAACACCACAGTTATTGAGCGAGACATAATAGGGGAATGAAACACAAACTCGTTTTTCTCAACCTCAGATCCAGGCTATCTTGGCTTTTCGATATAGCTGATGGATATATTCTTCACCGCGTTGTCCGTATATCGAAAATGCATAAGTAACCTGGGAAATTAAGACATTCATTTTTATCTGACAGAACTTTGACAAAATTTTCGTCAGTCATTTTAGATATTTTCGTCCCCTTCGTTACCTTTCTTCGACTTGTCCGTTTCCAAAATTTCTTATAATTTGCAGAAACACAATGCACAGTATTTCTCGATGAACACATTTTTGAGTTAATTTAGAAGGTGATGATCTTTTCTAGAGAAAAGAAATCTATTTATACCTTTCTATATATATATTTTAAAATTTATTTTATCGATTTATGGCTGCAGCATCTAGCTGATATGGGCCTCCATCGGAAATACACACCCCAGATTTTAAGGTGCAAACTATCGCCTTTCGTTAGCCTAGTATACTGAACCCACCTTTCTTCACGGCAGAGCTGCAAGTTGACGGGAATAAGGCAGCAGAGGCGGAAGATGACAGATACGACGTGGATAAGACGGCAGAGGAGGAAGTTGACGGGAATTAAGAAAAAAGGAGAGGAGAGGTTAGGAAAAGCAGTTCAATTGAATAATGCATTGTTACGTAACTCAACAAAAAATTATTCATATCCAAATACGCCATTGATTAGCAATTGTAGAAACAATTGTAAACATTTAATTATTCACGAAGAAACAAAGTTGCAATTAGTGAAAAATTAGCTAAACGTGCAAGACTGCGTTTCGATCACGCGTTTTTCACTTAGACGTTCGTGAGACGGAAAAGCATGACACACTTGGTGTAAGTGAGTAATCATTTATTTAGTTTATAACTCTCATCCTTACAATTACAATGAAAGAGAGAATAACTAGGAGATCACTCCATATAGAAAATTCTAGTCAAAGGGAGTGGCCACCTAAAAAAAACAAAAGTGGTAAAAATGATAATAACATATGTAATAAGTTTTCGTCAATTATTGAATATATTGAGAAATAAGATATGATTTAGTTAAGATTTTTAATTTTGGAAATGTAAGCACAGATAAATCGTCCAGTTGAAGATGGTTTTGAATGAGATTCCATTGGCAGATCAACTGATATTGGATGGAGAATTTACCAAATGAGAAAGTCTTGAACGGGTGTTGAACTAAAGAACGAAAGAACGTGTACGAAAGGTAACGTAATAGAACGTTTCATAAATTACGTCACAACATCCATTGCCTCGTTTCTAATCTTTATAATAACTCCGTTCTTAAGCGTAATAAAAGAACATCGATCGTGAAACATTGTAAACGACTCAAGCCTCATTAATATTCAGGGCGAAAACGAGGAGTTCCAATCTCGTCCCCAGGGCTTCTTGCCTTTTCAATATACTGGATGGCGGCGAGGAGTTCAACAAAATGCTTTGGGTAAAGGTACATAAGATTGGTGTCAGCAATAAAAGGTAAGAATGTATACATCTACCGATTTCTAATCTACCCGGAATTTCAGTTTAAAAGCCGATACTTTGTAAAACTGGTCTGATTTTTCTTCTGTTAAGTAGAATAAGTCCACTTAAAAGTATTTATGAAAACAAAATAATTTCATTTTCGTTGTTTACTTATGTTGGTTGTTATTGAAATTCGAACAATTGTTATTCAAGTTCTAGATATTTTCAATCAATTTAGTAGCTGAAAAATAATGAAGAAGATAGCCTGTGTATTTTTCCAACAATAGTCAAGTGCCACTTTAAACGCTTACTTTCTGCTTTGTCTAATTTAATAAATTTTGGTAAAATGTTTAAAATTTTGAATGAGACAAGGCAAGGAGCAGATGTTTATTGTCACTCAAGAATTCCTTGCTGCAACTTGAATTAAAATCAAGAAACTTCATTTAATTACAAGTTCGACTTTAAACGCCTGTTTTGTACCTTTTCTCATTCAAAATATAAGTGTTTAATGTACAAGGGAAAACAGATTGTCATGAAAACAAACTTTTCCACTTATAAATGCAAATGACAGCGGGAAAATTTAAGATTCACTGTCGTATTGCACTGCAAAAAAGTTACTGGCGATAATTGCTCTATTTTTGTGTAGTAACCTCGATACACCCCAGATGTTGCAATTTTTGGCCTTTCTCGTGGAGATGATGATTTTGATGTAGAATGGCGGAAAAATCTTGTTCATATTATCACAAAAGATCGTGTTATTGACAAATCTTTGAAAGTTCAGATTGATTAGAAGCCTTCATGGCTGCGAACTTCACTTCATCGAGAGTAACATCAGACGCCGTAAGCACATTCAAAGGTTATGATTAAGTTGGCATTTATAGCATTATGGTGGTTACTCAAGAAAAAGAGCTTTTGACTGTGATAGTAGAAAAGGACTATTATCAAGGTTCGTAATGATTTTTTTTCAGATAAACCAGTACTCTCCAAATAACTCGAAAGTTCGGAGATTTGGACAATGAATTACGAATTACGTTCGAGTAATCGGGTTTAATGTATACAACAGCAGCAACAACAACAACAACAACAACAGCGTATTAAAAATGTAACTCCAATATATCCGGGTTACCTTTGTATTCCTAATAATAAAATATACAGAACCAGATCCTCATATAGAAAAGTAATAACCTAAACTCGATATTACCCACCCGAGACCCAGTCCACACGTCCAATCATGTCATTTTCAGACCATCAAAGTTCGTGGTGTAAACGTTTTAAAATTTGTTTGTTTCAGCGAGGGTTAGGGTCAGACTATCCCTCGTTCTTTCAGACAATTGTGTCCGAGTTTTCACCGGAGAAGTTAGCTGGTCTGCAAATGATACAAAAACCGCCTCCATGTACAATCAATAATCAAGAGGGTTGGAAGATAAAAACCACATGAAAGGTTTGAAAAGATATAAAAACAAAACAGTACCAAACATAAAAAATGACATGTGAATCATATTCGAAATCCATTTATAGTAAGCAGAATAAAATTCTCGAGATTGCCACCACATCACGTCTGTCGCTTATATCTATCTATATATCACCATCCTCAAAGGATTTTAATTTCATCATCTTCCTTTAGTTTTGCTGTGTCGATGTTTGAAGTGATGATGCTTCGTCGGTGATCGATGACTGGCATTGTTGTCCTGAAAACCAACAAATGTGATAAATGCACGGCGTTTCAGCCACAGCCACAGTCACAACAAGAACAACAACAACCAATCCAGAAAACAAAAAACGAAAAAACTCTCGTAATCGCAAAAAAACCCTAAAACTCCAGTAAAATAAAACAAACACGGGACCCACTGAGAGAAGAAGGTTCAAACCTTAGAGTAGTTCCGATAATCTTGCAAGTGTTGAAACGGGTTTTTCGAGTTGCGAACAGACTGTTTTTCATCACGTTCACTGCTGGGATGGCGAGACTTGATTTTCTTTTGTTTGCCTCGATCATATTCTTCGTCATAATCATTCTGTTGTTTCTCCTTCTCGTCACGATTCTTCACCGTGTAAACGTCACTATTCACATTTTCACCCGACCATGACGTCACTATAAGTAGTTATAGTAACAAACAAAACCGGAGACACTTACAACTGTAACAAAGTATTATAATGGCATTTGAAAGATCGAGACATATAATCAGACCCAGATATTTCAGGTTGACCCTAAAGATGAATTGAACTTGACAACAGGTAAGGCCCAGTTACACGTAAAAAATTGCAATAGCAAATACCAGAGTACAGGTACAAATCTTAAAAACAGAATGACAATTTGTGATAGTATCACAAATTGTCATTCTGTTTTTAAGATTTGTTTCTAAGATTATTTGATACAGCAAACGTCGATTTGTTTTTAAAATCATTTAATACGAATTTCAACTTCTGCACGAGTTGTTACAAATATTGCTACATTTTGCAATTTTTTTTTGTCATTTTCTATTGCTAATTTTGTTGTGTGGCCCTTACGGATTTGGAAAATTATTCAGTGTGCAGTGTCCTTTTTACGCCAGTCTTTATTGGCGTTATTTTTTAAAAGTCCACCGTCAAACATCTACACATCTTAACGCCGCCAAGCGGGTCAATAAAGTATTTTATGGAGCAATCTATTACTTCAACACAATCCGAAGAGTAAGTCATTATCAAGAATGGAAACAATTCATCATTATCAACAAAGGAAAAATAAAAGAGAGAAACCTTTAGTTCCACCACAGAGAAGATAATCGACAGTACCGGACTTCACTGACCCATCCCAAGTTGTCACGTTTTTCTTAGGGTTGTCCCATGTGTGAGAAGGGACAGCTACAACAAAATAATGCAAAGAAAATATTACTAAATGACTTTCATGGAAAGCAATGGTGTAGTGGATAGTAAGTAAGTACATAAGTAAGTAACGGGGAGTTTTAAGTCCATCCGTAGTGGTTGGCTATTCTGCAACTTGCAACTAGGAAGTTGATAGTACCTTCGAGTGCGACCGCTAGGGCCCGTGTTCGAGTCTAAGTCATGTCGATACTTCACTCCCATGCGCTTTAGAAGCAGCAATTTGGAGCCATCGACTGACTGCACACTGGCCTTCGTGCAAGTTAGAGCAATGCTGAACGTATCTCTGGCGGTAAGTCAACTTCCTAGTCGCCAATCAGCGGGCGGAAATACCAACCGATACGGATGAAAGCCCAAGTACTCAAAACTCTGGGTTACTTAAGACATTATAAATAATGGAACTTACAATTTCGTCGTTTCGAATCAAAATTGTTTTCGTGTTCGTATTCCTTTGTCGGTTTATTCTTTTGACTGTCGTCATGGCGTCGACTAGACGTATGAGAGGAGGAATGACGGTGTTTTGATGTTCTCGAATCAAGACGTGGTTCTTTGACCGGCGAACACTCTTTGTGATGCTTGCTGCCAGCGAAACTTTCAGAAGAGTTTCTATGTTTACTCGTGTCATCTTTACACGACGCTTTCGGTTTCTTGTGCTTTCGTAAGCACTTCTCCACTTCCTTTGGAGATTTTGACAACACTCCATCATCGGTGCTGTTATCATCATCAGAGGAGGAGTGTTTGCGTTTGCGTTTCTTTTTCTTCTTCTTTTTTTTCGATTTCTTAACCTTCTCCGCAGAGTCGTGTTCACTACATCTTACCAATGAAGACTCTAAAATGTCATCTTTGCTCTCCTCCTTATTGTTTTTCTTCTTCCTTTTCTTTTTCTTCTTCTTAGGGCTGGTGCTTTCGTCGTTGCAATGGCAACCAATCTCAACATTAACACTAAGATTAACATTCACCCTACGCTCAAACGAATTTTCATTGTCCTTATGACACGAGTGTTTTCGTTTCCGCAACTCTCCATCTCGGTGTTTAATTTGATCTATGGAACTGCCATGAGGGGACTCGTCGCTTGTGGAATGTTCTCTTTGACCAGATTTCCTTTCACTTGTGTTAAGTAAGGAGCCATTAAGAGTCGACACCTAAACAGACAAATGTTATACATTTCATTAACGTCATCAACTTCAGCAAGCGATAAGTCTTTCCCCAATTCCTGTTCAAACGCCGTTATTTTGCCAAACTACCGTAGTTATCCCGCTCCGTTTTGATGTGTTATACAGTGAAATCCCTATGAAGTGTACATCTTATAAAGCGGTCATCTCCGTATAACGGACACATACTCAATGGACCAATGGATCTCCGTAAAACAGAATCTTTTTTATGCACCAATGGTGTCCGCTTTATTTGTTTGACATGAATAATTAAATTCTATATTTTGCTAAAAGGCAAGGGGCAAGTTGTAATGATTATTCACTTAATCGCACGGGGGTAACATAGTATGGTTAATCACTTTCTTAAATGTTTTTATGGAACTTATTTGTAATCGGTTTTCATAAGCCAGCCTTAAGCTTGCCTTTTTATTTCATAATTTTTGATTGGATTTCGAAGTAACCGATTTTTAACAGATACTACTACTACTACTACTACTAATCGCACATTAAAAGAGGTGGTAGTTTTAAAAAATATCGGCGTTTTAGGTGTACAACCTACAGTTCTGGGACGCTTATGAGGCACATGGTCTCAATATCTCCATATCAGCTTAACAGTGTTTTTTCGTGAAACCGTCGATAACCCAGTGGGCAAAATCTTCAAGTCTCTGCGGGGGGAGTGTTTTCTATAGAAATGGAAAGGAATATCGCCTGTTCTATAAAAAAACACTCCTCCACAGAGACTTTTTGAAGATTTGGCTCACTGGGAACCATCATCACAAGACTCAGCCGGTGTCGTGGGAAAGTAAGACCCAAAAGTTCCAATATCCCAGTAAATCAAGATTTACTTAATTAACCGCTAAATTAACAGTGAGTTGGTAAATCAGGACTTGTAATAGTTCGAAACGTTTCAAAAACTGTGTACGACAGTGAGGCTCATAGAATGCCGCCGAGTTAGAGGAAGCGGAGTTATGTGTTATAATTAGATTTCGCTAAGCGATATCTATTGCTTTTAATGTATATCCAGGTTTCTGCGGAACCATCGCCGGCCTCGGTTTGTGAATACTCGTTGCCAACAGGCTAATGCGGCTGTTTATCTCTCATACCAAATTTCGAAAGTGCTTCAATTTCCATGAAAATTTGTATGTAGAACAATTCAATGGTGCTGATTTCGAATTTGGGTGTGATTTTTCTTATTTTAGCCAAAATGGGCAATACTGGCAAAACTTGGACCACTCACTAAATGAAAAATTTAACCCATTGGATGATAACTGCATCTCGGTGAAACTTCACACTAATTTCACATTACATTTGTCAATAAAAAACTGTTTTAGCTTGCTGGTAATGTTGATCTCCTTATTGGACAAAACTTTTCTCGAGGTGGCGAAAATTTCGTTGGATCAGTGCTGATTTTCGAGCATTTGTTTTTTTCGACCTTAGCTCCTTACCTATAAAATGCAATAATGTCTGCGATTTTTCTAAGCGAAATCTTACCCGACGACCGTCGTGTCTTGTTTCATTTGAGAATGTCATCATTTCAAAGTTGATATTTAGTTTCTATGTAAACTTGAATTGAGTCGAAATACATGATTTTTGAAATCTTTAATATTCGGAATCACTACGAAGGAGATTGTTTCAGATTCAAGGGGAAAAAACTGCATAAGAAAAAGGGTGCATCTTCATAAAATTTCAAGACTTTTTTCCTGAACTTAAAATCCTAGATTGTCACCCTTGATTACTGACGTGCGACACGGATATTATCAATCTAGAATATTTAGTATACATACATTACGACAGACTTTCCATCCGGGGTGTTGCCGTGCCGGAATTGTTTCTCCGGTATCCCCGTTTGGTTTCTCACTAATATCCCAAACCCCAGACTGTGAAGATATGCTTGCTGTGGAGCTAGCCTGGAAGTACAAAGAACAATATTCGAATTTTGACTGTTAGTGGCAGTCGCTCCACGGATATTCTTCAACAGACCCATTCATAAATTACGTCACTTTTCGTTATGTGCAGCCTCGTTTCAAATCAGAATGCTCTTACGTTCTTATGCAAGGTATAGTTGTCATAAGATTTTATGGCCCCCTAAGGTTAACGTCTTTTTATCATGCAAAAGAACGTCATTAATATTCTGATTTTAAACGTAGCGAAGGCTGCACAAAACTAGAGTGTCGTAGTTTTTGAAAGGGCCAACACGATAGGTGATCGATGAAAAAGAATCGAGAAGTTTAGTTTTGAATACTATTTTGTTAGTGTAGAAGATGGAAGTTTCAATAAAAAACACTCCTCCCCAGAGACTTTTTGATGATTTTGCACACTGGACAGCACAGTCAATACTACAAGCAGAAATACTATTTTATGTCGTATTTTGACTTGGATGTCAATACAGACCTCTATTTCGTACATCACATTGTTTCACGGTAATTATCTTGGTATGCATTAGACTAACTGCAAATCAGTGTGGGACAATTTTAATTAATTACCAACACAGAAACGAGGTCTGCACTGGTAACCATGTCTAAATGCGACAAAAAAGCATGAATTCTGGGTTCCATATAGCGGATACTTAGTTTAGGAAACGATGTCCACCATAGAGGGGTGATTAGAGATGGTAACAAACAGATAATCCCACGAGAGTTGACAAATGAAGAAAGATATACCTCAGAATTTATTGAATCCGTGCGCGTTCTTTTACTAAAAGATAGATTTTTGAATTCATCTATAACTAGTTTCGTAGGTGTGCTATTGGTATTGGTACTCTTCGCTTTCTCTCCATTATCAGAAAGACGATTGATGATGACACGTGGATGAAAGGCGGCCTTGGTAAGAGGTGACCATACTGAGAATTTACTGCCTCCGTTGAAAATCTTCCCGTGGTTCAACTTGATTCTTATTGGCGAGTCTTTCGTTTGTAAATCGTTATCCTTTCTCGTTGGCAAGGTTGAGGTTTCGCTAGTAGTTTGAACATTTGAACATGTTTCAGAGTCAGCTCTACCAGTTGCAACTGAATTTTCGATGTCCTTATCGACAGATACTGGTGACGGTGCAGCACTGGATGATGGACTGTCAGTATCTCCACCATAGGAGACAGACAAACGCTGAAGGCTGTTCAGCTTCAGATTTTCTTTAAGCACATTATTAACGGTGTGCAGTTGTTTATTATGATTATGATTTGGTACTGGTAAACTGGTGGACAGGTTGTTCTCAGGTTGTTTTTTAGACGTGTCATGGATTTTATCGCTTGTCGAACAGCCTTGTGTCTTGTTAAAGCTGGAATATTCAGAAAGATTAATTGCTTTTTGTTTCAGCAATTTCTCAGCTTTAGTGCCACCTATATTAGACGGTTGATTCTTCCAAACAATTTTCGGTTCCGTTTTTCTTGGCACTGAAATACCGAACGGATCTAGACAACAAGAAACAGGAAATGTAAGTAAATGCGATCTCATGCTGTGGTTTTGTAGTAAAAGTAAAGATATGACTGCACCCGGGGAGGAGTGTTTTCTATAGGAATAGCAAGTAACATCACCTGCTCTTTCTAACAAATCACTCCTCCACAGAGATTTTTTGATATAACTGCACCTGGTAGTTGCTTTAGGCCAGCTGCTTGCATTGTTGATAAGTTTCCCCCAGCATGCTTTGTTGATATATTTGAAACTTTGAGGTTGGATTTCACATTTGATGAGTTCTATGAGGTACATCAAAAACAGAGGCAAAAAGTTACAGGCTAAATGTAATTGAAATTCCAGGAATTTTAAGGAATTTCCAAGATTTTTCAAAAAAAGTAAGAAATCCCAGGAAACTTTTCAAATTCAAGGTCATCCAGACAAAAGAAATCAGTTCTAATGTTTTATACAATAAACAAAGATACAGCAAATACACAGAGAATAGACTTTGAAACATATGCAATTGAAAGTGACACATTAAAGAATTTCTGGAACGTTTTATGGAATAAGGAAAAGAACACAGGAAACCTAGCAATGTCAAAATATCCAATTGTGTGTAGTTTGCTACCCTTATGTTTACGTACTATCTGTATATGTTGATTTCCTTTACAAATTTATAGGGATGTTTTGGTACCTTCGTTACAGATTCTTGGCATTAAATGATTGTTTGAACTTGTTTTGCCAGTCCTTATGTTAAATGTAATGTTTACAATGTATTTAAAAATCAACATAATGTGACAACAAACATTTTCTACCTTTGTTGTTGCTGTTGTTGTTGTTTTGGTTGTTTTTTTTACATAAAACAACAAGTATGCTTGTGCATTTTTAACTGTTTGAACACCAACTTGGGATACCTGAAAAAACAAAACAAAAAAAAAACAAGAAGATTATTTTGTGAATTTTCAATATTCTTAGAGATAACAAAAAATAATGTAGGAATTGACCAAAAATATTTGTGAGAAATATTCATTTTTAAATATAAGGGGCTTTGTAAGGCCTGTTGTAAGTTTACTGAAGTACTGAAGTGAATTAATCAAGTTTATAGTAACTGTTTTATTTTCAGAAAACCACACGATCTATGTTGGAGTCTCTCTATCAAGATTTATGATGTTTAACAAAATTCCCTTAATTGTAATGGCTTGGAAATTGGATTAACCTTTGTTTGCTATGGTTCTACCATACATTTCCATCCATATAAACGACAGAGCATGACAAAACCCTCCTATACGGTCAAAGTCAGGACATTTTGAATTTCTCTTTTTATTTTTTGAAAACAAAAACTCATTCACATGCATTGAGACTCCTGCAGAAGATTGGACTTTAAGCAAAATTAACAGAAAAATCATCATATTCATATTTATGCCAAATTACATTGTCTGGCGATAATACAGGAAATAAGTTTGGGCGTCGTTAGCGGAGCAAGTATAAGATAGTAATTATGCGCGATAGGACCATAATCATGACCATAAGTACTCAGCAACAAAACAATGAGCATGGCCGATATAAGTTGAGTTCTTGAATAACTTTACTTTAATGTATTTTATAACAAAACTATTTTGCTAATTTGGCCGCCCTAAATAGATGTCCCCAAAATCGCTTTACTGATGTTCATACCACATGGCATTAGCCCCTGGTTTTATTGATCAAGTACGTTGTGAATCAAGAGTGGACAGTTAAGGCATATATGTATTAAAAATGCAGTTATACAAGAAGACATTCTAAAAAGATTGTTTGATTATCATAAATGACTGTTTCTGAAAGAAAAAGAAATCAAAACAAACCCTGTTATCGTTCATTTCGTACCACATTCCATTTGGTGCTCGTACATAACAATAGTAGTGTCCAGAATTACAAGAATACCCGGAATGCACCAGTACGCCAAACAATCTATACATAACATCGTCTCCCTAACAACAAAAACAAATATCACTTGATTGCAGGTTAGCAACAAAGAGCACTCATCAGGAATGTTGTGCTGTTTATTAATTATTGTTGTTGACGGAATGTTAACGAAGGTGAGGAAACCAACTGTTCACCCTTATTCTCGAAATTTTTTGACACCTACATTTTCACTCCCTTTATTTTCCCCACCCTTTTAATTTCTGCATTACGCAACCAGTAACTGAATAACTTTTTTTCAAAGTGAAATAAAAAAAGGGATGTGTACATTTCTAGTTGTGTCCTATCAAACAAACAGTAATATTATACAAATAATAGTAAATGTAAGTGGCAGGGAAGTGAACAAACAAATATAGATATAGATGGAATCACCCATACTTTCAACATGATGAATTTTGATGATAGAAAAGTGAAACACACTATAAGCTGGGTCACTTATATATCATTTCTGTCATGGTAATCTCTATAGAAACAATCTTTTAAAATGAGTAAGCATCTTAATCAAGATGAGACTGGATGAAAGATTTGAAAATCATCTTAATACACTACCTATAACATTAACAGTTTTAGTTCAATTTAAACCAATCATCAAGGAATTTGTAAGGTGAAAGAAAACATAGAACGCTTAGAAAACAAGAAATAAGGACGTGTGAATGACACTCGGGTGAGTACAAAATATTATGGCCAACAACCAAAGTAAGACAGTTTAATTCAAGGTACTGAAAACTCAGGGTTCATTCTATAATTTCACTATTCTCTCATATTTTATGTGAAAAATGTTTACAATTTATTGTATTGGATTGTATTGCAAATTGTTTTGTTGAGTTTTGTAACATTTGAATATTTATTTTCGCCGGACAAGTGATCAATGAATCACTAAAAATGTCTCAATTGAATAACGAATGGGTATCACAAACAAAAAGTAATTATTTTCACGATCATAGGAAAATGCTAAAAACAAACCCCAAAGCAAGTACTTATAGCATTGCATTGTGCCAGTTCTCAGTGGGCAAAATCTTCAAAAAGTCTATGAGGAGGAGTGTTTTCTATAGGAATGGCAAGCAATATTGCCTATTTAAATAAAAAACACTCCTCCCCAAGAGAGACTTGTATGTTGTGTTACAGAGATAACTCAACCATGGGAACTGTTTATTACCTTGAAATAACATTTTCCTAATTTGTACTTAAAATGTTAATTTCATAATATAATCAGATCAGAATACGATTCTATCTCAACTATCATTATGTTTCGACAATTACACATAATTATTTCGGATAATTGTAGAGAAAAAGGCACTTAAATTCTATTGGCCAATATTTTATATTGCACCATATTTAGGCATTTAGTGAAATTCTATTTAATTTTTTACCACAGAATCGTGTGTTTTGTGTTTTTACCAGGTTTGGACATTTAATGAGTATACAGTAAATGTGCAGTAGAATTCT
Source organism: Turritopsis rubra (assembly GCA_039566895.2). Taxonomy (NCBI): domain Eukaryota; kingdom Metazoa; phylum Cnidaria; class Hydrozoa; order Anthoathecata; family Oceaniidae; genus Turritopsis; species Turritopsis rubra. The sequence continues at coordinate 8,736,614 of CM077631.1, read as the reverse complement.
ACATAATTGCACGTAATTATGAACAATTATGAACAATATTCCACAATATATTGTGTGCATTTTAAGTGTAAGGCAGGCCTTAAAAGCTTAAAATTCAAAAAGTTATTCAAAAAATCTTAATGTAATTATTTTTAGACTAATGGAAAACAAGATCAACTTCGAAGTACGACGAACGTCATGTTGTGCACGAAACGGTCCAGTTGGAAAAATTGTTGCCATCAAATCTCGGGAATTACCTAAACCTAGAATCAAGAGTTTAAGGATGCAAACGAAAAGTGTTCGTTGCAAAGCGGAAGGACGTGGCTTCGACTTCGAGATTCAACAGATAATTCCTGTTAGGTTAATCGTAAATTTCAATGACAACGAAAAAGAAAAGGTTTCTGTAAAGCCCACTGTCTTGGATAATCTGCATTTCGTTGGACAACAAATAACATTGACTGCATTCCAGGAACCAATTATTTTGTCACCAAAATAAATCAATTTTCTTTTAAGCTTTTAAGTGTAAATCACTGTATTTAGTTAAATATAAACCTTGTCTTTTCTAAAACATGTTCTTGCAATGTTCAGATGTTCAATTATTTTGAATCATCATTGTATCAGATCATATTGGGCCGTTATTAGTACTATTTTTATTTATTTATGTTTACCTAGGATAGCCTTATTATTGAGGGGCCTGCTAAGGACGTTCTAGAGCATTTAAAGCCCCCATTTGTGCTCCGGAACCGAATGTCTGCTTCAACCGTTCAACCAGACAACCCCTTAAAAAATACTTATAAAAAACTGCAGTCAAAATACTTACCCGAGGATGACTCATAAAAGGACGTATGTTGAGCTCATCTGGAAATCCCACGTCTTTCGAAATTTTCCCACCAAACATTTTGCTAAAATCAAATCTAGAAGAAAAGGTAAAACTAGTTTACAAGACATGCATATCATGTTGTCTTCCAAATGGAAACTGAAGATATTACCTTTTCAGTTGCAGCGTTAGCACGTTTGGTTCTTTGTGAATAGTAGCTTTCTTTTGAGCACTACGCTTTGTTCGACACCTATTGACAAATTCTTTTTATAGTTTACATTGAAAATGTGATTACCTCAGGACGATAAATTTTCATGTAAGTTAAAAAGTCTCAAACATCTTCAACAAATAATTAAGTGACTCATATCAAAACTTTATTCTTTCCACCCAAAGAAAAATTTCTGTTTTATACTTCCTGGTATTGTCAGATTATTCTTGTCCAGTGTAAAACGTTTTCCTCCTCTGTTTCAAACTCAATTCACAAATACTATATTTCTTTGTTTGTTCACATCTTTCTTTTGTAAATTTGTGTCAGTTGACATATGAAGTTGGTTACTACAGTTTTTGCTTTTTATTTTCAATAAAGAATACATGCTGAATTTAACAGGTACACCATATTTGTTATGATTTTCATAAATGTTATGAACACCTGATAAAAATATTATGATTTCGTCTGTAGTGAGACCCTTTAAATTTACTAAAATTGATAAAGGTTTTTTATTTAGCGCATCAAAAACTACCGTAGTTGTGAAAAAGAATAAGGGCCACTTTATTTTAGCGACTTTGTGCCTTATTGCTACTTCTGCTAAATTAAATCATTGTAAAAATTTGTCAGGCTTAGAAAATAGTGGAAGTGGTCAAAAGAAAATTCATTGAACAGGATCCAGGGTTTTCTGATAACATTGTTATAACAGGGATGATCGTTAAAGAAGTCACCAATAAAAATTTTCCATATTCCAAACAAAGTTAGCTCATTTCAGAAATGTTGTTCCAACAAAATGTTTTCTTAAAAGACATGATAATACTGAAATGAAAGTTGGCACTTAAAAACCTTCATTTTGAATCAACAAGCAGCATCTTCTCTAGTTGGGTAAGCTATAGGTCAAACAAGATTGGAGGAAGGTTGGTGCTATTTCGGATGATTAAAATAATGGAGTGTCTTCTAGTGTTAACTCACCTGTCGCAAAAATATTTATTATCACCATCAAGACGATCTGCTCGAACTGATCTTTGCAAAGCTTGTACAATATTGGAACATTCCTTTGAAGATAATCAAATAATCAATTAAAAGAGCACAAAAACTTTTGCCTCTTGTTATTTATGATCAAGGGGTTAGGTAGAACTAACGATATACTGACCGTTTTGCACATCTGTACTGAAAAATAATACCCGAAGTCGATTCGATTTTACATGTTCAATTTTAGGAGAAAGATTATAATAATTATGTTTTTTTTTAATTTGAAGTTTGAACATCACATTGCTTGGAGAGTTTTTTTTTTGAAGCTACCATTTTTTAGCGGGCAGTATCGGTTTGTATAATAACTCGTTACAGAGCCAATCAAATTCGTCCACTTCCCATAATAACTCCTTTTGTTATAACTTCCAAGTAATAATGAATTATACTAATTGGGAAAGTTGCAGTTAAGGAGGAAGTTTTAAGAATCTGATAGCTCAGAATAACCGAGTGGGAAAAATCTTCAAAAAGACTATTAGTGTTTTCTATAGGAATTACAAGCAATATCCCCTGCTGTTTCAATATGGTTAAACATCTTATTTTAAATATAACCTTCAGAGCTTATATATGAGCATCTTATCATTAAAGTTAGAATGTTTAAAACTTGGATTCCCTCAACAGAGATTTCCTTTGGGCTTCCAATGGGAGTGACTTCACAGAATGTAATCAAAGTCTGTCCTTTCCATATAACCAAACTTTCTTTTACAAAGTCAATTTGGGAAACTCTTTTGCTTGCTTTAATTGGGAAGAGTCAATCAAACAGACACGATATGCGCTAGCTAACACCCTGACAATATTGTTCCTTATGCTCACCTATATTACAGTAAACTAATGTCCTATCTAACATCACAGTTTCATAATATACCTTTATGTCAAGGTTCATGTCCATCATTGGGTCAAATGTATTCGACTCATACTGGCAATGCAAGCATTTCACTGGAACAAAAACAAAAAGTGAGAAATCAGCAACTTGATCAAGATAAACATAAGTCGTTCTGAGTCAGTACAGCCCAAAAGAGGTTTTATGTGGGTTTTTTTGGGGTGTACTGTATCAGAAAGATTTTGTACTGTATAATATGGTTATAAAAAAGTTTGAATCTCTACTAACAAGAACATCACTAACAACTTCTGAGCTTATTTTTATACATAGGCATGGAACATTTATATTATAATAGTTAAGGTGTTTGGATGAAAAAAAAGAAGAAGCACAAAGCATCATCAAAAAACACAATGAATCGTTTTAAATCAGTCTTATCTGATAGATAAAAGCTCTCTTATTTATAAGTTTCCATTAGAGATGATATCTTAAAAAGGGGGAAAATACCTTGACTACGTAAATACCCTCCAAATATGGCATTGGCAACAGTAGTTTCTTTGGACACTTTGTCTAAACTATAAATGAAGGAAAATGAAGAACAGTAAAACCTGCATAAAAATGATATATTTCAACGTGAATTCTGTGTAACAACTTCCAAAAGCATGGTCAAAGGGATGATTTTGATGACTATTCAAGAATTGTTCAAAACTTCAATGTTGGAGAATTTCACAAGAACAGGCCTTCCCATGTGGGCAAAATCTTCAAAGTCTCTCTGGAGGAGTGTTTTCTATAGGAATGGAAAGGAATATCGCCTGCTGCTTCTATAAAAAACACTCCTCTACAGAGACTTTTTGAAGATTTTGCCCACAGACTTAAAGTTTATGCAAAGATTTGCAGTCAATCTCACAAAAAAATCACTCACTTTGGTCTTCCCACATAATCTGATTTTTGGATGCCTTCAATAACGTAGCGCAAAAATTCATGAGCGTCTTCTTGTCTACCAAATCTGAAGTTTTTTCCAATACCTAAACAATTATAATGTGTTTGTGGATGAAAATACAATGCAAAAAAACATTGGGACAAGAAAAATATAAAACAAACAGAAATAATATGATTTACACTGCAGTTTTTGAATGATCGACATTGGTCGGATAACTCCTCCAGTGTGTGGTTGGTGACGTGACACACGCAAAATATGCGTCAGTAATTCACACTGCATACAGAAACCCACACTTTTACCTAAAAAGGTATACACAAAAAAATAGTTTATTGATTCCAAATAAATTAACTCCATTATTTGTTTTTATGCTTAATATAATTGCCGCTCCAATTTTTGGGGAAAACCCTAAAGCTAATCAGAAAAATGTATACAGTACGTAAAATTCTATCTGTTACACAAAGTTACGAAAAACCCTAATGTTTAATTCAATTCGTTTTAAACACGTGATTGAATTGAACATGAAATCTCATGTTAAATAGATGCGAAAAACTGTTTACTCCAAAAAATACTCAGTCCATCGTTAAAGTTATATATTATCTTATCCAGACATGTAAAATTTATTTCGGGCTGAACTGTATCTGTTCATAACTTACATTTACTCTTATGATGTTCGGACAGTATATAGTTGACCAATGGTGGTGTGTAAGATAGGATTTGCAAAACTGAATTCAGAAAGCATGTGTTTCCTAAATTAGCTAAACCCGGACCAATTTTCCGAATTTCTTTCCAATCATTTTCAACTTTTCCCTCAGCATATAGAGTGACAGGAGGTTTCGGGATATCATTGTCACTATTTACAATGTTTTTCATCTGTTTTAATGGAATACCAGGTCTGTAGCCAGCATTCAGTGGTTTGTACTTAAAATATGTCACTTCCTGATCAGGTTTCATTGCTTCTTTGAATACTATTCTCTCCAAATGAATTTTCTGGGATGACGCAGAGAGTTTTAATTGGACCTCATCGTAACTAAACAAACTGTTGTTAAAACCCAACATAACAGCAAACAGAGGGTACGAGATAAACACACTGAAGTAATATTTTTTTATTGTGAGCACACATCCATAGATTTGTTTATCTTGAACCTAAAAAAAAAAGAGGAATATGCAAGAAAATTCGTAATTTTGAACTTACATTCTACTCTCTGTTCTGATCTTGCTCCAAAAAATAGAAATCCTTTGAAATTTCAATAGGGAATGTATTGTGGATTCTGATGTTATACATATCGCTTAGATATTACATTTCAAAAGTGTTTACCTTAACTTCCTCTTTTAATTTTTTTAATTTTGGCTGGGCAGTTATTAGAGGGGGAGGCACAATTATTTTTTCAATTACTTTGAAAATCAACAAAGGAAATATTTGAATAAATTATCTTTTATTGTGTATGAATTTAGCCCTATAAAAATACTGTATTTTAATTTTCTTTATCATTCAAGGTAAGGGTATATATTCTTGACAGGATCTATTCTTGTCACTATGTTAAAAATTGAACCGATTTTTAACTGACATTTAAAATGGAAGCTTACAGTAGGGTTATTAGCGTGATAAAGAAAAGAAATGTCATCTCAAGTGTTTCCTTTGGGACTATTTACGGGATGTGGTTTTTACGGTATCTACTTGTGTTTCATGTTTTATCACAAAATTGTTTTGAAAATTTGGCAACCCAAGAATAGATTTCTAGAATTGTTTTTATATTAATTACTAGTGTTTTTTTGATGTTGTATTTCATATCTTACATCAATTTGAACAAGAATTAGGTTTCCTTTTTCACTTATTGGATGCTTTGAAGTTAATGTGTCGAAGAGAGAATAGATACCCCCTCCTCTTCTTACCTTACCAATAACCATTTTACACAGTATGTATACACACTGATAATTTTTATTTGACTGATGTGTATCAAGGGTTTAAAAAGTCAACGAATCTATAAAGGAATCAAAATGTATAGCTAGCTCTCCTATAACTAAATCTCGTTGTTCACACACATGCACTACCCACCCTGGCTTGCTTCACAACTACTACACCACAAACAAGACCCCTTTCCTTCTTTTATCAACAATGATATGATCGTTTTCCTTTTTTTCATCACACGCACGATGATGTTCGTGGGCCATGTTCATGCACGATATTAGTAGCCTCCGTTCAATGATGCAAGTGACGTCACTCCTGTCGACAGGGGACAAAGAAATACACAACACGAAGAACGAATTTCCGCGATGGCAAATGGGAAAAAAAGTTCCAAATGCACACATTGATTCCAAATAAAAACATTTACAATTCAAAGTTTTAAAGTTACCTTAGTAGTAGGGCTAGCCTTTGTTCAAGACCACCGTTCGTCGAACGCCTAGCCCATGTTCCGTCAGAAGAAACAACGAATTTCACATCTTGTGTGCTGGAAAAACTTTTAACACAACCTCTTTTTTCCCGCAAACAATTTTTAACATATTTCTATCCTGTCCAAATTGCGAATAAGGCTTTTATATTATCATAAAAAAGTCATTGTCGTCCCTTTTTTCGATATACGGATGGCGCTATCCGTCCGCCGTATATATATCGAAAAGGCAAGAGACCCTGGGTTCGAGGTTGCTCCACTTTTATTGTGTGTTAATAGCTATTTTAAGAGAGTTATTCGAACGAAAATGTTCTTCTCGTCGTCCAACCCTGGCGACATTTTTGTACTTTTCTGCCTACATGTACGAAAACGGACGTCAGAATATTTTTTCTTTGAGACCCAAAAAACTATTAAAAACTTTTATTTGTAAAAACTTTTAAAGATATATTGCGTTGCTCTTGACTGTATTACAAAAAAGGTTTAGAATGACATCCTGCAGCATTCGATGTCATCGAAATTAGAAAGTCAATCAAACAATTTGTTGGAAGGTTAAGGGCAGTAAAAGAAAAACGGACAATCGATTAAAATAATATTTTCTTAGTTTTTCTTTAGTTTTTCTATTTTTTGTTTGCAATGCAAACTTTTCAAAAACTTTCTTCACGTTTTTCAAATTTTAAAAATGCGATATTTGCTCAAAATTTAGAGAAATAAAGTTAAACTTTGCAGAAACATTTGTGACATGGTTTGTGACAATATAATTTGTGACATAGTTTTATGGTATATAATTGGAGATATGAAAATTCAAAATTTAGTTGTGTCTTTTTGCCACACCCGGTATAATATTAATCACTATATTTGAAAAATAAAATTATCTGTCCATTTTGCGCATGTGGTTTAAAGTTTGGGGCATAAAAACGAGATTTCCCCAAATGGGCGAAGTGGGGCTTTTTTGGGGGTGATTTACAAGTAGAACCTCTGGTGTTAGCTTGGAATAATTTTTTTTCCAAAATGGTAATTTCAAGTCTATTTCTCCCATATACTAAAGATTTCAAGTCTTTTGACTCCAGCGCCCGCCCCACCCACCACCACCACATGCTCAACAAGTTTATAAATTTGATATTCACAGTCCCGTGTATGGAGGGAGGAAGAATTGAAGCCATTGGAACAGAGAGAAAGGTCCGTAAATTGACTTTCCGGTGTTTTTACTCACTACCCGAATCGGAAATTTGGAATATTGGAGTTTTCTTCACATAAGGATAATCGAGGTAAAGTTTAATATTGGTTTCTGCGCGGCGGCTGGTACCACTTTGGTTTGGTCTTCTCCTAGTTGTGTAGCTTAGTTCATTCTCCCCATCTTGTTTTCACACGACTTTTATACGTTATACCTGTGATTAATGCACATGTCAAATTTTCAACTCATCTTTGAAGCTTCGGAAGGTTTTATACTCTATACTATATGATCTTTTATTCAACGCAATTTCAACGGGCGAGGTTTCGTTTTTCCCCTTCTTAAAGTAAAGAAACACCTAGCTAGTTAGCAAGCTAGCTATATTTCATCACCTCTTCCAAAGCTTAAAACCATATTTTATTATACATTATTTTACCATATTTTCTTTTGGATAATTGGACAGAAGAGCATCAAGGTTAAAAATATTACAGATTATTTTGGTAAAACCTTAATGTGGATTTTTAAAGTTGAATGATTATATAATGACATCTTTATTTTGCTTGCATCTAGTTTAACAACTGGAGGGATCATTATAATATTTGAATTGTTGCACATTTCTAAAAATAGACTTTCCAAGTGACATATTATTGTTTACAAATTCTAGCAGAATTTTCTCAATAATTGTGAGGGTTTCTACTTCAAATATAATATCATCAAGTCAATTTTCTGTAAGGATGTGCAGACATGCTCGCAGGTATTTTAATTCTCTTTATACCGTTAACCAAGCTTTCCAATTATTTTGCTCTCTGAGGAGACATATAACAAAACAAAATAACATTTTTTTCAATAATACACATTAGCGTATTTTGCTTAGGGGCCTCATTCATACTCATATTGCCACGAAAGGTTTGTGGGTGGGCATTTAATTGATGTGGACGTTTCTTTCATAGTAATTTAGAAAAAACATTTCTGTGGACATTATTATTTTTATTATTATCATTATTATTATTATTATTATTACAGGCCTGGAAATTTGGCAGAAACGATTGTTTCGTTACCACGACGTTTCAGTGAAGGTAAAATGCGGTAACAATGAATCGTTTCAGCGTGTATGGTCAGAAAAAAAATATTTGCTTCGAATTCACGTTATTTAATCCAATGATCTTCAAATTTTTAAATACAAAACATTCCGTATATTCTGGAAACTCTCTCACACTGTTGAATTTAATTGAATGAAATCTAACAATATTATCAGTGATGGAACTCCACGTGGGTCACAAACAAAATTAAAAAAAAAAGAAAAGAAACGAAGCATTCACTGTATTTACAAATGCTAAAATTTTCAAAACATTACCTAAACATGTGACATTAATTTTTCACAAACCAAGAAAAAATTAAACTAATGTAGATCCGCCTGAGATTTTAAAGAAAATATATTTTGATTTTGTTTTTTCTTCTTCAATGTGATTGAAACGTGTTTTATAGTGATGCTAGGTAACAAAGTGTTTATTGTATCATTCATGGGTAGAAAGGTTTGAGAAACTTTCAAACGTCAAATGTTCAAGGTATGATTGCTCACATGGTTGCTTATCCACATCTTAGAAAATCCAACATAGCAGCCGAAATTGGTAGACATATTCATACACATATAATGTGGCTGTAGAATGTTTCTGAGCGTTTCTAGTTAGTTTTTAGATGACCGTCGTTACCGCATCGTTTCCGCATCGTTTCCGCCAAGCCTTATTTGTGTAAACGAAAAGTTGTTTTATCGTTTCCGCAGGCTCCAAACTGATGAATCGTTTCCCTAGACTTAACAAATTTCCAAGCCTGATATTATTTTATTTATTTATTTATTTATTTATTTATTTATTTATTTATTTATTTATTTATTTATTTATTTATTTATTTATTTATTTATTTATTTATTTATTTATTTATTTATTTATTTATTTATTTATTTATTTATTTATTTATTTATTTATTTATTTATTTATTTATTTATTTATTTATTTATTTATTTATTTATTTATTTATTTATTTATTTATTTATTTATTTATTTATTTATTTGGTAAAGAAGGTTATACAAATCGCAGCCAGAGACTGATGTGGACCTACTAAATTCAGTAAAATTCAAATAAAAATTAAGTAAAATTATGAGTACAGGTACTAGTACTAAAAAAATCTCCTACTTCTCTTGAACAAAATCATCAATGTTCAGGGAGATGTTTTTAGGACTCGCACCCATGAATATATATATATACAGACATAAAATTTTCAGACATAAAACATGTTAAAGCTATGAAGCTACGAAGCTATGAAGCTAACTTAGTATCAAAAATTTGAAAAGGAGGTTCAAGTTTGATTAAGCTTAAACGAGGCAGTTTAAAAAAAACCCAACAAAATAGACACCATCATTTAGTAAAAAATATATTTTTTGTCAGAATTAAGTCTTCCTGAATAGGAACCAACCATAATCAAGTCAAGCGTATCAGTGTTCTTTGATAGTAGTTTCTTGAATGAATCGTATATTTCAATTTTCGTTTTGTCGGGAACATTGTTCCATATAATTGTAGCACGGTAGGAAAACAAGTTTTTGAAATGAACGGTTTTGAAGGAAGGAACATTGAAAAGCATGTTACATCTGAGGGTTCTACCGGCTCTGAATCGTCTTGAAAGTTTTTGGATTTGGAACAGTTTCCCCTGACTGCTATGCAATATAATACTGATGGTAGTATTCCTTTGAAATAGATTTCTTGCAAAGTTTCTTGATCCTTGCATGGAAGTTTTTGGTGACAACCTTAACGTGCTCAGATCCGTTTACTTTGTTATCTTTAAACAGACACTTTACTTTAGTAGTGACGTTTATAGTTTGCGAGTTCAGTGTTAAATTGTGAAATGGTCCGATAAATGGCTTACGCAAGATGAACATTATTTCCATTTTTCCCTTACTTGTATGGATACTGAAGCCGTTCCTTTCTGACCATACATTTACCATGTGATGTATAAGGGAAAGTTTATCAAACACCTCCGGATAAGTGTCAACCTCACAGGAAAGGTTCTGGGAGTAAAGTTTTAAGTCAAGCCAGATAGCTTCCATATTTTGGCTGGTGTTAAACTGAATATTGCTTTCGTGTACTGTCAGTCTTTTGGAGTAGTAAACAAGGCAACCACCAAGGCACTTATCGTTTCGTCTTTGTATATTTTTTACCAAAATTGATTGTGAAGAAAGGAAAACTACACGATTTCACAGTTAAGATGCCATTTTAAATGCTTGTTTACATTTTAAACGGAATTATAAAAATGGTGGCCTAATACTGTAGTTGTCTTGGTTAAAATGATAAGTGTGTCACCCCTTTTAGCCTATGTGCACAATATCAGCAATGTTGATTATGTTTTGTTCAGTTTGAAAATAGATAGCGAAAGGTGAAAGTGGGCGATTCAGATTACAGCGCGTATTTTGACATGAAAACATAAAAGATTTTCATATAGAGTTTTATCTGCTATTATGAAGTCATTATTAAAGTGTTGTATTCTGTGAATGTCAAATAAACAGAAGACTGTTAACTTCTAAAGACACTGTCTTTTCATGAAAGCTAGTTATTTTATCAGACATGTAAAGTTTCTTTCGGCCTGTACTGTATTACATTTTTTTTCAATCTTTAGATTAAGCTATCACAAGTTATGGAACACTTCCTTGGAGATGCTAAAAGATTAGTACATAGACTTCATAGTCATGATAATGCTGTTGACATATTGATTGGTGAAGCAACTAATTTGCAAAACAAGTTGATAGCAATGAGACAATATCATGAAGAAGTAAGTAAAATGAATGAAAATGCAAATCATCGCCCTAGGAGCACGCTTATTCTTGGAAGCCAACTCGAAAATCAAAGAATACAAAATTTGGAACAAGAAAATCGTGAGTTAAGTCTCTCTTTGGCAGAACACCAATCTGCCTTAGAGTTGATAATGAATAAATACCGGGAGCAAGTTTTAATAATGATGAAAGCTAACGGGACGGAAATGTCTTTTAATCCGTTTGCTGATCAAATGTCTACTAGTGAAGTAGCGATGAAAGAAAAAATTGCTGAAATGGCTAATGTTATGAGGCAATCAGCATTAATTGATGAGAGTGTTGTCACGAAAGAAATCGAGATTCTTAGAAGTTTGCAAGTTGAAAATGATAATTTAAGAGAACTGTTGGAAATAAGTGGGAAAAAGATTTCGGGCCCAAGATACGATTTTGATCACATATATAATAGTCTGTGCTCAGATTTCCCATCATTTACTAACAACCAGGACATCAGAGGGAAAGACAGTGGGATTTATGAAAATGTGACATTCTCAAATTTGAAAACAGTAGATTCTAAAAATAAACAGAGATTACCCATTTACTTTGATAGTGTGGAGAATTTGTACACTGTATCTAATGAGGATGAAGGCTTGAATCAAAGTGACTCTGTTCGAGCTGAAACAGATTTAGACAAATCAGAAGAACTTCATAACTCGGCAGATAATTCTGTTGAAAACTGTTTTCGGGCTATTATAACTGATATCAAACCTCTTGATGCGGATTTTGATTTGAACCGAGAAGTTATTGGCGATAAAAACATTTATTTTGGTGATAATTCTAATACACGAGAATATGGTATAGAAACAGGTCAAGAAAAAGTACTTGCGAAAATTGACACAGAAATCCCTGACGATTCATCAAATGTTTCAATGGAACATATGACTCTAAGTAACAAAAAGATTCTTAGTCACATGGAAGATTTATCACCAAGTTCTATTGATTCACGATCTATTCAGAATGAAGGAAAAGAAGAAGAACCAATCGAGGATGTTGAAAAAGAAATGATGAAAAATTTTGTTGCTATGGAAAGACTGGATGACATAAATCCGGTTGAAATGGATGGTCAACTAGACGAAAATCATACTGAGGATTCAGTTTTAGAATTATTAGATAATGTGCTTGATTTAGATGATCATGATGACGATAATAGTGATGAAGAATACGTTGATGAAGTTGTTACCAATATCAGCAGCGATGAGGAAGAAGATGCATTTCACGAGTTCAGTTTTCATAAAAACATTGGAAAAAGTCGTGACCACGGTCAAATGGTCAAGGTAGATGTAAACAATACTAATCTAGAGGAACATAGGACATTGATAGATGAACATGGCGGTAATCAAAACAAAGTGGATACAACTCTGTTAAATGGGGATATTAGTGATACTGATTCTGAAGTTACCATAACTGAGGATGACCTCAATGAAGCACTGTCGGGATTCGATTCTATTGTTAATGATCTTGATGATGAAGTAGATTAATGGATTCGATTGCTTGTTTTAATATTTTTTGTTCCAAGTTTTATATTTCAATTTATTCCAAAAAAAATGATACAATGTGATTAATCTGTCAATTGTAGCAATAGTCAAGTATGAAATTATTAAAAATTAGTATTCATCATATATATACCTTCAATGTCAAAATTTTTGTGATTTTTGCCAAAAAAATTGAAATTAAAAACCCTGCAAGAGTTTTCAAAAGATTTTTATGTTTTGGTCTTTACGAAAATTTTGGCGTTTTTAATATAATAGTTCATCTAAACATTTCTGATTTCAGTTTTCCTTTGATAATCATTATTATTGTGACTTAACGATGACATTAAAAAGGTTGGTTTGTGTTTGAAATGTATTTTCCTGAATATAACCCGCACATCGTATACCGGCACCTCAGCCTTTTGAGCAGTCAACAAAGCTAAGTTGGTCAGATAAACCTGCACCTTTGTATAACCTGCATCTTGTTAAGAAAAATTAGCACAGCATTTGCTTCACATGAGTAAGTGTACTTTGAATTTCGCAAAGATTGACCAAAAAATAACAAACTTATCAGATAACACGTACCACACTATAACCATTTTAACCACATCTTCTTTTGGATAATTGAACAGAAAAACAACAAAGTTACTTTTAAAGGCTATTTTGGTAACCTTAAAGACAATGTGTCATGATAATATAATATTTGTTTAGTTGCACGTCAAAGTGTTTAAAAAGTGAATACCACAATATGTAGTATTATTTGACCCTCTAATTTCTACTATCTATTATATCATATAGCTGTGTTTACACTATTTGAGTAATCAAAGGGGTGAAATTTTCATTTCTACAACAAACCATTTAGTGTAAACAGAGAATTACATCAATTTTTCTTTGTTTACGCTATTCAATGCTATTCAAGTTTTCGTCTAAATAATTTTCACTTTAATTAATTGAATCGAAAGGACGCTTGACAGTTACTTTACATTCAACTGACAGAGAGAGTTATTGTTATCGGGCATGTGTGATGTTGTTTTTCATGACAACTTCTTAAATTCTCCGAACATCATTATTCTATTCAAAGTCATTTTTAGAAACTCTGACACTTTAATTTTGCACTGTGAATATACCGTTTTCTGCATGTTCCATTAAGTTTTGTCAAAATTATCACAATTATGTATATCATATAAAAATGTTGTTCCCACAATTTTTATTTGATCTATTTCATGATAATTGGGATTTAAAATAGCTGTTTACAGGAGCAGGCGAAGGTTTGGCTCGGTCGGCTGTTACATAAGATTTTGTTATTTTAGTTTATATTCTTTTTTCTGTCATACCAAGCCTGCCATTTCCGCCTTGTAAGTAGCCAGTTCACGATGAGTGACGCAGATGAAGTTTGTTTATACTCGTTGCTAGTGAGTTCTGTTGAACTAAATTCAAATAATCACACTAGCTCCTTTTGACTAAATTTTTTGATGGTATTTTGTGTATTGGTTTTAAAAAATGATCACATATACAACACTCCACCATGTAGAAAAAGAAATATTGTTTTTATGAAAACCATTGGCTTTTGACAAGGAGTTTGTTTTTTCTCGTTGATGTTATTTCAGGGTATTTTTTTAAATAGTCATGTATTTGAATAGTAAAGGTATTTAAAGCTATTTTGAATGTTCTGATGGAAAGGCAAAAAACTTCAAATTCAAATTAAGAGTTGGTATTCAGTAGAAAGAAGTTACTTGTGAGGGGGGAGAAGTAGGTGAGGTGGGGGTGGGATGGGGTATAATGGGGTACCATACAGTACAGCCCAAAAGAAACTTGAAAGAATTTTTACATGAAAACACAAAAGATTTTTGTGTAAAGATTTATCTGTTACATGAAGTCATTATGTTTTCAATGTGATTTTTTGGAAATCTCCTGTTAGATAAACAAAAAAAAACGTGAACTGCTAAAGATGGTGACTCTTCATGAAAGCTAATTATCTTCCACAGAAATGTAAAGTTTCTTTCGGGGTGTACTGTATATCATGTGGTTATCTGTTTACTCAACAACATAAAGTAAAGTATTTACACTTTGATACATTTATAGAATTCAAAATGGAAGTAGATGAGGAATTTTTCGAGATCGGATTTCTGGATGAAGATACTGAAATGTGCGATGATGAGTTACAAAAAGAATTGGAAATCATTGCCAAGGAGGAGGAGGAGGAGGAGGAGGAGGAGGAGGAGGATAAGAACTTGAATGAATATATAAAAGTGCATTCCAATAGAAATGACTCAGTATTGAAAGAAGATTTTAAGATTTCCCATAAAGATAGACAAAATACAATAGTGAATTGCAACGACTCGAGCAGGAACTATAAACACAAACGCAAAAAGAAAAGCAAAAATGATGGCCAATGCGGAGACGGTTGTTCAGATCAATCTGTTGACAGGGACTTTTTCACTGAAAGGATTAATTACAGGCGTCTAAGAACTCCAATGGAAATATCCAAAGAAACGGACCCATTCGTAACTGGCCGCGAAATTGCATACCGGCTACAAGAAATGAAAACAAAACTGTTTGGTCAAATAGTATGTGTGCTAGGTGCTGAATTGAGTTTGGAAATATTTGAGGAAACAAAGCGACTAGTGTTACAAGGTGGAATTAAAACGGACAAAGGCGACCGTAAACGCTCACCTGGTGGGACTTTTTTATATCTTATGAAAAGCAGAGGTTACGCCTCGAAACGGCAAATGAAAGAAATTTTTAAAATTGAAGACGAAAAGAAAAAGAAAATGAAAAAGGAGAAAGCAAAACTTGCTAGAGTTGAAAGTCAATATAAGAAGGAAGCTGTGAACACAGACAAAATTTGATGATATAAACATAAAGTTGGCAAACTGTTTTTCTGAAGTGTTTTTACTTTAAAATTGATGAGAAAGATTTATATATAATTGTGGCCATGATTTATTCATACAAAGGCCAGGGAAACGAGTCGGAACATGTAGGTCCATCATTTTGGTAATGTCACTTCAACTTGTTGGAAGAGTTTGCATCACATTCGATTGGGTTTTTATTTGCTTTATTGTTTTTGAGTAGAGACAAAAAATGTAGAATGAATGCACACTTTGGTCCTATATGTTGGCCTTGCTTTCCCTAACCTTAAAGTTTAACTCTGAGTTAATTTGTTAAAGAAAAAATACAGTCAGACCTCTCTCTTCAGTGGACACCATTCATTTGCACCAAAAAAGTGTCGTTATTAAGAGGTTTCCATTAAGTGGAGGTTTGTACTTGAAGGGGAAAAGTCTAACAAAACAAGTCTCCCGCTCGTGCTAATTTGCCGAATGGAAATCCGGCATAAGGTGTTCACTAAATTTCTGCTATTAAGAAGTTTGACAGTAGTTTTTTTATGGGTTTTCAAAAAAGTCCCTTTTGTACTTTATTTCACAATTTTTTAGTTGAACCTCGCTTAGCTTTTACACATCCACAATGATTTCTATTGAAGTAGTTCAATAAAAGAGACAAATAATTTATGACTTGTGAATAAAGAAACATCAATGTTTTTAGATATAAATGAACACCACAAGTGTAATGAACTTATGATGATGATGATGATGATGATGTAAAGGGTAGCATTGGTTTGAATGAAGCTACTTGTAAGCAGCATTTTCCCATGATGACAGCTGAAAAACAAAATTGTTATCAAACGTGGCTCAGAGAACATGGGTTTGTGAAAGAAATATTTTCTAAGTTTAAGGAATCTATTTGTTAGTTGTTTTGTTTATGGGCCTTGATATAACAAAAATCTTTATTCAATTTTCTTCATGGTGAAAAAATCAAAGTATAAATTAAAAGACTATTTTCACCTCGCTTGCCTGGGAATTTATTTAAGAGATGAACTCGCATAAATGGGACTAAAGGAGTTTGGTTTTCATTTCATCAAACACGTGGTTGTAAAAATAATGTGTTTTTTTTATTTCATTTTTAGTTACATGAACTATTGTGTTTCCAAAGGTATTGCTTATCAGCCAACTCGAATCGAACAATTGGCCAACAGCATGACTCATGGTGTATGTAGTTTTTTGTTTATTTATTATTGTACATCCCAGTGGGCAAAATCATCAAAAAGCCTCTGTGGAGGAGTGTTTTTTTTTATTGAAACAGCAGGCAATATTGCTGGCCTTTTAAAACTAGAAATTCAACGAACTTGGTTGACATTTCTTATTGTAATAAAAACTGACCTGTGGCCCTGTGGTAGAATGCTCAGCTTGAGAGCAGTTTGATATCTAAGGGGTTTTTCTTAAGAACAAACATTGCTATCCCTCAATTGTTCTTAGCATGTTCTTAACTTTTAGACCTTCGAAACCTTATGTTCTTATATCCTTTGTTCATATAAAAAAATCGTGAGTAGTTTCGATCTTTAATGGCGCAAAATACCCGTTAAAAATATTTATGTTTGAGTTAGCAACAACAAAAGAACTTCCCAATTTATTTCAAGCAGTCACATTGAGTTTTTCCTGGTAGTGTTTTCACATTTTCTCGTGTCCTTTAACATACAGGATCAAAATTGAAAATTTCTTTACAACTGAACCATGATAGAAATGTCTTGATATTTTATATATAATAATAGTTTATCGAACAATTTTAGATCATCAAAATATCATGCTGCCAACCTTGTTACTTTTGTTTGGGTCAGTGGGCATTAGCTCGCGTGATGCTTCTTTCTTTCAAATGCTAATAACAGAGTTTTGACCGAGAAGTCTGATGGTCTACTTTCACATCCTACTTTCTAATTCGTTATAGATATTTCAATTTCAGAAGAGAATGACAGCTTGATCATTTTCTTTTTAATTTGCCACAATATAGGAGGAAGTTATTATCTATTAATACATCTTTTGTTGCTTTTTCGTTTGTTCAGGTGTTTATCTTTCCAGCTATATATGCCAGCTATGCAATGTTTCAAAACTCACTGACTCAACAGCATTTACTATGTACGCTTGTCTATGGTACTGCATTCATTCTTCTGTTTCTGGTATCCACAGTATTTCATATATTGTGTTTAAGCTCAAAGTATAGGTAAGTGTTGTTTGTTATTGCTGTTATTGTTATTATTATCATTATTATTATTGTTGTTGTTTGTTATTGTTGTTATTGTTATTGTTGTTGTTGTTGTTATCACTGCTTTCCTGGTAATAATTTTTAACTTTTTGTCTAGGTTATCGATTTGGAGAAGAATTTTCCATCTTGGTGACCGCATAATGATTTACATTTTTATTGCTGCTTCATACATGCCCTGGTGAGCTGCATTCCTGACAATAACTTCGTTGATTTATTGATTTAAAGCTGGACTTCTATACATAATTTATGTTTGCTAACCAACCGAACGAACAATCTAACCACAGTGAGACTAATGCTTTATATAATATTTTTGCAACAATTCAACCAGCTAGCATTCGATGTCGTTTTAACGTTAGTTATATGGACGTCTTTACAAAGTCTGAACGTTGCTCGAACGTTAGAACGACGTCGCGTGGCTACTGGCTTGTTGTTATCTCCATTTCATCAAATACAAAGACTTGCATGGTTCGGGCTGCTCTTTTTCAACCAACGTTATACAGACCATTTGTTTTAGGTTGAATTTACAAGAGCTTGGTGATTATGGATATCGAGTTTCCACGGTCGTGTGGTCAGCGGCTGTCGCTGGCATTGTTTATTCTTTCTTCTATTTGGAACGGTATGATTTTAATGCCATGCTTGGGCAATTTTAGGCTATTATATTATCAAGACCAAATTCTTTTGAATGAGTTTTCTATTTTTAAATAAATTTTGAGGATAGTTCATCTAAACAAGACCTTAACATTTTTTCATTCTTTCAGATACAAACTAGTGGAAACGATATTGTATCTTTGCCTTGGTTTTTTGCCAGCCATCCCGCTTGCATCAAAGGTTTGTTAGTATTGATTTGTTGTATGCGACGACGATAGTGTAGTGGTGAAACTTCTCACCAGTGTCACACGGGTTTATGTCATTAGGTTCCGAGGAATACATTTTTGGGGTATCGGAATTTTTTAGACGGCTTTAATATATTGTGTTTTTGAATGAGAAATAATTAATATTTTTTCGTTTTCTTTAGTCGGTAGCCGGCATGTTTGAGCTCTCCTGCGGCGGGGTTTTGTACATTATTGGAGTTATTTTTTTCAAAAGCGATGGCAGAATCCCTTGTGCGCATGCGATATGGCATATGTTTGGTGGGACTGCAGCATGGGTTCATCACTATGGCATATGGACACATTTTTATCAGAAATGATTTCTTTCATTCTGCTTTTTATATTTATCGTTTTGCAGAATACTCGTGATTGAGCTGTGTCGATTTAAATGTATCATTGTGTAAGCAGCAGTTCTTAATTGAATTTCTTAGAGGAGGGATGAATAACTCTTCCAGAACAGAACTGTCGATTTTCTGTTCAATTTTTATGTTATACACTTTATAAGCAGCTCGTTTTTTTATATTCCGAATACTTTTTTATAAAAATAATAGGGTTTTTTTCATGTTGTTTCATATTTTGTAAATAGTGGAATGAGTAAGGATGGAAATAAATTTTCAAATGAAATATGAAATCACTCTCATTTTCATTCTCCTTTTTTTACATTAACTGTACACTTATCTTTGGTGGGAAAGGGACAGAATATAATATACAAGGCGACGGAGATTTTCGGGTCACGTAAATAAGCATAAAAAAAATGCGTCTACATGTGAATTGTGAATAAATGCGAATTTTACGAATTTTACGAATTTCGTATTTCTATGATAAATGTAAACGATACATCATTCGGCATTTGGCACTGATCATAGCCACATAGAAGGAGGTTTGATTACAAAGTCTTTGAAAGCTCCGCCATGAAAGCTCCGCCATGAAACATTACGTCGAACTGGACGTAACTACAAAAATAATCATCGATTGTTCTTTTTAAATTTCACCGTAGCTATCACCCTTTTAAAATACGCAATTGGGTGATCATGTAATGTTTTTGTTCATATTACAGTGCACACCATCGGTTTCAAAGTTTTGAAAAAGGCTGAAACATCTACAAGCTTTTCATTTGTTGTTGCCAAATTCCTAACTGATCAGATGATCAGTTCACTCTTTGATGGCCACTCTTTGATGGGATATAATAACAGTAATTTGATAGGTGAATCACAGAATTAGCTTATTTCCTAATTTACGAAACTTTAAACAATTCCTGAGAACAGACTGACAACGAAAAGTTTGTGTAACTACGAAACTAAAGTAACTATAGATAGGAAAGTGTGGAGATTGTGATGATAGAAATATAACTCTTCTTCTAAACCAATAAAAGGAACTATAAAAATAAACTATAATAACTATAAACTAATCTGAAACTGCCATAAATTAGTTAATGTTAATTTAAGCAGTAAAGGGTAAGTTTCGATTGTATGATAAAATAATGCTAATGCTAATAGGGTGAGAATTCAAAATTTTCTTCGTTATTGTGAACACCCCCACCCCCTGAAATATTGACCCTGATACGGCCCTGGATAAGGACTCTGTGTGTTGCCATGAAATTGACGAAATATAAAATGGCCATTTACAAGGTATGACTAGTTTCAAAAGTTATGAAAAAAATAGAAGAAACATCTGATATGTTGATATATTTAAAGTATAGACAGGTACTGTATTATCAATCGCGATCATGCTGTCATGCTTTTGAAAAATTGTCTTTGGACGGTTTTGGTATTGATAGCATTGACGGAAGACGGCATTGGAAAATCTCTTCGATTTATTGCTTTTATCTGTGTCTTTCGTACATTTGAAAGAGAGTAAAAACACACCAAGACATCGTGAAGGAAAAGAATTTCGCGAAAGAAGGAACATAGAATAAATAAGCGCATTAGCTACCATCAACTAATTATGTAAAATAAAATACAAACAAAATATGTTCCGGAAGAGAAGTAAAGTCCTAAAAGCCTGGGTTGAACGACGATTCATTTATTTTTTATAAAAGTTCAATATAAATCTTCTCCACCATTTCACATTGGTGAACAACGTCTTAATCTTTCAGCACGTCCACTCATGAATAATTCATTTAATTTTAAAAGAAATTTAAGCGGGGGCAAGGATATCAACTGAAAAATGTTTTGCTTTTTTTCTTGCATTTTGCTTTCACTACCGATAAAAAAAATTATACAGATTTTTCTTACAAAGTCTCTACGTCACAATGGACATATTGCATTAATCTTGTTTTGATTTTTGGAGCATGTTTACAATATGGCGATTGAAGGAGACGATCAAGTCCCAAAGGAGAATTATAAAATGGGCATTATTTTGGTTGCGAAGTCTTTTTAAGGAATTTAATTTAGAAATTCGTAATCAATGAGTATTTATTTCTACTATATCGGAGTTTTTCAGCGGACACTACCTTTAAAGGCAGCGTATCAGCCCATTTGGAGCCATCGACTGACTGCACACAGACCTTCAGGCAAGTTAGAGCAATGCTATACGTGACTCTTGCGGTAAGACAAATTCCTAGTTGCAAGTAGGCAGGAAGAATAGCTAACCACTACCGATGGAAGTCCAAGGACTTAAAACTCCAAAAACTCTTTCTTATTTTTCTATTTTTATTTTTAGCATTACATCGTTAAATATTAATCATGAGATAAAAATCTAATCAAATTAATCTATCTTTTACCAAATTTAGATACAAAATATAAAATTTTCTTTCTCATAATGGAATTGAGTTTCATATCACCATAAAAGGAAGCTTGATCTTTAGTCTGCGTCTTTTCCTGCGAAGAAGCTAATGAATCACCACACCTTATAACAAGCAAACAGAAGTATCCGGTATTTTATTGCTTGGGTTGTTTGTTTTTTGCTATCTGTGGGTATTCGAACAATCTAAACAGACATCATTTACTTTGTCACATTGCTTTAACTGAAGCATTAAATTTACAGAACAGTTAATTTCTCTCTCCCTGGACAAACAGTTAAGAATGAATTTGATTGATTCCAGCATATAGAATAATGTAATTTACTGCGAAAGATATAGATCTTCTTGTAGGCTGGAACAACTATCACCAAATATTGCTGCAGTATTGATTTCAATACCAGATCATGATGACGATATTGAGAAATGTTCTTGTTGTAAGCAATTTTCCTATTTTGCATACCAGAAAAACTGAAAACTCAATGACGTTATCGAACGATGCTTGGCATATAGATATATATTACCATTTTTTTTAATCGATCTTCATGGATCTTAAAAGTTTGATGGAATGGAATGAAACACTTTTGAAAAACACTCTATGCGTTGCAAAAACAAGTATGTTCATGGGAAATGCTACATAGATTCAAATATTAATCAACAAATTGAAAATGGAAAGAGAAAGGAATTTTGCCATCCAGTATATCGAAAAGGTAAGAAGCCCTGGGGATGAGGTTGACAAGAAAGTGTTTGTACGTGCAGGAAATGCAAAAGGAAATGCAAGATTTTTTGTATATGCTAAAAGTGATGAAAGTTACAGATAAAGACATATGGAGGATTTTACGTTATGATCGAGTCTAGACTGGATAAAATAACCTTTTGAATTCTATCCAAATAATAGTCTGGGATCGTTTGCTATTTTAAAGGATATGGAATATTCAAGAAACTATCGTTTCATATTTTAGAATATGTCAATTTTGGATAGATTATAGATGTACGCAGCTAATGCTACAATTTTATTTTCTAGTTTGTATTGTTTATTTTACGTGATCTATGTTGCACGTTTAACGCCATCTTTGTTAGCCATTTTAAACATAAAAAAGATAACATCAAAAACAAAATTTACAGTCCTCTGATTATATGGGCGAATAAGATCCTATATGGGAAGGTTTATTCTAGTAAGTAGATTGTGATTTTCCTAAACTTTCTTTATTTCTATTTCACAAATATATCTAGAAATTTTTATGAGTCCATTTTGGCAAGAATTCATTTTGTGTTTCAGTCGAAAATAAAGGAAATAAGGGACAGCATGATTTCAATTTGTTCAAATTTTGACGTCAATTATTTTTACTTCATGTCTTTTTATTAACTTTGATGTTACAAAAATTTGTAACATGATGTTCATTATCATTGAAATAACGAAATAAAATGAGAAGAATAACATAAGAAACAAAAACGATTTAACCATAATCGTTGATACATTGGCCTTCATGGTCATTCACTTAGAGTGGCCTTCTGGTGAATTTCTTGGTTGGTTTTAGTTCTTCTTTAATTTTGAATGAATTATTTAGCCTTAATTCATGAATTTTCTCTCTTATCTAAATTTTCTCTTTTATCTGGTAAATTTAAGAGTCACAATCGGGAGATGAGGGTGGGCGTTACCATGGATGGGCGTTAGCTTCGATGAAACGTGAATTTAACGTTTTTTGAATTTAGTGTCCTTGAATAAACTTTATTATTATTATTATTATTATTATTATTATTATTATTATTATTATTATTATTATTATTATTATTATTATTATTATTATTATTATTATTATTATTATTATTATTATTATTATTATTATTATTATTATTATTATTATTATTATTATTATTATTATTATTCAGTAATATTTATACAGGTATAAACATTTCAACAAACCTAATTGCTGCTATCAACATGTGCCCTGTTAACATAGGTAGATACAATAAATAAAACAGTAAAAGAATTTATATCTTTGTAAAATTAGTTAAATTAGTTAAAAGTTATTTAAAGTTATTGGGTACTTATGAAATAAATTGTTGAGAAAAGAAAACTTTGAACTATGTCCTGTATAAAAATCTAATTATCGTGTGTAAAAGGCGTTGAATGGCAGGAAAAAGTTATTTTTGCAGGTGCTGTCTCTATGTCTTTGCGTTAACATTCATTCCGTTATCATTTATATCGTTATCATTTTCTTCCCTTTAAAGTACACTTTATTATTTTGAACGTATGTTAACACCTTTCCATCAAACTACCAAACCACCAATTTCTCAATCAACCTCGGATTTCATTCAAAACACCCTGCTCTTCTTGTTGTTCTGTTTTTAGTTTCGTTATTAATGTGCAATTTGTTTCATTCTATTAAACTGAGGAGGATTTAAACTGATGCAAATGCTTCTTTTTTATCAATTTTGATCCGAAGTTAACAGTACAGCTTCTTCACCGGGTATTTTCCCTGTTTGGATTATTTTTCAATTTTAATTTCTTTAGTACATCGTTAGTATTTGTTCTTTATTTCATTATTTTTCTGACATTATAAACTTGTATCTTTGATCGTTGTTATAATCCATTATCATCTTTTTTTCTATCTTGGGGGCTACAAATGTTTGTTTGCATTTTGAATAAGTTACGCATAGTTAAGTTATGTAAAGTTATGTTAAGTTAAATATATCTTTATTTTTTCTTTTTAATTTATTACATCTGTATTTTTACTTTTTTTTCGTTTTTCTATTTCAATTTAATAACGTCTATTTTTTTAACGTGAATTTTTCTAAAATTTACAGGAAATAATTTACCAAAACATTTAGCTTTTTTTTAAGTGTTTAAAAATACGGGAAAATACTTCAAAAAGTGGGAAAAAGTTTGATAAAATGGCAAATAAAAAACCCCCACACAATTTCCGAAAGAAAGACAGTATTTCAATTTCAATTTCAATTTAATAACGTCTATTTTTTTAACGTGAATTTTTCTAAAATTTACAGGAAATAATTTACCAAAACATTTAGTTTTTTTCTAAGTGTTTAAAAATACGGGAAAATACTTCAAAAAGTGGGAAAAAGTTTGATAAAATGGCAAATAAAAAAAACCCACACAATTTCCGAAAGAAAGACAGTATTTAAAGATAATGACCTGTTATAAATGGAAATGAGGGTTGCAGCAGTGGGAATCCGTCATTTGAACAATGGGTATGTAAGGAGCAGCTGACTTATATAAAAACGGCAAACAAACGAGGTAAACAAACGAAAGCAAGAATCACATAGAGAAGCTTTCTGTAAGTTATCAAGGAAGACAAACACTTTACACAAAATAATACACTTTATATGAAAGTGAACTCACGTACAAGTTTCTCAGTAGCGCATTTTTAATATGCATTTAAATAATGGTTGTAAAACATTATTGGATTTCTGCGTAAGCATCCTTTAAAACCGTCCGTGTTTTTGGTGGTTTTTTTTTTTTTTTTTTTTCATCTGCTGCAAACCTACGCAAGTTATTTTCTAAAAGTTCATTGGTTATACAGCTAATTTCTGATATCTGATTGGCTGATAAATCTTGTTAGCCTACTTAACGTAGGCAGTGAACGCAGACTGAAATTCACTTTGTTTTATCATCTATGCAAAAACGTTTTTAAAAATGGCCGACAAGTTACGCTTAAATTTTGTAATTCTTGGATAGTGTATGAAAACGGCTTTTAGATAACGAATTATTCTTACAAGAACGCCCTGTCCTGGAAACAGGTTTTTGGGTTTTTTTTGTTATTCTTTATGTTTTTCAACTTGACTATCTTGAAGTTTGAATTGGTTCTTTATTCTTTACTTTTGGTTAAATTTGTTTTTTATATTAACTTGTCATCATTTTAAGTTGGGAATAAAGAGTTGGTCTTTCGGTCGATCTATGCAACATTGTATCTTTTGCATCTCTGATATTTTTGAAAGGTAACAAATGAAATTATTAAACCCTTAACATTTTTTGGATATGTTTCCAAGGTTACATGTTTTCAAGGTAAACGTAAACGTATACTCATGGATATACACTTTTCGAACGCATTCAAATTTGTTTATTTGTTATCTTTGATACTTTTCCGCTTTAATATTTAGACCATCATAAAAAATATACTGTTTCATTTCATTTTGTTTAAATTGATACGCGCGGGAAAAACACATAGTGTATTTGTTTATTGAATGTTTGTTAGTGACACCTTGCAAAATAAAATAAAAATAAATTAACAATAGCCAGTTTACACTATTCTGATTAATTGAAAATATTTTGATTTTTGAGAAAATGGGAATTAGTGTAATATTCTAAAATTGTCTTATAAGACCTTTCTGACCTCGACCTGGTGATGATATTCATCGTGATGTTAAATTTTCAAACGGCCTCTTATACATATCAGGTTTGTCCGTGAATGTTTGACGGCGAACTTTTGGAAAAAATGTCAATAAAAATCGGCATAAGAAGAGCCAATAAGGTATAAAAAATGTTTTGTGAAAATTATCACCAGATTCAAGTTCTGGGGCAGAACTCTCATGAAAAAAGTAATACTAATTTATTTTTTCATTAAATAGTTGGATAGTTGAACTAGAGTTTGGATATTAGTCACACATTGAGAAAATACTATCCAGTGAGACACTTTTTTAAAAATGGGAGATGCTTATGCCAAATTACTGTATATCATCATAATGGTTGCTTATGTTGGATGAAAAAACATTTCATGAGTTAAACTGTAAGAGGTTTTTACACCTTATTCACGATTTTTTTTATAACAACACTCGACTGTGACGAAGCCTTCGAACTGTCTTAACTTTTCAACTTTGAAGGCTAAAAATGTTTTAAATATGTTCTTAAGTTACACACTGTTGAATATCTTAAATTGGAAATTCAACTGACTTGGTTGACATTTCCGATTTTGATGGAGTTGAGTTGATACTGTTTATAATAAAACTTATTTTCGAAGTAATCAAGACAAAATAGCGCATGCGCCTGATAAAGCGCATGCTTGAGTTGAGCAGTACACCCATTTTGCTTTACAAGTCAATTCCTTTCGTACGGTTCAGATAACCCGCCCGCCAGCCCGCCCATTTGTATATGACTTGCACAAGTTACAAAGTGTCTCCGTGTAAAATAGATTATTATACCTATCTATATGGTTTCTTTTGGAAAAATAGACAGTAGTCAATCCCATTTGGCTCGGGATAACCAGAAGTTTTTATCCTGGAGTCCGTATGACACTCAAAAGTGTTACACATGATTATGATGTTAATCTTAAAAGTGCATAGTAACGACAATATTTCAATAATTAAAAATTATTATACTGTATATTATATTATTATAATTAATAATAATTATTTAATTCAATAATTATTATAATTGATATTTTTAATTATTATACGTTATAATTATTATTATTAGTTATTATTATACTGCTGTAACGTCAAATCATATTTTCTGGACAAGGCCCTGGCCAGAAATCTTTAATACATAAACAAAACCTTACGCACACACAAACACACACAAAAAAATAAAAAATTATATATATATATATATATATATATATATATATATATATATTTGATGTTTCGTGACAACGAGAGTGCTCAATATATTAGAAGAATAGAGCAATATAGTCTAGGTCTGGTTAGACATAAAATCACAAAATATGCAACTAGAAGTTTCACGCTTCTTGCGATTTTCAAGCATAAATACATTTAAAATACTTTGCAATATACTTATTAAAATACTTTAATTACTAATTCCTTAAGCTTTTATCTTTGCTTTTGTAATTCTTCAATTTACAGGATAGTCATTTTAGTATATACATTTTACAATGTTAAAGCTACTGTTTTCCAAACGGGTCCTGTCTGAATTAAGATAAGCAAAAAATTGATAGAATAAGAGAAGCAAAAGTAAAAAAGAAATTATGTATATATACATGGATACATAGATATTATATATAATATTGTTTAATAACCACGAAGAACATTTGAACAACGATAAACAACATTTCAAAGACAAGTAGGTTTTACTAAAGGGGGCAGCATACGTTGACAAAATATTGACGATTTAACTAAGCAGTGAGTGTACATTTTCGAAATAATATATAACCAGTATAGCGTGTAAAGTCTTTTTACAGGTTCAATTTGTAAGATTTCTGTTACATTCTCTGTTGCATTCTCAATATTTTTAACCTCTTTAATGGTGGACGGGTGCTGTATAAACAAAACTGGTAAAAGAAGACTCTTACGTCGAACTCCTTTTATAATACTAATCGCTATTGAATTGCACAACTCAGTTACGCACGATCTTAAATTTCACTATATAATTTTCCATACAAACATCTCGTTACCAGTCCTTTTATTCACACTTTCTAAACTAAAAGTGGTATGCACAGATTGCGATTAATATAATAAGATTTATATAATTTTACATTTAATATAATTTTAAATATTTCCTTCAGCTAATAACCTCATTATTTTTTACAATTTCAGCGCTTCACAATTTATTAATCAACGAAAATTAAACGGCTAAAATGGAGATGAACGATGACAAGGAAGAATTCTTGAAGGGGCCACTTGCAAAAGTTTACGTACCAATATCACTTTGTATTTCAGTCATTCTGGATTTCTGTATTGTTGCATTGATAATTTTGAAAGAAAAGCTACACACGAAAAGAATGTGCGTGATTGCTTATTTGTGTATAATAGATATAATATCCAGCTCTACTGGTGCGATAGTTCCTCTTGCTGACATAGTGGATATAGAAGTTAAATTTGCGATTCATGCATTATCAATAGTGTCTATGTTTCTGAATCTGCTTCTCGTTATTGAAAGATATTTCAGCATAGTATATCCGTTAAAGTATTTCCTAATAGTAACACGACGAAGATTCCAGTTGAGTCTATTGCTACCATGGTTACCTTCCACAATCATGGTTATCGTGTATCTTTTACTGAAGACAAATATGGATACTCGTACATACCTGTTTATTCTTGGCTTATCATGGGGAATATTTTCTTTCATTTATTCTATTGCAGTCATTTATATTAGTAGACGCATTAAAGCTATCACTGCGAAACATAAAGCAGATATTTCCTCAACCCTAAAAAGGTTTGGTAAAGAGGAAGAAAAATTTAATTTAGTACAAAAAGCACGAAAATCGGTAAGCGAAATATTGCAATTGAGCTTTTTGACAACGATGTTTGTTTCTGTAATGGGTTTATCTGCTTTCCTTCGCGCAATGACTATGAATGAAGTATTTTTCAAAATCTTAGGGGTTACATGGTCAATTTATCTTATTATGAACCCTGTTTTCTATGTAACCACACAATCAGAAATTAGACAAGAAATACGGAGAACAATCCTATGGAAGCAAAATAGAATCCAGCACAGACACTAACGTGGTTTATATAGCTCCGTAAAGTAAAAGACTTTTTGTCGCAAAATTTACCGAGCGAGGAATTGGAATTTGCTGGCCATTACAAGTTGAACACTGTCTAACGACACCCTGGTAATAATTTGGACAAGAGAAAATAGTTAGTTGGTTTAAAAGTAAAATTACTTCAACGAGTTTAATATTTATTTAAAGTTGAAATTATATGTGTATAATATTTTGGTATATTTTGTCTAAAACAGGTCTAAAAGACGTCTTGAAAAAGTTTCGATTTATTTGAGTTTACAAAAGATGTCTTCCAAACGTCTTCATAAAGATGTAATTTAGGCGTCTTAATCAAGACGCCTTTAATACGTCTTTTAGACGCCTTCTTCTAATTCTTCCCGCGCTTTTTACAATTTCTAATCAATAAAGACGAGGGAACAAAACAAAAGCTTTACGTTTAATCATACAGCAAAATTACCATTTTAGAAATACAACAATATAAAAGAATCAACTTGTTTTGATTTTGTAATAAAAAATTCATGCAATAATTTTTTTAACGTTTACTTATAATTATAACAGAAATTTATTTTTTAAAAACTCCCTAATTTCTAATAAAGTTTGAACATAATGGCGGAAAATCCTTTCAGAGTGGGACATCTCACAAACTAGCCAAAATCAAAACAAGAGTTGCGCATGTGCATGAAAACAATTGCGTTATACCGTATAGAAAAACCAGACCGATGTATTTCAAACCGGTTCAAATCTTCAAATCGATAAACAGACTTTCACTTCGGGGAGCAGTGTTTACATGGAAATTTCAAACCGGTTTGAGATTTCACTTCGCGGTTAATTTGATCGAAGTGAAACTACACCCGAAGTGAGTTTCACTTTGCCAGAAGTATTGTAAACAGTAATAAGAATTGCATCATGCATCGAAGTGATGTTTTTCATTTCAAACCGGTTTGAGTTCACTTCGGGTCTCATGTAAGTGAATCTTTTATTTTTTCCGCCAAGTATCAGCATGATGAAGTCGAAGTAATCAACTTGAAGAGAGGAGGGCTGACCTAGTCACTTTTGTGAAGAATTGCTTGTGATTTTTGAGTGGTTTTCCTTTGAAGGAAATGAATCTGACATTCACATAAACATATTTATATCTTCCAGTATATATGTTTTTACTGGAAGATAGGCAAGTGTTTGGCATTTTCTTGTTTTCCTTCTCATAATTTTAGGATGGTGGTGCCTGCTTTGTTAATAAAATTATGAAGTTAAAGACCTTTTGGTAAGTGCTTTCACTTGTTTTATCTTTTATTTTTGTTTCATTTTTTAAGGAAACTTTGGTGTTTTTGTTTAATTGTATTTCTTTCTCACATGTTTGTATAAAGAAAAGGAGAGGGAGAGGTTGTCACTTGGCTGTCATGGTTTCCCTTTTCGTAAATATTTTAGGAATCGTGCATACACCAATCAATGATTAACCTACTTTGTTTTTGAAATCTTGCAGATTTTCATCATTATTATGATATATATACTTTTGCTGGCTGCATCTTTTTTAATTACTTATTTCAACTTACAACTTGGTTGTACATGCATGTTATGTTTTGTTTTTTTCATACATTTGTAAATTATACTAGCAGACACAACAATGATGATTTTGTTTTTCATTATGTTATAGGATCTATGTATCACGTGACGTGCATGATGTAGATTTATTACTAAATACGTTTTGGTAAGTGTTTTATACTTGGTTGGTTTAATTTGTTTCTTTGGTTAAATTGTTGTTACAGCAGATCTCATTTCTTTTAATTCACATGCTAGCTCCTATAAAATAAGTGAATCAAAGAACAATAAAAAAGACAAGGAATTCAAAGGAAAGTGGAAAATCTACTGGAGTGTAGATCTATTATGTTAAGTGTTTACTATATCTATACATCCAGGTCACTTTCTAGAAAGATACATCACTATACGACTGTTTTCATGGTTTTTTTTTTTTGCCATCTTTGCCAAAAAAATGTGTCAAAAACCTGGAAATAGCTTTGCATTAAAAAAAAAAAAAAATAATAAATAATTCTGGCAGCCCTGATGAAGGACACTGAAAGAAATATGGTTTAATGAAACAAAAAATAAAAATTTACAGATTAGTTCTTTTCATCTATGTGAAGAAAATTATAACTATATAAGTTATTATAGTCTTCTTCTAGATTTCACATCTAATCTGAATTGATGGGGACGATGAATATGAAGGGGCGTAAAGGAAAGTTTCCTTAGAAGTATATACCACAATTTACCAACTTATTCAAGATAAAGTAGTCCTGTAAATTCCCCTATTTTTGAAATTGTGCTCTTAAAAATATTTACATATTTGTTTTCTTTTTCTTCCAGGGGCTCTGAAAAGGAACTTTAAAGATTCAGGAGCAAGTCATCAAAACGAATGTCGCAACAAAAATAAACAAGAGCCCTGGCGGGCACAAGGATTTCTGCAGGTCGCTACCCTTAGGAAACACGGAAACAATTTTAAACAGCGCCAAGTTCGAAACTAAAATGTAATCCAAAAGGACAGCTAAGTGGTGTTGTTATTTGTAGTAAGTGGATTTTCCAATCCCTATTGACCGTTCGCTTCGAACCTTTTCACTCATGTTAATGTTTTATAAACCCTTTTTGCAATCAAAATTGTTTTTCATCTTATGCTATTAGTTAATCTACCAAATTGCGATCAATTGTTTGAAAATTTTATTGTGCCTGGGACAATAAGGTCAAACTTCCGTAATGCCTCGTTCTTTCAAGTAAGAATAGGAGAGTTTCAACTGAACAGTTTTATGATTGGAAACAATTTTTTCTTCATGATACTCTGGGTGACTTTTAACATTTTCATATTGCTTGTATTTATTTTAAAACAGAGGAGTACTGACATTTCGAGATTGTTATGAAGTTAACATTTCTATGAAAGTTTTGTGAAAATGTTTTTACCTTCATTTAACAAATTGGTATCTCAAATGTTTGTGGTAAAAACTTTGTTATTTATTCTTGGATAACCAGTTAATGGTTACCCCATGCCTTGTTCTTTCAGACAATAAAGAGACTTTAAGCTGAAAGGTTTTGAGATTTATTATTATTATTATTATTATTATTATTATTATTATTATTATTATTATTATTAATAATCTTTATACAGGATAAAAGCGTCAGTATTTACAATTATATACATATATAAAAGCAAAACTGTTATCCTTGTTGATAGTGTAAATATATAACAAAATCTTACAATCAAAAATTAAAATTTAAAATCGAAACTTAGTAAAATCATTTGTCGATCTAATTTCTAGTGGGAGGCTATTGAATAACTTAGCTCCTCCAAAATAAAAACTTTGTTTTGCAGTCTCCAATTTCACTGCTGGCAGTTTTAATAAATACTTATTGTTTCTGGTGCTCTTCGCATGAGACAATTTCGTGAAATATTCGTCATACACCGTGCTGTTAGTTTGTTTGTCGATACATTTTTTCACAAGCATGCAATTCTGCCTTTGGATGACATCATTTATGTTGTGTATTTCCATGTTTCGTGTAATTAGGCGGTTGCATGCTCGTTTATATGCCCGATTGAAGTTGGAACTGAGGGTAAGTGTATTATCGATAACGTTTCCTAGGTACACGTACTCCTTGACAAATGACACTGATGTACCTTTATAGGAGATGTGGAGATCTTTACCATGTTGCTTTAAACGTTTCGCCGTTCCAAACATGGCTTCTGTTTTACCCTTTTTAAGGTTTAACAGAAGTTCATTGTTGCTACAGTAATCACCTATCGCTTCCATTTCCAGGTTTAGTCTCTTTTAAATAACAGCAGCGTTTCTATCAGCAAAATATATGGCCGTACCGTCAGCGTACTTAATGACACGACAATTAATATTCTCTATAACATCGTTAAAGAAAACTATGAATAATAGAGGCCACAAAATTGACCCCTGGAGAACTCCGCAGTAGATAGGCTCAGGTTTTGACCAGATATTGTCAATTTGAACAATCTGCGTTCTATTAAATAGATAGTCCGTGAACCAATCTTATTCTTTCCCACTCACTCCATACGCAGACAACTTGTTCAGCAGAATCCCATGGCCTATCGTATCAAATGCTTTTGATAAATCAAGATACACGGCACCTACCGTTATTCATCTTTACGAATGTCATCACACAAAAGTGCTGCTGCTAATTTCGTGGAATGATGTTTTCGAAATCCAAATTGGGATTCAGTTAAGAGTTTATTGGTTTCTAAGAATTCGAGGAACTGGTGGTGAGCTGCTTTCTCGATAATCTTTGATACAACCGGAACACTGATATTGGTCTGTAGTTTTCTGGTAGTTCGTGGTCACCAGTTTTAAATATCGGTGTCACTTTAGCAGTTTTCCATAAGTTTGGTACAGTACTAGTTTTTATGGACAGGTTCGTGATGTAACAGAGCGGTTGTGAGATGTATAATGCGCAGTCTTTCAACATTCCTGGGGGTAGCTCATCTAGTCCCGTTGCTTTACTTCGTTTTAGAGATCGAAGTTCCACTTCGATAAAAGCTTTTGAGATGTAATTGATAGTAAACTTCTTATTCGTTCTCTTCGCAGGTGTTTTGGTATATCGCCATTTAAACTTTTTTAGTGGCATTGCTATCAGTTTTAGTGATGCAATAGCGTTCTTGCAATAGTTACTAAATTTAAATTGTGCGATTTGACCCTTTTTGATGGAAAAATGGCCAATCCATTAGCTAGAGATTTGCCTCGCGTTTTTAGTGCTAATAAAAGTTTCCAATATTCCGTTGTGTTCAGAAATTATTTTTATAAAATTTCAAAGTAAAGTTTATTTATTCACTTATTTATTACTAAGTTAATGTATCAAGCCTTCATGGGGCATTGGAAATAGAAGATAAAACAACATAACTTTTCATGAATATAATATTGTAATTTATTTCCACTTTTGAACTATTTTGCTCAAAATAAAGTGAGTAACGCGTGTAGAAAAGGCATCTAAAAAGATGTCTAAAAGACATCTACGAGATGTCTAAAAGATGTCAAAATATAGACTGATTTGTCCGGTTAAAAGGCGTCTAATGAAGATGTCTAAAAGACGTCTATGTCAATTTGACCCGCACCTAGATAATGTCTAATATCTGCTAAACCGTTAATGCCTATGACACTAAACTTAGTACAGACTTTAAGTAACCTATTTGCTATAAGAATAATTACAAATGATGTCATGATGACATGCTGACACATTTTGTAATCACTTTTTGTTATGACGTCATCAGTTTGTCTACTTTGTGAATAATTTTGTAAATAAGTTTTTGAAAAGCATAAATTATAGGTAAAACTAATTTTTTTGGAAAGTTTTATATTATTCTGTATCTAAATACAACGATATGCCCAATTTTTTTTCATTGTAAGAGTTGTTTTAATGTTAGGAGAATTTGGTGATTCAATTGAACAGAACAACCTTCAAAAACAGCTTCCCAAAGTAGTTGAAATATCTGCTCCGTGAAATAAAAAATCTGGTCCGTAAATTGTCAAATTGAAAAAATACCCAAGGCTGAAAAAATACCCATGGTTGACAAAACGCCCACCCCCGGAAAAAGGACGTGGTCACCTTTTTTTTTAATTTTCAGAAACCTTAATAAAAGTTAGGAAAAGTCACAAAAGGTCAGCGAATTCGGTTAAAGCGTTAAAAAGTTATTTAGATTCAAAAATGCCACGGCCCAATTTGACATAATTTTGACCGGAGATATGAACATTGATTTATTGAAGGAAAAAAATATTACTCAAATGCACAAAGATACACTGCAGTCCTACGATTTACATTAACACATTACAAAACCTACGAGACAAACAGCGCTTCTAGATCATATTTGGACAAACAATCCTAACAAAATTTAGGTAAAAGATGTTTTACCTGCAGATGAAGTGAGTGACCACGATGAAACGTACATCTTTATCAGCGTTAAACCAGACCGGTTCAAAAAGTGTTATAAATATATTTGTAATCTTAAAACATTTGACGAAAACTTGTATAAAAGCGATTTCCAGACACTACCTTTCAACATTGTCTATGCATTGGAAGATCCAGAGGAAACGCTTTCCATCTTCAACGACCTGACTAAAAAATGTATTGACAGACATGCTCCACTTATTCGAGCCAAAATTACTCGAGCACCAGCACCTTGGATGCGAGATCCTGATATACAGAAGCTAAAACAAGAATGCAACAAACGTCGAAAAACTGCTTTCGAAACAAACAAAGAGGGGGATAGAAGTTTATTGAAATTAGAAATAGACTTGCTTCTGTCATCGAATCTGATAAAAAATCTTTCTTTACAACCGCTTTAAGCTCAAAACATCCGTCCGAAGTTTGGAAAGTCATCTAACAACCATCCTCTCAAATGACTGACATTAATGATATTGTTGCTTTAAATAACGATTGTTGAGTAAAACTCCAAAACATAAGGATGAGATAATGGAAACAATTAAAGCACTCGATTTTAGCGAGGAGAACTTTAGTTTTCATGAGGTAACCTACAGTGAAGTTACTGACATCCTGCATTCTTTGAGAAATGATTATTCTACCGGCGATGACGAAATACCAATTTGGCTTATTAAACCGGTAATAGAAGCCCTTGCATCAACTTTAACACATATAATCAATTCCTGTATCAGTAAATAATATTTTCCAAAACAGTGGAAAACTGGTAAAGTCGTCCAAGGTAAATCAACCGTTGTCTTACAATGACTTCAGACCAATTACAATTCTCCCAGTTCTTTCGAAAGTTTTCGAAAAATTGTTATGCAAGCAGCTAACAGAATACATCGATAAAGAATCAATCTATAGTAATACACTGTCTGGTTTTCGGAAGAATCACTCTACAATTATTCTACTACTTAAGTTAAAAGATGATATTGTTATATCAATGAACAAAGGTGGAATTACGCTAGCCCTCATGGTAGACTTCTCAAAGACGTTTGACACTATAAACTTCGACACAATTATACGAAAACTTCATCGAATCGGTTTATCAAAATCTGCCATACAATTATTATTGAATTATCTTTCTGATCATAAACAATACATACAGGTAAATGATAAAAAATCTAACATATCTCAAGTCGTTTTTGGAGTGCCACAAGGATCTATTTTGGGTCCTATGATCTTTAACTTGTACGTTAATGACTTGCGTGAAAGTATTAATACATTAACTGTTCTTCGATATGCAGACGATACAACGTTTTACGCACACTCCAAAGTCGCCAACATAAATCAATGCATATTCAACGTCAAAATTGATCTCCTGAATTTACAGAACTGGTCTTCAAATAGCAACTTATGTTTCAATCGATCGAAAACGAAAATTATGTTATTTTCTGGGTCCAGACTATCTAATTACAACTTGGGTAATATCGACATCGATTCATTAACATCAAACGATTCAAACCTTGAACGCGTTTCATCCTGGAAAACATTTGGAGTAACTATGGACCAACACATGGTTTTCAAGGAGCACATTGCGATTAACAATGCGATCCTGCAATGGAATACTCGCCAATCTCAGAAGGTTAAAGCGATTTTCATCATACAAATTACGTAAACAACTTGCTGAATCTCTAGTACTGAGCAAGCTAGACTACAGCAATGTTCTTTTAACTAATGTAGCTCACTATCAAGTGAAGAGGCTTCAAAAAGTCCAAAACTGCGTCGGTTCTTTCGTTTTAAACAAATGGTGTAGCACACATGATGTTATAAATCTGGGTTGGCTACCAATTCAACAACGAATTAAATTTTCATTGTTGAAACTGACACATGACGGTCTCTTTGAACAATGGAATTACCTTAGAAGGAGACGCTTGCGAAAGTTCATTTAAACAAGTGTCATCATCAACTTTTAATAAGCTGGTAAGGAATATACGCGAAGAATCAAATGACAATCAGTTTGTAATAAAAAAGTCAAGAAGTTTTTATTAGGATATGTCTTAGCTCGTTTGTTGCAGTTTCGTTACTGCTAATGTCTGCAAACGTGTTATCGACCGATTCAATTTGAGTTATCTTTTACTATGATATCTGAGCGATTTTATCTTTTTCAATTTTTAACTCCTTTTTGTTGTTTTGACTATCCGGCCTTTATCCTGAAATTTTTAAATATGTATGGCCAGTATATGTTACTTATGTATATATAACTTTTGCGATTTTAATTTATTATTTAATTAACTAATCATATTTTATTTTTTATCCTCTGACGAAAAGCGATTAAATGTCGATGTGTAGTGATGTATTCATGAAAAGAAAAGAAAAAATCCTCGAGTTCGAACGCTTTCTTGGTGTATTCAGCGTGCAACGCATTCATAGTCGTAAAGATCGTAAAACTTGGACTTTGAATATCGATCATTTCTAATGGCGTGTTGACTAAAAATTCTCTTTCTCATAATTGTGAAATTAAAATTTATAAACTGGAAATAATGAATGGTGATATCTCTTTATAGTGAAACCTCAATATAGAGGACAAACTTTTTCTAGGGACGGATGTCTTTTTCCATTGAAGTCCAAACAATTACTTAACGGACACCTCATAATAGTGGACAAATTTGTTTGGTCCGCTAAAGGGAGATTGGACTGCATTGAAAAGGTAAATTTTATGTTCCTGTTCCTGCATAAAATGAAGACCAGAGCTAAAAAAACGGGAATGGTAACATCAGAATAGTGTTTGCTCTATTTAGACAACCACCTTTTTCAAGTGTCTGTTTAAACGCCGTGTTTTGGTCTCGTAAGTACACCTGACCTAGTTTTAGATATCAACGATGCAGATATGTTTACTATGTAATAAATTTAAATCA
This sequence comes from Turritopsis rubra, assembly GCA_039566895.2. NCBI lineage: Eukaryota > Metazoa > Cnidaria > Hydrozoa > Anthoathecata > Oceaniidae > Turritopsis > Turritopsis rubra. Next base: position 8,699,009 of record CM077631.1, on the reverse strand, counting down.
TTATTGAACATCTAATCATCGCTGATTAGTTCAAAACACGGTGTTTAAACAGAATTCAGGAAAGGCGTATTGTTTAAATGTCTTTTTCCTATTATTTATAAGTTAACAGTTCTTGTGCGTTAGTTAAGGCTATTTTCTACTAAGCGGAATCGTCAGCGAGGAGTTGAGCGGAGTTGAATGAAATGCGACGTGAAATTGTCGGCGTGAAATGAAAGCGAACTACATAAATGCGTTTATAATTATATTTCTTTATGATGACCGCGATGTCTTTTTTAACCTAAAATTTCATAAGCGCATAACACATACAAATCTTAAACATGTTCCCTTAATGTAGAATTTTTTTCTTCCTTTTTTTAAAACTCGTGCCTAACAATACGAAATCCTGTGCAAAGTGGAGTGCAAAGTGGACATCTGCATTTTAAGAGAACCTTCACCAAATTTCATTGGTTAGCATACAAGTCAGTCGTCCACTAAAGATCGCTGGCAGTCCGCTCAAAAATCGTCATTTAAGATAAGAGCACCTGCGCCAAAGTTTCTGCCTAATGGAAAATAACCTTTAAATAAATGTTTTCGTAATTTTTTTAAGGCCAGTTTCCAAACATTGCTGTGGTCCACACATCAGGTCTGGTGGTAAATGGGAACTTGTATATTCTATGACAATCATTTATGTTGTCATCAGAAATACAGAAACCCTTCAGTCAGCTTCTGTCATCTCGTTCACATTACGGTCAGCTTTAATTTTATCAGATATAAAGGTCTCGCGACTTAAGGACAACAGTTGATGACAGCCACCTGACAATATCAGTATAAAAAACTGTGAAAAAGACTAATTAAACATCTAATTACTTTTCTTTTGATTCCTGTTGTTAAATTCCTAACCGTTGTTTATTCCAGGAAATATAACTTGCAATATTGTTTTCCCAAATTTTCATAACAATTAACGGAACTGCTAACAATTATTTCATACCAAGCTAATGTCAAGGCGTATTCCATTTTTTTTAAATAAATGTGATGGATAAGTTTATCGATTTGATAAACTACCTGCAGTTGCAGGAAGTTCATCGATTTATACCATGGGAATTTTCTCAATGCATGCTTCGTCTTTACTTATAAAATTTCATACAACAAGCAAATTTTGTGATGTTGGATGTGATGTTGGATGTGATGTTGGATCCGTTTATCCGTTAAATCGTGTTGGATGAAATTTGTTCCAGAACAAACTTTTCATCCAACATTTTCTTACATCCAACATTAAAAATGCGTGTTGAATTCGTTTGACCTGGTTTTCCATCCAACATTTAGATTTTCGCGGCATTTCGAAAGATTTTTCTAATGTTTTCGAACGTTCGGATATATAAGTCCATCATTCTCATTGAGTTAAGTCACAAAATATGAGTAGCAGTAGTGAAAAAGAAACAGGCCCTGTAAAGGGACGTGCTTTTAAGGCACATATGAAAGAGAAAGAGTCAACAAGTTCAGCTACACCATCACGGCTGCCATTTTGAAAAGAATGAATGCACGTTGATTGACAATGAAGAAACAAAAATGTAGGATATGAATGTTGGATGACCCTTCCAAACGGATCCAACATTTCATCCAACATCATCCAACATTCCGTCCAACATGACAAGATATGTTGGACATAAATGTTGGATCCGTTTGATCGGGCCTTTAGTATATTAACATACGTTATCCTTTACAGATCAGGACTTTGAAAATGACGTCGTTGTTAGTTACTGGATAATGGATACTTTCATCATTTGCATTCTGCCTTTTTGAAAAAGTCATTTTGACTCAGTTAAAGGTAGTCGATTTGACTCACAAAACCAGAACCAGAAAATATGAACCAGAAAAAAAGAATGTCTTATTCTGTAGGTGACAGATATGGAATAGTGTATTAAACTATCACAATTAATGAACGGTTTGGAGTCGAGCATTATTGAAGAACTTCGTGCAAGCCATAAAAAAACCGATACACGAATCACATTACATTGTAAACATGCTTCTTTCCAACTACTTGTTCATTGGCGTTTTCCAAAACAACCGACCACCGACCGACAACCGACGACTGACGACCGACGACAGATCAACCGACCATTAAAGGCGCAACGCGATCAAGTTTTTTTTAAATAAAGGCATGTGCTGTGACTTATGAAACAAATAAATAAATTTCATTTTAATCCATTAAATGCAACATTATTCGGGACCATCAATTTTGTCAAGATAGTCGCATAAGATATGCAAATGTAACTGTTAAGGAATCCTGCATGACCAAATAACAACGTACAAAACGATCACTTTTTTATTCAAATTTATTAGTAAATAACAAAATAAATAGTTTTGTTCGATGGCTCTAAGGAAGAGAGAATTACAAGGTATTCCGAAAGTTACATTGGAACATGGCTCAAAAACATGCGTGCTATGTTCATTCAATCTTTTGCTTCGCACCTTGATTGTTTTGCAATACAGGTGCTATCCTCCACCCCTGGTTTCTCTTTGCTTTCTACAGTTAGTCACGCAAAGAGAAGCGATGGAGGGCGCTTGATTGAAAATAATGTTAAATAAAGATTTGTAATCTTTTGACTTTAGAACTACAAGTTTAACGAGAAAATACTATCGAAATTTGAAAGTTTTAGTTTTCCTAACGAGATGATTAACACTTTGTATAATTTCTTATTTACTTATGAAAAATGTTGGTGTAAAACCGTTATAGTTTTATTACCGAAAATCTTTAGTCATGTGATCAAAACAACATTGGGAATGCTAACTTTTTAACCAGTCACATTGTTGTCCAAAAATTACCCATTAGTAGATGTTCTCTGACTAACAACTCAGTTTCTATTGTTTATAGACAAAGAAATATAAGAAATGTCTTAATGGTGTCTTTTTAGCGAAGAGAACAGTGTTTCTATGTTATTCGTTTTTAACTTTACAAAAATATGATATTTTTTTAAAAAATACGGAAAAAGCAATCGACTCTGTATCTTTGCGCACTTTTAATTTCTATAAATTAAAAAAAAAAAAAAAAAAAAAAAAAGACCGCGTCGCGCCTTAAATGGTCGGTTGGTTGGTGACGGTTGGTCGGTGGTCGGTTTTTTCTGGTCAGTTGGTCGGTGGTCGGTTGTTTTGGAAAACGCCCTTGTTCATTGAAGCAGTTGGATCGATCAGGGAAATAAATTCGGGGAAAAAAAGAAATTCAACCGGTTCAAGAATACGTTTGTTGTTTATACACGGCAGTTGTAACGAAACACTGATATATACAATAGAAAATAACAAAGGGTAAATTTTGTAACAAAAAGTACAGTTTTCCACTTGATGGTATATTATTGTTTTCTCCACGTGATCACTAGTTGAGATATTTGATTGGTTTGCGGAACTTTAAACATTATCCATAACAAATTCACATTTTATTATACGCAAGCAGAGATGTTCGAGTTTTTAGAAACGAGTGAAGCCTTGAACGGTCGTGTTCTCAAATAAAGCAGATCGACTACAACATCTTTTCTGCCAAATGGAAGAAATTTGGATAACAATTCTTTTACTGGTCGATTATGGCAGGAATATAGGAAAGCATTTGCTGTAGAGTTGACAAACATCAGAAAGAACGTCATGAAAAAAAACAAGGACCTTTCTGTTGACTTGGTATTGCATTGTTCGTTGATAGCAAGTTCAATAGAGCGATGGAAAGATACAATGAAATATGGTGGATATGTAACACAGCAACAAAGGAGAATGGCTGCCACTGTTCGCGTCATCGATGCATCGTATTGACGCTTTGATCTTTTCAGGCCAACAGAACTTTGGCCTTTACCCAAATTGAATTGCTTGCAATAGTTCTTACTCATGTCTGCCAGTTCTTCCTTTTCAATACATTGATTGTAATTTGCCGTTGATAACGATTCGGGTATACTGTAAGTACTATTTTCAATTTGTGCGATTTGTTTACGAACGCTTCTCCAAGTCATAAGATAGAAAAATAAAATACCAGTGGCAGCCAACCCATTCATAGAGATAATGATCATGTTGTAATAGCAAAATATTTCGTAAAACGATGATACAACACATCCAACAGCTATCGCAACTGAACAGAATGCAGCTGTGCATATAGCAGCATTCACTTTTGTACCAGAAACCATTTGTAAATAACTTTTTGATTTTCGTAAGCGTAAAAAACGATCTACAGACACCATGAATATCGACAGGCCTGAGAAATTCAACAACGCGTACGCCATGAAGGTGAATATCCAAGAAATATTGCAAACTGTACCAAGTTCATCTTTTTCCAGAAATAAATACGACGCCAGTGGTTGAACAAGAAGGCCAATGAGAAAATCCGAAATACACAGGGCCAATATGAATCTTGAGAAAAGATGGCGATGTTGTTTCGTTTTGAACAAGGCATAAATCAGAAAACCATTGAGTAATAAGGTAAACGGAGTCATAACTGTGTAGGATATAGCCATTGCATTTCTTTCAAACGTTGATAAGGCATATCGACTTGGATACGGACTGGCGCATATTGATTGGTTCTTCCAAAACACAGCAGTCACCATCATCAAAATGTTTCATATATTTTTTCACTAAAAAAATGAACATTATAATATTTTCCTTTCCGAATCAGAAACTGTCTTTCTGAAATTCAGGAAAACAAAAACGATTCACATTCAAAGTTTTTCCTTGCAAAAAAAAACCCCAAGAAAATTGGTATATATATATGTATTTTATAAATGTTAATATTTATTTATTTATTTATTCATATTCAAAACATTTGACGCAGTTTGAAGCAATTAACTCGCTGATCTCTTTCAAAACACGTGCTGACTTTATTTCACTTATCTTCACTCTGACGCAAAACGTGACAACAAAAAAACCGGCGATGAAACTTAAATTTTACTTTATAAAAGTTACAAACAAAAAATAAAAAACTTCTATATTAATAACGACCTCTTGGTTGCAGATAATAAGTAAAAAATTGAAAAAATAAATATTGCCTTTTTACAAACGTCATTTTCGTTATTTTTGGAAGTTCGTGAATGATTGTTTTTTTGGTACCAATGAATTCCAAAAAACGTGTTTTTGGTTCCAAAACATGTGGGTTGAGGTGGGGGAATGGGGTGCGGGAAGATATTAAAGGTGTTCGGGCAATCGAAAAGGAGATGAGGAGGCATTTGGTTTTGGGGCGCATTATTCAGTGTTAGTGTTAAGGATACTTTTTATTGCAAAAAGACAAAAGGTAAAGAGAACTGCTTACCAAGAAAATTTTGTTTCAATTTTGTTCCATTTCCCCTTTTACACTACCATTCCTTTGTACGCGCTAAAAAGGTTATTCTACAGATCACGTGGAATGAAAATATTTTATAAATATTTACAATTTTTATTTAATTTTAGTTTCTTTTTTAAAAGAAGAAGACTCCACATTGCATGCACAGAAAATATAAGAAAACAGAAGGAGAATACAACCTTGCTTGTCCTGTAATTTTCTATTTTCAATTTTTTTTTCAAGTTCAATTTTTGCCTCATTATCTAAAAAAATGTATAACTATCGATCGAAGACTTCAATTTAAATTTTAAATATCTGGTGCCTTAAACTAGGAAACCCTTTACTGGTCACAAATGTCGTAGAACCGAAGTGGAGTTGGTGGGGTGGTTGATTGTCATTACAGGTTATTGGTAGCTGCAGCGGATCTAACGGGTAGTCGAAATTTGTGGAGGAGAATGTGAGCTATTAACGTATAAAAGAAAACTGAAAAGAGAAATTATATAAGGTGCTCCTCCACAAATTGCGACTACCCGTTAGATCTGCCGTTGGGTAGAGCAAAATTTCCTATTCCAAAATGTAAACTACACATAAAAGAATGACAACAGGTGGTGTTCCCAACCTTCTAGAAATACAGGCTTAATAGACATTTTCATAAATTACATCATTACATCCATATACAATGTACTGAACGGAGAGATTTTAAGGCTGTTCAGGCAATCGAAAATGTTAGCAAAAATTCCAAAATGGTTCATTTTTTCGTGTATTAAACTTTTGAAATCACTAGAGAATAAAACAGAAATCATTAAATGGTACTTCCAATACAACTGTGTGTTTCATTCAAATCATAAGTGTCCAAAACATTTCTTATCTTGCATGACAATTCTGCAAAGCATGGATTAGGTAGTTCCCGCGACTACCCGCTCTTATTGGAGGAGGCGGTGAGGAGGAATTTGGTTTTGGGGCGTATTATTCAGAGTTAAATAGAGCCTTCTCGCAATAGATCATTATAGATCATAATGATTAGTTAATTGACGTCACGAGGCCGGTCAATATTTTCCCGTATTGACCGGCTTCATAAAAATATAAACAAAGAAATAAAATGATGAAGAAGACTCCACATTGCATGTACATAAATATAAGAAAACAGAAGGAGAATATGCCATTCTTTCAAATTTTAATTTAATTAGAACAAAAAAGTTTTAGCAGGGCTATAATTCTTCTTTTAATTATGTTGGCAGGTGCCTTATTAGCCTCAGTTGCTCGCATGGGCCTCACTGCGCTCGGTCCATGTTGCACAACCTCGGTCAATTTTCGTATTGACCGGCTAAACGGTATATATTAGTATTAAGGATATTTTAAAAAAAAAAACTTTAAAGAGAAAGAGAAGTGCTTACCAAAGAAAGATTTAACAAATATTTACAATTGTTATTTATAGAGAGTTTCCTATTTCATGTTTTATGTAATTTAAAATCTTCGAAAGAAAACAAGTGGGTAACTGAAAGTTTACATTTTATATGTTCATAATCATAACTTGGAAATCTTTTGTTTATGTTTGTTGTTTGTTTGTTTGTTTGTTTGTTTGTTAGTTTGTTGTTGTTGTTGGTTCTGTTGTTGTTGTTGTTTTTCTTTATCAAATTTAACTTTTGACAGAAATTAACTTGTTTAAATATTTATTGCAACCTCCACCTAGCTTGGCCTGTAAAAAGTTTCTGAAAAACTCTTCAACATATACAGGAGTGCGTGGGTGGGGGTTCACCGCCCAAATGTTCTACCAGGTCAATATAATGCTATTAGGAACTGGTAATACTCTGTTTGTGCTGGAAGTAAAATGAGCGATTCAAGTGCCATATGAAATGAATGCGTTGAGACACATTTTCGTCAAATTCTCAAAGTACCGCAGTGACAGATCTGCTGCCCGTTCTCGAACTTAAATGAACGAATGGGGTAAAGTCCACTCTCAAATAAAACCATATTGGAATTAATTCCGACAATTTTAGGCTAAAATTAAATAAACAAAAATGAGGTTAAACTCGATTTTATTTCTGCTCTCTCCAAACCATACGTGTCAAGTCGAAATGTTAAAAATTGAGCCTTTGTTAATAAACGCCACTCCTCTCTATTAACGCCCTTTCCCGAACTAAAACTTTTTTTAAACTAAACGCCCACGCCGAAATGGTCATTAACGACAAGTCTGTTTGAAAACAGAATCTCTCAAAATTCTGAATTGTAACCTACCTTCAATATTCTTAATCGGGATGCTTTATGCTACTGCCATTCATTTGATTTTCAACAAAAAACACTTTCGACATTATTTCAACAAACTTATAATTAATGCATTATTCCAGTTAAGAAGTAGCTAAGAAAATGGAACCACAATGCAAACAGAAAAACGATGAAATGAATTATGTAAATATATCAAGTAAAAAAAAACCCGGGGTCATCTATTGATACACGACGTAAAAAGAAACAATGTTCCTTATGCGCGTATTTCCAAAGAAAATCATTTGTTGATCTGACTCTCCTTTTATTCGAACAAAACATATCGTATTTAAAAAAAATTAAATTCTTGAATTATTCATCGTTCCTTTTCCATTCAATTGTCGTAGTCTTTCATACATTTTCGTTTAATTGTCGGAGATCGTTAAGCCATTATGAGAAAAATCTTTCTGAATGTTCTTATCATTAATGAATGTCATTCCTTGTTGTTGAGACAGCTTCCTCATTATAATGAAGGAGGTATTTAAACTCAATGCGTCAACTAATCTAAATATCGTAATAATCAGTGTGATGTAGTTGACAACCATGTTTATACAATATGGAAGCGACTTGAAAGTTCAAGTGTTTATTGAAAATGAATAATAAAGTTTAACGAAGGCAAAAAGACACGAAGGATGTATGATAATACGGATATGTTTTCTTAAAAAAAGTGTCGTATCTCATCTGAGTATCATGTTGTTTTTCGGAAATGATTATTACCCCCTTCTCATGATGCCAAAATAGATAAACAAAATTAGTTCATCTAATAAGCTGAAGATTGGAATAGATCTCTCAAAATTATTTCCGGCATAGTGATCAATAAAAGTATTGACTATTCCGAATTTAACCAACGCAAAAAGCTCAATGCTTTAAGAGAAATCGGGTTCCTTTTGATCTTAGTGTAATCAGTAAACTTTTAAGAACCTATTTGAGATTTTCTGCACCGTAATTTATTCCCTAATCAACATGTCCCGCCTCGTTTTGATGCATTTCATTGTTTTACTGATTTTATAACTTAATGACTTAGTTACGATCTCCTATATATATAAAAGCAATTTTGATATTGAAAACGAGGCGGAACATGGTAACTAGGCCATAATACGGTGTTTCTATTTAAACGAAAGATGTTTTAAAGTATGTGTTTCCCGAAATTTTTTATCTGTCGATATTTTCCAAAACTATCCTAGCCCGCCTCGTTTTGAAGCGATATTCTGATGCATATGCTCACAAAACTGTCAGACACTTACAATGAAAGAATGCAACGCCTCAAAGCAAGACGGGCTTTTAACAAAAACGTCACTTAAGTGTCATTTGCGTGCTCATTATAATCTATTTACTTATGTGTACAGAAAGTCGTCAGTTTAATGCGAGGTATTGGGTAACCTTACTTACTGATCTTTTGATCCTCTCAATGTTGTCACACAGAGATAATCTCCACTCCACTACAAAAACTTAACATATGATTTACACAGTAAGCAAAAGGAGTATGTGCTTGACTGACAATTCGTAAAGCTCCGGTCAAAAGTCTTATAAAACTGTTTAAAAGAAGAAGGCGTAACCTGAAATAAAAATTTATAACATTTGCGCCATAAACTACTTGATTTATGGAGAAATTTGTTTGATGAACTAAATATGAAACATTGTCAATCATAGAATTGCTTTGTGGCAGTGAAAGAAAAATCGATTGTCGAACCGGCTCAGCCGGCATACAATGTCGTTTGAACGCTATATCGACGTCACTAAGAATTTCGATTCCCTTCTATGTATCCACTCCCCATTTCTCAACACAAAAGATTTTCCTATCGATTTTGATAAAATTTTGCTTTAGTTCAATACACGTTATATCTACAGGAATACAAAATACGTATTGAAACACAATAAAGAAAACAGTTTGCTAAAACTTACTGAAAATAAAATAAAGAGACACGGTGAAAGGGTTTTCACCCCTTTATCGTAAGTACACCTTTCTACAGCACTTCAGCTTATCTTCTTCCATACTTGCATGTCTTTTTCAATCTGATAATACTGATACTAAGAATCAAATATAATTTTTCATGAACGAATATTTGTAACATTTTTTAGATTGAAATCCCTTTCGTTATTGTCGCTGGAGGGATCTAAAACCATGAACATTCACTTCCCCATTCCCTCAGTCAACAAAAAAATCAATATTGCCGTCGTTGTACATCTTCCTTACTCTGTTGTTGCCATTAGAATGTTAATAGTGTGTTTGTATTTCACAAGTATATCCATGTTGTGACATTGCAAAGTGGATATCAATATATATCAATATCTATATTTCCGCTAATAACGATTTCATATGACGTCGACACTTTATGGTGTTTTGTGGGAAAACAATATGAACGTTAAAAATAACTTAGGAATTCTAAATTTATAATTTTGATAAAATAGTATTTAATTAGGGAGAGTATAAGCAGAATTATTGTCTGATTGGCAAACATCCCAGAGAAAATTCCATCAACTTCCTCCTCCAAAAATTAAACAAATGATGCCAAAACGGTTGCAACCTTATCACGTAGTCCGCCACAAAAAGCACATCGATTAAAGTTCTCTGTTCTATCCCGTAAATAAATTCAAAATTGACGTATGAACATATGAACATTTATTACTATACGCAGACATTAAGGAGATAAAAGAATACATTTAATAGAACGATGTATAGAATTATTTTATTATCTTTTGTCTGCACGGGTTAGAACCTTTCCTTTTCTCTCTCCCGTAATTCCTTTCCTCATTTCTCATAGTTTGAAATTTCAGTATTGATTAAATTCGATTTAAGGAAAGAATATTTATTGTAGCTATTGCGTGACAAAGAAAAGGGGAAACAATAGCTACATATTCTTCAAATACAGTGACATAACCTTCAATCAATAACTAAAAGAAAATGGTCAGTTATGCATTTGTTTTCACAGCCAGCATCTCCAACCACCAGCCCTACATGTGGCCACTATTAAGAGTGGTTCCATTGCACATAGAAATTACAGTTATGAAAGTAGTTTTAGAAACTATCCTTTGCATAAACTAACTTATAACAGCATAAATCAGACATGTTTTTTAATATGACGTCAACAACAATAACAATAACAACAAAAAGGATATTAGAGATCAATTAGTCATCTTTTTTTTCTGTTTTTGTAGAAGTTGAGATATCTTAATGATATCACAAGAAAAAACTAATTATTTTTCGCAAGGTTAAAAAAATCAGCAACCTTCCCCCTTGCGGCATACCTGGATATTAAAGAACTGAAAACGATATTGGCATGTGTCTTTCTCAATGTGTGAGGCGTATAACATTTCATTTGAACATTTTGTTAGCTTGTTTATTAATATTTAACAGACTCAATGTTTGGATATCGGACTTTGTGAGAGACATTTTAATAACAAATGGATGTTTACATTCGGACATGTTATTTTTGAACATGTTATTCACGGTTGCAATCGTGTTTCAAATCCAAGGACCTACTATTACTACAGGAAACGAGGGTTATGGAAGTCATATGTTGAAATCACGCTCTATTTTGTTTCATTTTAAATGACCATTGAGGAAAATTCAAAAGGATCCTAAAAACATTAAAAGTTTTATATCGTTGTCTGGTACGTTTTTCGGGCATAGTTAACCTATCTCGTCGACCGGACCAAAAAGTATCATGTAATATCAAATCCACTGAGCCAGCCCGGTACCCGGGATGAAAATTGACGTTTGCACATGCGTGTTAACACATTTGTATTTGTAAGCATTACCATATTTTAGTTTTTAAACCTATATTCATCTCCGGTTGACTGGAATACCGACTGAAATACCAACCATTTTCCGAATCCTGTTCCAGCATCAAGTTATATATTTCTATCACAGCAGAACGAACGAATCAGCTCGTAGCATCATTAACCCTTTTAAATTCAGTTTAGCCAACTTTGCATCTACAGGAGCAACATTATTTTAAATGTTTCCAATTTTCTGGGCAGCTGTAAACATATGTGAAAACAACAGTTTAAAAATTATTGCTGCCAATGGCGATGGAGCTTCCACCAATAGAAAAATGTTCAAAATGCATGCTGCCATGACTCGAGAGGAAGATGTCAACCCAAACATTGATGTGACTTACAAAAAAACACCCAACTTGTTGAGCAGTGAAGAGAAAAGATTTATTTACTTCATTTCTGATCCTCCACATTTAGGAAAAACAGCAAGAAATTGTCTGTATAACTCAGGTTACAATCAACGCACCAGATATATGTGGAAAGGTGGAATCTCCTTAACCTGGAATCACATTGCCGACGTCTTCCATAAGATCAAACTTGCGGTTTACATTTACTACCAAAACTAAAGCCAGAACACACCAAGTTAACACCTTTCTCCAAAATGAATGTGAAGTTGGCTTTCCAAGTCTTAAATTCCACTGTTTCCAATGCTTCAGTCGAAGCCACTGAAACTGCTAAGTATTGCAAAATTATGGATAGTTTCTTTGACATTACAAACATTCGCAACACATCAGAATGTATATCCAAGCGCAAACCTTTCCTTGCTCCTTTTGAATCAGTAAACGATGATCGATTTAAATGACTGACCGATGTATTCCTGAAGTATTTCAAAGATTGGCTAGAAAAAATTCAGGCACGTCCAGGCAATTTTACTGCCAAGACCAAGATTTTTATCTCACAGCAAACATACGAAGAAATAAAGATTCATTATTTTATTATTATTATTATTATTATTAATATTAATTGATCGAAGTCATCAAATATTTTCTTAATCACAATGTTCCATATGTTCTGACTGAGAGGTTCTTTTAAGACCCTTTGGAAAACTATTTTGGTAGACAACGATCAATGAGCAGCAGAAAAGATAACTCTCCGATACCAGACTTTAGATTCAATGATAATACCATCAGAAACCAGAAAGTATTCAGGCCAATTTCAGCTGGTAACTCTGGTAGTGGTGACAGAGCTGTAGTAGAAATATCTGATGAATCGTTGTCATGTAGGAAGAAACCTAAAAACGATAATTGGCAAGCTCTTTATGAAAATGATTAAGTTATTCTGTATAATTCATATCAAATGACAGATCATTTCATTTTTAGAAATATAAGCTGGTATCCATGCACCTTCAATGAAGATTTTGTTTGCTTCGATCTCCAAGACATCTTTATACTGAGAACATCCTTTAAACGGCTATTTTTATAGCTACACAAATGCCCAATTCAGAAAGAAAAAAAGACAAGAGATAAAAGTATTAATTTTCAGGTTATTACTTACATCTTTTTCTATTCATTGGTTCCATCTTCATTTTCTTTATATCATCCCCATTAGTTATATTAACCTAAGAGTATAAAGAAATGATGGCCAAATGAGAAGTTTAAACAGATACATAAGAAAATGAAAAATATTGGGCAAAGCACATGAATGTACATAGTAGAAATTGCCAATGATTTATCGTAGCTATAAAAGTAGCTGATTGGGTGAGATGATGCAGAGGAACTTGCAAGTTAAATAGCAGATGTCTTCTTCAATTCAAAACGAAGTGATCGATGTGATCGATGTGATCGAGGTTTCCCTGCCTGTGCTTTTATTTTGTGTAGCTGCTGTTTATTTTTAACATAGGAGAATGTTCTAGCACGAATGTATAAGGTAAGTAAATCTTCTAATAAATTTTTTGCTACCTCCATTCTTATACTTTCAGCTGAACAACTCAACATTTTTGAATAATTTGAAAGTAAACCACAGTTTGACATCAGTTTCGACACTATTTCCTTACAGTTTATGACATGCATTTTATTGTTGCTGGTATAATCAGTAAAATTTGATTCTGCAGTAGCAAAAATATTGAGAGCATGTGTATTTACTTTCCACAATCCACCACGATCATGAAGATCAACAAGATAGTGCTCTTTTGAACTAACTTCTTCCTCGTATTTTGCAGTAAGAAGCGCAGATAAACGTTGCTCATGGTACAGGTTTTTTCCTTTTTTAGCAAACCGAATACGGCGGTACATTGTTCAAAAAACATAACCAGCCATATAACATATTACTGCTTTTTCCTTTTCAGTGAACTGAGTTGAAGCGTGCCGAAGTACAATAACATCTTTTTTTACCATTGCTTCAGTCAATTGAGCTAGCACGTGGTTTGCAAGTTCTAAAGTTAACAACATACTGCAATTTTGGTGTAAACGAGGAAATGTAGTTGCAGACATTTGTTTGTGGAATTTAGGATAAAATTGCTCAGCATTTCCATTAAATCTTACAATGATATCCTTCACTACAGCATACAGCTCCAAAACTTTTTCATATTTCCCATAGCATGATCTTTAAGTTTATTTCTCACATGTTCTGGATAGCAAAAATTGTCTTTCAATTTTGATACACTGCACTTTCAATGCACTTTTCAAAGTGTAAAAAGGGCGTAACAACTCTTCTGCGATCTTTTTATTTGACTTTGAAGTACCCTGTTCAGCAACGGTCTCTGGGTATTTACTGTTCACATGCCTTGTCGATTCCCGAACAGTAGCCCGACCGGACAGTAGCCCGACTGACAGTAGCCCGACAGACAGTAGCCCGACGGACACTAGCCCGAGGACACTTGCCTGACAGACAGTAGCACACCCAGATAGTAGCCCGACCAGACACTAGCCCGACCGGATACTAGCTCGACTATTATATTTTCGAGGACAATAGCACGACGGACAGAAGCCCGACGGACAGTTTCCCACCCGGACAGAAGCCCGACCAGACAGTAACCCGACCAGACATTAACCCGATCTAAATAATCCTTTAATTGGTACTTTAAAGTACTTTTAATCCCTGTTTTTATCCGGCTATTATTTGGGCCATTGTATGATGGTTCGACGCTGAGTCTTTTCGTTGTCCTTCAATAAACTTCCAGATATGTGCATGGCGCTGCTGAAATGAACCAGCGAATCCGTTATGCCAGCCTTCCAGGTCATTGTTTGTTCGTGGTAGACCGTGTTGTACTCTTAAGTTCATGTTCCACATCGCATGTTGAAATCTGGGTAAATTAGGGCTGTTTTCTAAAAAGTTCAAACTTTCTCCAGTACCAAAAATTAACATTCTGTCCTCTGTCCTCGCTGGTTGTCATACTGTAAAAATAAATTACCTGTACTAGTTAAGGTGTATGGGTGCGGTATATGGAAATCTGTGTCTTCGTCAACTGGGATGGGCGGATATGCCGTATGAGCAGCTCGTTGCCTTCTTACATCTCTGCGCATCGTTTCGATGTTTGGCAGTTTAGCTAGTGTAGAATCGCTTGCGACAGCAATGTTTACCGCCACAATGTTGTTGGTAGTTGCATCTGTATTTTGAGCTGCTCGCTTCATGCCCAACCTTGTTTTTTCCACGGCGAATATTTCGGGATCTGGGGCATGAGTGTGATCACCTGACTGCCTTGAAAAGTTCTTTTGCTCGTCAAGGATCACCTTCGCTTTACACCCACTTCCACTTCTTCTCTTGTCACATTCCCAATACGAACTTCCGTTGGTTAGGGTTTTGTTTTTATGGTACGAGTAGTTATCTTTGATTAGTTTGGACCCTCCTTTTGAAGTTGTGATGAATTCCATGATGCAATGATAATAATAAGGTTTTCCGCTCACGATATAAAATCCTGCAACAAACTACTGCCTATTGTCTACTTCGAATTTTTATATGATTTCAAACACAGGCACTTTCTCTAATTAACCAATTAGATTTCTAGTTTCATATTAGACCCTTCTGCGGGCCGCTTGTTAAATCAGAAAATCAGTTAAGAATTCCATTCAACTCAAGTGTTTACAACCTAACACCTCTCTGCTTTTCTTCGTTTTAAATATCCCGCTCAAAAACCAGGTGCAAACGTCGGGCTACTGTCCAGTCGGGCTTCTGTCCGTCGGGCTAGTGTCCTCGAAAATATAATAGTCGGGCTAGTGTCCTGTCTGGCTAGTGTCTGGTCGGGCTACTATCCATGTGGGCTACTGTCTGTCGCGCTAGTGTCCTCGGGCTAGTGTCTGTCGGGCTACTGTCAGTCGGGCTACTGTCCGGATACCGCCTTGTCAAACCTCTTTGCAAAAGACATACCTTTTCACAGACTTTGCAGGGAAACTGTTTAGAAGAAATATTATTGAGTTCGGAAACAATATTGGTATCTTCTAAGTTTCCAGCAGGATTTTCCTCAAATAAATTGCTTTCTATCAGCGCTAGTACAATATCCAAATCGTTACCAGCAAGAAAGTCTTTCTGAAAAGTTATGCACAAGATGAACAGTAATTCGATCCTAAAAACATCAGTTATACACTATTTGTCAAAACAAAACAACATTGTCGGCACATAACAATAAACGATATTTACTAGAAGATGGAATTAGTTCAATTCCTTATGGACATTATAGTGTTTCAAAATAAAAAGACAATTAGCTATATAAATAAATAAATTAATTAATAAATAAACATTTATTCGTCTCATCCATTTATATACAATGGTTCTTCGTGCTATAATATCAATAAATACAAACAAATCAATAACGATAAACACTGTAGAAAGAGAAAAGAACAAGAAGAAGACGGAACATATATGCTTGAAATAATTAAAGTAACCGACCTAAAGCACGGTCAATATAAAATTCCTTGGTTTTACTCTTAAAATATTTTTCATTAGACGATTCACGTATTGTCCTTGGAATTTCATTAAACAAAGATACTGCTCTTGATTTAAACGCGTTTATGTGTCCGTTTTTTATGATTATTGGTCCAGTGTCGTTGCATGACCGTAGATTTCTTTTTGGCTCACTAAATTTCAACTTGAAGTATGTTAAGTATTGTTGATAATACAAAGCTTTGAAGCAAAGATTAACCAGATTCATTTCAATCCCCTTTTGATAGGGAGCCACTCCAATTCAAGAACATCTTTGGTCGTGCAGTAGCGGATTTGAACGAACGCAGCAGCTGCATTTGGTACTTTTTGTAACCTAGCCATCTGATGACGTGTGAGTGGATCATATACGGTATTGCAATAATCAAGTTTTGATATAACCAGTGATTCGGCAAGTTGTTTCCTTATGTGCCATGGGGTAAGTCGTTTAATTTTTCGCAGGGTACTGAGTGCAAAATAGCAACTTTTTGTAACTTCTAAGATGTGGGGGGCCCAATTCAGTTGTTGTTGGAACTTCACTCCAAGAATTTTGTTCACATCACTTCTTTCGAGTGAGTGTGAAGCATCTGGTTTGAAAATGTATTTAATGGTACGTTGTTTTGATTGCTTTGTGGTGAAGATCATAAATTTAGTTTTTTCTGGGTTGATTATCAAATTCTTATCTTTTGACCACCAATAGATGTCTTGGATGGCCGATTGGAGCTCGTTGATGTTGTTACTAACTTCAGAAGGCTTGCAGTGTTTATACAGGGTGGAATAGTAATAGGACGAAAGTCATTACATTGCAAGGGATTATCTATCTTCGGTATTGGGCATATTTTCGCAATCTTCCATTGACTTGGGAAAACGGATTTCATTATCGAGGTGCTGACGATGTGCGTAAGAGGTGATGCAAACGATTGTGCTAAAAGTTTTACAAGATTTATTGGTATGTTGTTACTGCCGGTAGAACAATCACTTCGTATAGATGTAATTTGCTTTAGTACTATTAGTTCATATGTGACATTCTTCAGAGAAAATTCGTTTTGACAATTTGATGTTAGTAGCTGGTTTAACATTGAATCCAGTTCCTTTTTTGTTTTTGGTGTTTTAACCGTTAGCTTTCCTGCCATTGTAGTGAAGTGTTTATTGAGAGTGAATAGGTCGAATGAGATACGCCTTTTACTGATTCAAGATGCGATGATGAATTGTCGACCATACTTCTTTGGGACGTTTAGAATTCAAGGCTTTTTGATAAAAGTTTTTTTTAGTGATCTTAATTTTTGATTTGAGTTTATTTCGAATCTTCCGGAAAATATTCTAATCAGCATCAAGATTTTTCTGATGGAATTTGAATCTGAGGTTTCTGCATTCATTTTGTAATGAGATGATGTCTAAGTCCTTTATCCAAGGCGCAGGTGGACGGGCGAGCATATCCTTTTCATAGGTACGTGATTTTCAAAGTGGCTAAGTATCAGTTCATTTAAAATACTTAGTTGGTCATTTGGGTCGTCCATTACGTAGATGGCTGTTAATGGTGCGTGATCAAATGTTTCAATAAATTTTTCTCGATCAAAGTCCTTCATAGAGCGTATAATTTTATAACGTGGCTCAAAGGATTTCGATTTTACATCCATAATAACATATGGTGCATCATGATCACTGATCTCTGGACAGGAAATCACTCCAGTGTACTTTATTTTAGGAGTCGAATTGGTAATGATATGGTCATTGTTTCTTGTTGGACTGCTTACTAGTTGAGCCAATTTATGAGAATTTAGTATATCAACTAATAAGTTATGCGATGGGTCATCATATTTCATATAGTCGATATTCATATCGCCAATAATGATCAGTGTTTGGTCCCACTTACTTGAGGCTTGGCTAATAACGTTTTCGAACTTGTGGAGCCATTAAATTTTTGATGTGTGGTCAAAATTGTCCTGGTAAAAAACTCCAATTAATACTGATGAGTTTTTGTTAATTGTGTTGATTCCAATCCATGTATGTTCAAGTTCAGGTTCAATGTTGACTATGTCATTTCGTACTTTATACTTTATGCCATCTTTGATATATAGACCTACTCCACCTCTCCTACTGGATATATTACGGAAATGACTTTTATATCCGTTTACTCGTATATATTCAAGCATGTTTTGATTATCTTTTAACCACGTTTCTGATAAAGTCTCACATCAAAATTAAAATTGAAGAGAAATGCGGAAAATTCATCAAAGCTTGAACATAACGATTGAGTGTTAAGATGTGAGATAGAAAGTTTTTTAGAGCTGTCGTTAATCATATGTCTGTGTTGGCATTCTGGCACGTCAGTGATTCCAGTTAGAGAACTTTCATCAAGTTTGGCGTTGGCAAAAGGGGAGCTGTTTGTGTAGGCAACCAACACATACATAATACTTTGGTAGACGTGCCTGAATCAAGTGATAGTTTACTTGGTTACTGCATTTAGCATGGACGATATTTGTCATACTGAACAGATAAAGCGTTTATTATTTGTCTTCACAGTTTTCTCATATACATCGCTCTTTGAAGAGAAACCAGTTCCTGGATTGATTTCAACGTCTCCTGATAATACGGAGTTAAGCAAATACGACGCAACCATCTACGACGCGGTTACGGAAATCGTTTTCTTAGTCGCGTCCTCTGAAGCCGCGACCTTTAGTTTTCTAGTTACGCAGGAAACTTTTGCGCTGGGAACGCATAAATGGTAGATAAAAACATAAACAGATGTTAAAAAGTTTTATTTGTGAGAAGAATGTTTAGTTTAAAAGAAGCAAGAGAACAATTGTTGAAAGCTGTTAATGAAAATTTGCTTACTGAAGAGGAGGTTCTTCTTCTGTATGATGTTAATAGAACAAATAATCCTGATTATGATTACAAAAGCTATAATTTATTCGACTTACAAGCTTTGCCAGAAGCTGAGTGCTATTCAGAATTTCGTTTCCAAAAAACTGACATGCACAGACTGAAACATGCGTTACATATTCCTGATGAAATTATTTGTAGAAACTACAATCATGTAACAGCTGATGGAATGGAGGTTCTTTGTATTTTACTTCGCCGGCTGTGCTACTCAAATCGTTTTGCTGACCTCATTCCAAGATTTGGCAGGTCAGTGCCACAGCTGTGCATGATATTTAAACAAATTTTGGATTTTTTGATAACAGAATGGGGTCACCTACTCAATTCTTTATACCAACCGTGGATAAGTCCTCCACAGCTGCGAATCCTCGCAGATGCTGTGCATACTAAAGGTGTTCCACTAGAATGTGTTTGGGGATTTATTGATGGCACCATGAAAGCCTGCTGTCGGCCAAGCGAAATCAAAAAATGGTGTATAATGGTCACAAAAGATACCATGGATTAAAATATCAATCAGCCACTATACCGAATGGGATGATCGCACATTTATTTGGTCCTATAGAAGGCAAACGACACGATAGTGCTATGCTGGCACTCTCTGGCCTCCTGCCACAACTACAACAGTTTTCACATGATCAAAATGGCAATATCTTATGTTTGTATGGAGACCCAGCATACCCACTAAGGAGACATCTTCAAGCACCCTTTGGTGGAGCAAACCTGACAGCTGTGGAGAAAGCATATAATAAAAACATGAGCAAGGTTCATGTTTCAGTTTGAGTCTGTCCCTACTTTGCCTGTTAATACGATAAGATCTTTTGCCGCACCCTTGCCGCAGCATATACAAAGAACTCACTTGCTTAAAATCTTCAAATTACATAAACTGAATTCGTTTCTTCATTACATTCAAATTTTTATCCAAAAGCTTCATAATAGCCATAAAGAAAAGATAGATTTGCAAAACACCTTCCAATCCAAAAACTTTCTGATATTCTTTTGATTTAGGATAAACGAATAACAATCGTATCGGTAGGATCATCTTCTCGTGCGTAAATTATTTTTTCATTTGCAATACTCTAGAAGCACCATTTCGACGCATTTTGTTGTTTTTTGAGCAGCTACAATATCAGATTGTCCAACTTCCATCTTAAACTTCCATCTTGAACTTGATTTTGTTAAAGGATAGAATGGAAAAAGCTTTGCTCCCATTCCTTATAAAAGCTAAATTCAACTGATACGCTTGACTGATTTTTCTAATTAACTTTTATTGAATGCTCGATGCTGATTGGTTCTAGGGCTGTGGCATAGTGGCGTAGAACCGGCCTTTTCCTACTACTTGTTAGTTAAATTTATATAAAGAAACAAGGTGCCCGTTGATATTAAAATTATTGTCCCAACTTTTGTATTGGCTAGCTTATTTGATATATCAAGAATTCAAAGTATTCAGCTATATCCTCAAAACTTCCAAAACCACTTACTACCTTGGGAGAGAGAACGACAACCTGTCTCCTTCAGGTGTAAGAGAAAGTGCAAGAGACAGAGAATGTTTTTTTGTTGTTCGCTATGATTATGAGCCTAGGGCGGTGCTTAGGTGGCGCTTATCTTTTTATGGCTGTGGCGCATATGAAGATGGCGCATATATAAAAAGACGTGCATAGTTGAAAAGTGACAGTTGAAATGTGTGTCAAAAAAGCCTCTAACACTAATTTTAATTAATTTTAAACATGGAGTCAGAGCTGTAGATTGTTTACCTCAAAGTACCCTGTTTAATCAAGCGCTATAACGATCAACATCCTTTTCCCAAACCACAACTGTTTAAAACTTATTTTATTGTTCGGGATAAAGAAAGAATAGAAACCTTATCAAATAGATTTAATTGCAGAAATCCTATGGATTTACAAAATATAACTACCATTTGTTCCTTGTAGTAATTGGCTATACAGTCACATGTCGAACAAGTAGCACTAACATTAATCGAATCAGAGTTGTGGATAGTAATATATATATTTTTTCTGATGAATTGAAAGTAGAAATCGATAGAATCGATAGAATCGATAGAATATACGAAAAGATCTGTTTTAAACTTTGCTTTAGTATTGGATGGAAAATAGATAGCTTATGCATTAAGAGCGAATATGTTCGTCGGGGAAAACGTTGGGCAGGCGCTTTCAATGCTTATTTACCAAGAGTGAGTTCCGATCTTTCTTCATTTATTACTGTGCTGTACAGACATTAAGGAGATAATAAAATAATTCTATACTTCCTTCTATTTAATGTATTTTATTATCTCCCTAATGTCTGTGTATAGTAATAAACGAAGAAAGAGCCATGAGTTCAGACTAAGAGAATTGATTCAAAATGTAAAATTTTGTTTTGTCAGACGTCAATTTCAAACTCAGAAAGTTTCTCCATCCGAAACCTTTGGTTCTTTGCGTAAGCCAGCACAACATTTCGATTCTATGTATAGAGAGAATGTGCATAGACTCACATGGTAATTTGAAGGGGAATGGGATGCAGGCTGTAAATTATGGTGTGTAAGTTGTAAGTTCTGGTTCTGGTATGACTTGTGAGGTACGTGCAGCTTTCTGTGTGTGTCGTACAGGGCAAGGTTACGTGCAGCTTTCTGTGTGTGTCGTACAGGGCAAGGTTACGTGCAGCTTTCTGTGTGTGTCGTACAGAGCAAGGTTAGTATAATTTTATGATCTTCTGAACAGACTCTTTTAAGTTCTGAAACTCGAAATCTGATTAGTGACAAACCAATTCAAATCAGTGATTTAATTCAGATTAACTTTGTCACCACGCTCCAAAACTCCAGGATGGATAAGTAAAATCACGATCACGTGTTGCGGATTCAAATCATGGTGAGTAGATTTGATTGTGGAACGGGTTGTTCACAAATTATACCTATTGATTCAGACTGTTCTGTTCATCAGGTAGCCAAGATCCATGCCCTCTAGACACCGACTACCGAATTTCTAGACACCAAAAATAGAATTTTTCCAAGACCAATCAGAATATTAGATACTACTAGGTCAAAAACATTTTTGAACTTCACTTTCTGTTATTTACTCTCAGTGATTCTGATAATTATATGCATCTAAATTATCACTTCATGTGAAATAAAAATAAAATAGAAATAGAAATCAGAACGGTATGATTGTCTTTTTCCTATAGATCGGATCTGTATAATTATGCTTTTCATGTAAAAAGTTTGCAAAGAAACAGTGGTCTGGGTTGTGAAAGGTAAAAGAAGTTTGTATACAATTTTGCAAAATAATCAATAAATCATAGTTTGCCATGTAAAAAAAGACAAATCATGTAAGCTAAATCATCCTGTCTCAACAAATTTTTATCAAACTGTCACAACCGCCTCGTTTTCATGCATTTTATTGTTTCTTGGTAATTACTTGATTATATATTCTGCTTAACTGCAAATTGTTGTGGGACAATTTGTGATAATTTTCATCAGATTATGGCATAAATACGAGGTGGGAAAGCATAGTTTGGCAAAATGTTGACGTTTAAAAAAAATCAGGAAAGGTCTTCTGTATCCACAGGCCGACATTTTACTTGAGAAAAGTTTAGACCTACATTTAAAAACTTGCTAGATGGGTAATTGCTAACCCGAAACATAATATCATATTGTTCGGGTTACCATGTCTACTTTCATAACATTACATTCGTTCTCACGTTGTGAATATGGCTATCGACATTAATGCATTTTCCTTTGAAATCAGAACGAAAGCATTTCAATTTTTCACATCGGCAAGGGTTTTTAGGTAAGTGTGAACAGGTCAATTCTCCGATTAAAAAACGTATCCGTAACGTTTGAACATGGTCTTAACATGTTTGCTAGTATGTTAAACATTTTCAGACCATCCAACTTCTCGGTGAAAACTCTTATTAAAGAGAAATCGAGAGATCGCATGACCTGATTCTCACTGACCCAAATGAAAGTAACAGAAGGTTTACACCATGAAGTTTTGATAGTCTGAAATTGTTCGATAACCATATGTTATGTTTGCAATACGCTCATTATAATCTTTTGAAGTTATAATTTTATCTTATTAACAACTTAAGAAAACTACATATTTCATTGATTTTAAGTTGGAAGCGGTAGCTTTTACCAATTTATTCATTTTTTCCTACTATTAATTACCACTAATTATATTGTTCATGACCAATTAGATTTATAAAGAAAAAAATGACTGAAGATAAATCTCCAAGGCAAGAACTGTGGGAAAAATTCCATAATAATGTGAGTTTAGCTGGTTTCACGTACCTTTTCATAGAAAAAGGTTGGAAGCGATTTTTCTGGATCATAGGCTTTTTTGCAGCACTAACTTTTTCGGTGTATTTAAATTACGATACCTTTTCCGATTATATTGCTGCTAACGCATTTAGAAATTACAACAAGGAAGAATTAAGAGAGTATCCTTTTCCAACATTAACATTTTGTACCTTAAACCCTGCTCTTCATTCCAAAATGAAAGACATTGGTTTAACTGAACGATCGTATGATGTTTTAAAAAAGTTATTTGGGAGCGGGGATTTTGACATCGACCCTTATTCGTTGAAACTATTCCACGAGGAATTACTCAAATTAAACATTTCTGGTATGGAGGAGCTTTCTAGAAAAGTACAGATTACCGCTTCGGATCTTCTTAATGAAGTTGCTCAAATTAACCAGCCGCTCTGTGAATTTTATGGTGTCAATTGCAACTCCAGTTCCTTTAAAATTACTTGGGTGCTGTTCATGCCACAGTGCATTCAATTCAACCCATACATCGAAGGCCAATCACCACTGATGGTTCGCTCAGCTGGTGCTTTCGGGCAAAGTTTTGCAGTTAACTTTGATTTGCATGTCAACGATATTGGGCTGCAAAATTTTAATGGAGAGGGAATGTTTCTTATGGTAGACTCATACGGAACACCAGCATACATGATGCAGTCTAAACACTCGGTGTTTGCATCGACTGGCACAAACACTATGTTAAGAATGCATTTAAAAGAGGTAAACTTTTTCTTTTTGTAAAACTTTTATGCTTTCAAATCAATTGCTGACATCCCTTTCATGTTTACATCAATTTAGAGGGAACTATTGCCTGCCCCTTTCGCCACTGACTGCAGAAGTGTTGAAATGAAACTACTTCTGGGATACCCCTATTCGCAAAGTCTGTGTGAAGCAGACTGTCTTCTCAGTAAAGTATATGAAATATGCGGTTGTGTAACATTTAAACTCAAGCATAACACAGGTAAATTCTTTTATTTATTACTTATTGAGGTTAGACTCTTTACATTCAAAACTGATTTAATGAAAAAAGATGTAAAAAAGATGTAAAAATTCGGAGAAAAATATATAAGCACATGTTTATTGATGATGATTCTGAATATGTCAGTTTCCTTCGTTTCTAACATTATTTTCAATCAAGCGCCCCTTTTTTCTGCGTTACTAACTGCGGATATCAAAGAGAAAGCCACGAGGTAGAGGATAACAGCGCATGTATTGCACAACCGGTCAGTGGTCGGTTGTTTTGGAAAACGCCAGGACCTACCTGCTAACTTGGCTTATATTTATAAATATTAGACAGTAAACTTCTCATTGTTTTCAACTTATGTAGATGTTCCAGTTTGTAACATAACTGCTGAATTTTGTTTCCAAGCTGAAAGTAAGTCATCTTCTTCTTTTATTACGATTAAATGGACATAAGAGAAGCAACCAATAGAAATTATGCATGGTCGGGTTGTTATAGAACGTTGTCATAGAAGTTAGGTCAGGGAGACCTAACTGAAAAATGTGAAGTTTCCCCTTACCTAACACTGCTCAACATATACGCTTCTCCATGACCACGTTTTATAAGGACTTTTTTCTCCCTGACCTAAAAAAGTATATCCATAGAAAGGTTGAATTGATTTATAACGCAAGATGTTACACCTTCTAACGTCAAAACCTCAATTGACTTTCCCTAACATTCACAGACAAAGGTGAAAAAGACATGTCTCTTCTGTCCCTGGACGGTAGGCAAAATTTTTCAAAAGGTCTTTGTGGAGGAGTGTTTTTTATTGAAACAGCAGGCGATAATGCTTGCCATTCCTATAGAAAATACTCTTCGCCGTAGACTTTATGAAGATTTTTCCCACTGTGTGATCGTCCTTGTCTGTGACAAGCCTGATGATAAGTCGTCAACCTCGTCCCTAGCGCTTCTTCGCCTTTTCGATATACGAAATGACGGCGAAAGAAAGCAATGGCACAGGCCGAAAAAAATCACCAAAAATATAAGTAGTATTAATTTATGCACTATCTACGTCTTTTATCTGTTATTCCCATTTTTTGGAAAATCTTTAAACCGGCAAGCGAGATATCAAAAAGGCGAGGAAGCCCTGGGGACGAGGTTGGAAAAGTCATAACAGTTGAAAGGGAAGATGGATTCCTTGACTTCAATTCTACTTATATATTACTTATTTATTTATTTTATTTTGTTTGTTTGTTGTTTGCTTGTTTATTTATTTGTTTATTTCAACTGAAGTAAAAAACCATGATTTTAAAGTGCAACGCAATCCATCAGAAAGTGTTGTACAGTAACTTTTACAGTACTGGGCCATCATTCTTCATATCTTTAAATGCTCTTAAGCTCGAGCTTCTCTCTACTATTATTTTGTCCTTTGCAACTTTGTGATACAGTGGGATCTCTATAAAGCGCAAGCCATTGGTTAATGAAAGAGTGTCCCTTTTATTAAGATGTCCGCTTTATAGAGTGTTTACCTATGAGAATTTGACTGTAAATCCATCCATTCCTCTGTACACAGTGTGTACGCTTTATAAAAGCCATTGGAATTTAATGAACATTTTAGGTCGAAAACTAGCAAAGTACCGTGATTGCGACTGTCCTGTAGCATGCAATTCGAAGGAACCTTTTGATATAATTCAGAGGGAAACTAGAATGAATTTCGACAACATTCAAGTATCAAATCTAAATGGAAAAATCAAATCATTGTCGAATATGACTAACAAAGAGGCTGCAAAATATTTGAAGTAGGTGTATTTACCTTAACCGTATGTCTTGAGCAACCTCCAATCCAGGGTGCAGGGTCTCCTGTTGATGAATGAAGATTACAAGACGGAAAAGGCTCTGGCATTGCAGACCAAAATTGTTTCACTTTACGGTAACTTACGATGCCAAAGGCTTTTTGTCTTGCATTTTTATATCAAACAGACAAACGGCCCAGGGTTTTCGTTTGCAATTTGATCCTATAATGTGCACAGTGTTTGCACATCATACTTTTACAATACGTGTCCCTACGTCTGGAAAGTAATATGAAATCGTCCACGCAGACTTGACTTTGGCTTTCGTTCCTCCATAAATTATCAAAACAAACAACTTATTCCTTTGTTAGCAAAAACTTGATTTCCTTTTGGTTCTACTACCACGATTTCGTCTTGCTGAAAGAAGAAGAAGAAGCAGCAGTGTCATTGAGCGAGTTCATCGGTAAGTAACGTTTCACATTCAAATTATTAACCATATTTAGCTGAAACGTTAATTATATTAATTTCGTTGTAGGTAACATTGGAGGCAACATTGGCCTATGTGTCGGCTTCAGTATCTTAACTATTTTCGAGTTTTTGGAGTTCCTTTGGGACCTTCTTACTATAAAGAAAAGAATAAAAAGGAAAGGTTGCATTAAAACCCATCTTTCATACTCGATTTAAAGAACAGATTATTTCGAACCTGAGCGGGAAAATGTTCAAAAAACACCTTTTATCTGGAGAATCAACAAAGACGGAGAAGTCTTTATAATATCAAACCAGTCGTTTTCTTCATGAAAAACTTGTTCCAAAGATGGATGAACTTTCCCAGGATATTGATTAATCCTTCACAAAATTATTGAGTGAGTGTAAAAGAGTAAAAACACATGTTGAATCTTCGGAGTGTTGTTGGAGCATGTTTCCCATCCAATAGTCAGAAGACCATTTAATGAAAGAATTTCGACTTGTGAGAATGCGAAGATCAAATGTGGATTGGGAACTATTGCGAAGAACAGATTTTAACCAATACAACTGCAAAATACCGTTGTCATGCTCAATTGAGGATATCTGAAGTATAAAGTTATAATCATGATAATCGTTCATCCAGCGATTTTTGAAAGGAGTTTTTGTTTTCAATCTGTAATATATGCAAGGGATTTTTCTTTCTTAGTAATTGGGTACTTATGAAAATACTTTCAGAGGTGGATCTAGAACTAAGGCAAAATTTATGGAGGCGCTGATCTAGATTATTTAACGTATATAAAAGAAAAACACCTGATCAAGAATAAAAAGAACATGAAATTTCATGACAATGTGCTTTTATTGCATAATGCTAGATCTGCCACTGACGTATGCTTGCTTATCCTGTTTCAATTGCTAATCTCAACACATTAATAGGAATGTAGTTTTATTAATGAACTTATGCTATTAGTAATATACCTATGAAGATGTGGATCGCTATAGTCTTTGAAACCATTAAATAATGAACTCATTCGTATCTCTAGGATATAAAATTCTTGTTAAGTATGTTTCGTTCTTTTTTTTTTTCTTTTTTTTTTTCTTTCTGTTTACAAGTTAAAAGTATATTAGATGTTATGTATTGTTGACAGATCTTGCCATCTTCATCTTTATTGCGAAGACTTTTATGTTACCAATAAATATTATGGGAAGTACCACAATGCCGTACAGATGTAAAAATCAACCAGGTTCATAGATGCTAATATTTTGTCATTTTGAGCCTATTTTGGTGCTTAATTTATATATCAAGAAATCAGAGTATAAACTCAATACTTCCAAAACCACCTTATACCTGTACCTAAACTTAAAGAGAAGGACTACCTGCCTCTTTTAGGTAGAGAAAGTGTATGGGGCAGGGAAAATTTATTTTCTTTGCTATGATTTTAAAATAAGGTAATGCGCAGGTGATGGTTATCTTTTTAGTGGATTTTAGCCTTTGGTACTTATAGAAGTGTTCCTTGAAAAAAAAACCAACGTGTTATTATATTTCGGTTATCACATTGAGATTTTGTGATATTGTTTTTATGTGCATTGTGCATGAAACACAACAACATCCTGCTTGTTATATAGAAATGCTTTCAGCTTGTTATCATAGAAACCTTGAATTACCCTGTTTGATCGCTGTTTCTAAGAGATGTAACACTATACTACATTAACTGCTTTTGAAGTTCATTTACAACATAGTACAGGAAGGAAACTTAGATAACTTTTCTTCAGCAACTTTTTTTCCTAATTAAAAACTTTTATTTTGTTTGTAGATAATTGATGTAGACAAAAAAAAGCAACAATGGGCTATGACGATTTCCAAGATAGTAGCATTGAAAGTTGCAATCAAATTCAAAAGAAAAAACTGAAGGAAGAGTTTATAACAGATATTGATATAGGTGGTTTCAAGTATTTGTTCATCAAGAAGGGCATACGTCATAAAATCTGGCTACTGATTTGGTTGGCAACTCTCGCTTCATCGTTCTATCTGTTTCGTGATGCTTTGAAGGACTATATCGAATACAGCACATATTCCAGATATTCCAAAAATAGGGTGACTGAATTGAATTTTCCTTCCATGACAATTTGCACGTTCAACTCACGTCTTCCTGTAGATGGGAGTGGTATACACGATACTTTTAAATTCATTAATGCCACACAACTAAACATGTACAATATGTTTACAGAGAGAGTAAAAATGGTACGAGGTGAAAGAGGCCCATGCCGATTTTATAATACCAAATGTGATGCGAACGACTTCAACTTTACATATTCGTGGGCACCACCAGGTGCATACTGTAGTCAATTTAATGCATTTAAAGGTGAAAATAAGGGTTTGAAGGTTACAACCACTGGTATTGAAAACAGCTTCAGTTTTGCAATAGATCTACGGCAAGAAGAAGTTGAAGGAACGTATAATTTGACTGGTATAAGTATTCTGTTTCATCCATACGGGGCACCTGGCGTTTTACCCGATTTTGGAACCTTACTAACAGCAAAGCCAGGCTACATGAATATATTTTCAATCAGGCAGGAAGAGAAGGTATTTAAAAGTTTCTAGTAATTTTTTTGCTTTTATTCTCAATAAATATTTCTCTTATAATCATACCTTTTTTGAGGTAAAAAAAACGGGAAAAACACGAAATTCGATGTTAGAATTGATGTATTATGGCCGAAATACACAATCATTTTAAAATTTGATACTCATCGTGTAAAATCTAAAAAATTAGGAAAAATACCTTCTCACATGTGAGATTTTCAACGATCACTAAAAAATGATCAATTAACCTTATCGGCAAAAAAAAAAGTCAGCAACAATTTTTAGTCACAAATGTTAATCACTGTGACAAAAATTAGTCACTTCTTGCCGACTAATTTTTGGAAAATTAAAAAAATTTGTGTGAAAGCTATCTTGAAAAAGTAATATAATATATCGAACGTCGATTACGGTTGGTCGATAAAAAAAAAGTTTTTCAATTAAAATTGTTTTATTAAAATTCTATTGTTCTTGATATTGATACATTTTTGAAAAGTCTGTTCGCTGCAATCCTGATCTCCATTGTAAATGTTTTTGATGAAGTAATGAAAGAAACTGAACAAGATGCCCTTACAGGCAAAAGGATTTCTGCAAAACAGCTCAAAATGCTGAAAATCCTCATTAAGCCAAAGCCATAGTTTTTTCTGATGAAATAACGAAATGCGAACCAACACAGCATCATACGCTAACATCAAAAATAATTATGTCGCTTGACTGACTGTCGCTTAAAATGATAAATTCGCTTTTTTTCTGGTCGCTCAGTCGGCAAATTTTTGAACATTTTTTGAACATTTTAGAAAACGTCAAGAAACATTATAAATGTCAAAAAATAAAATTCGAATGGCTTCCGAAAAGCATATAAGTAAACGTATGCATTTACCCAAGTTAAACAAATCAGAATTTTTAAAGGCTTCACCGTTTACTAAATAGGTTCGAATAATGTCAGAAAAGCAACTGATCTTCACTTTAAAAATTGAATTCGAAACAAATGCAGATATCTAAAAAAAACAGAAGTTCAACGGGTTTTCAAGTATATCAATTAAATTTAAAAATCCTGACAAAATAGATACCGACCAGCGACCGATTTACTATGACATCTAAATATAAAAGCAAAGAAGTATCAAAGATAACAAAAGATAAAATTTGAATGGGTTCGAAAAGTGTATATCTATGTGTATACGTTTAGCTACGTGGAAACATATAAAAAAAGATAAAATGTTGGATAGACCGACCGAAAGACCAACTCTAAAATGATGACAAACTACTACAAGAAATATTTTACCAAAAGTATAGAATGAAGAACAAATTCAAACTCTATGAAATTCAAGTTGAAAAACATAAAGAAAAACAAACAAAAAACAGCCCAGGGGTCTCTCTAGAGTGGAAGCTGTGCTAATGCATATCCAGAAAGCTGCATAAATCATGTAATACCAAGCATTACCCCGTACTATTATAATTCACTATAAAACTACTTCGTAAATGAAAAGAATTACCTTTTCAGAAGCCTGTTTTCTTCCAAGTTTCAGTAATAATTCTTCTGTTCTGGTGGTGAGGGGAGGAGAAGTGGTCTTCCGTTTGCCATATTAAAACTTTTTGTAACATCAAGCAGTTATTAATTAAACGTAAAGAAGTTTCCAGGGAAGAGATTCTTCTATATTTAGCGTTTTTGTAAGAATAATTATCTAAAAGCCATTTTCAAAAATTATCCAAGTATTACAAAGTTTGAGCGTAACTTGCGCGCCATTTTTAAAGAAGTTTTTGCGTAGATGAGAAAAGAAAGTGAACTTTAGTCTGCGTTCACCGCTTGCGTTAAGTAGGCTAACTAGACCTAACAGGCCAATCAGATATCAGAAATTAGCTGTATAACCAATGAACTTTCAGAAAAAAACGTAGGTTTGGACAGTAGATAAAAAAGGAAGAAAAACACGGACGGTTTTTAAGGATTTCGATGCTTACGCAGAAATCCAAAAATTATGTGAAATCATAGAAAAGTGTGTGGGAAATTGACAGATTCTGTTCGAAAAAGGTAGCTCGTACGAAAAAAACGCTAGTGGAAAGCCAGCTTAATCAGTTGTTCAGACGAACTATTCTTTTTCTCATACTCTCTACTTTAAGGGCAAATGTTAGAATATTTTTATCAACAAATAAAAAATAAAATTCGGAGAATCAATAATGCTATGGATGAAAAATGCTTAAGTTACTAAGTTAGAAACGAAAACGTCTTCTGTTTTAATTTCTTTACAGAATTATTATCTGGAACCACCTTACCCTTCAAAATGTGGCAGAAAAGATTTTAAACTGGTTAAGAACTTTCCATATACCAGGGCAATGTGTGTTACGGATTGTGCAGTTGACCTGGCGTATCAGAAATGCGGTTGTGTTGGATACGAGATGAAGTGGTCTGTAGGTAGGTGTTTATTTAACAATACTCTAGCATCAGTAGGAAATCCAAACGATTAAAGTTAAAACCCGTTAAAATCTTCAAGTCGCAGAACCGCACAATGGTAATTGCTTCAGTTTTCGGAAAAGTAAAAGTAAGTAAGTAACTGGGAGTTTTAAGTTCTTGCGCTTCCACCCGTAATGATTGGTTCTTTTGTCTTTTGCCTTACAGCATGGGGTATTACGAAGGTACTTTGACCACGTCATTCTGTTGTCTTTAACTTTATCGTGAGGCTGATAATTAGGAAGAAAAATAGGAAACTGCTGAGGAACAAGCCATGATGAAATTTAAGACATTGCTTATTTATTTTTGCTTTCAGAACCATTATAATAATATATTATAAAAATAAGAAATAACTTGAGAAAAAAACCGTTTTCTATTTTACCTGTTTAGGGCTGTAAAAAACATCATTCCCGTTCACAAAACCATGAGGTTTATGCAGGACTAAAGTCGTACATCCGTAGTATAACTTTCACAAAACTGATATCTCAAGCTTTAGAAAAAACTTCATGCTCAAACACAATCCAAAATTCTTCTAAGAAAAAGGTGTATGCTAACCCACACCCACACAAACACAAAATGGGTCAGCTGCTCCTTCCAGACCCATTTCTTATTGTTCAAATGAGGGAATCCAACTGCTGACATCAGCACTGCAACCCTCAGTTCTACTTATAACAGTTTATTATCTTTAATAGAATTTGAGAATTATTCTTTGACGTAATATTTTTAGATGTTCCCATATGCAGTCATGAAAACTACAACTGTTATAGAAGAGAAAGTAAGTCGTTCTTGATTTGGAATGCAAAAATAGAACCGAAAATTTCTCAATACAGTGGAATCTCGATATAACAAACCATGAAGGGAATGAATGGCATCAGTTCGTGTATATCAAGAGTTCGTTATATTGAAAGATTTTAAGAGGGTTTGTTAAGGAGGGTTCGTTATAACGAGATTTCACTGCAATGGGTGTAGAATGTGCAAATTAAAAGAATTTCAATAGAAACACTCTGCATTTGAAAATGATTGTCAAGTATGGTTTACATGATTATTTTTAAACGATCGTTGAAAGTGACAGGTAATTTTCATAATTATTAACAGTTTACATGATCATTTTGAAATGACCATTTTGATATGATCGTGTATTTCAGCTTTTAACAGATTCTAGAAAATTGCAGATTTAGTTTTTATAATTCAAACTGTTTCAATTTAATTTCAAAGGTCCTTTCACCTTAGAAATTCTGTAAATCAACTTCCAAAATTCAAACACTCAATAAAATTCCACTCTCACCCCCCACCGCCCACTTGATATTCGACTTACAAAGAGTAGCTAAAAATATTTTCCTGTATGAAACTTTCTTACTTTTCACATACATAGTGGTGAAGAATTTGGAAGATAAAAGCTTGAAATGCGATTGTCCGCAAGAATGCGTAAAGCAAACGTTTACGATCCAATCCTCCGAGTTAGCACTAGGAAATCGTGAAATTATTCAGGAACTCGCCAATAATTTCAATCTAACAAAGAAAGAGGTGACAGATGTCTACCGGTAAGTGTCTCTCAATATTGTTAAAAAAAATTATGTCCGTATTCCTTTAATATAAAGCGTGGCTCGCATTTCACTGGATTTTGGTTTAGATGGGCGGGTTTATACTCATTGTTGAAAATCAAAGAAATTAGAAGAACTAGGGATTATATTTTAATCTGCGACTTTCATTAATACTCTAAAACTGCTACTTAATGTTTTCAAGATTTCTGATGGGTGTTTACAGTGAATTTTAACGAGTTATGTAGTATTTACTTGATACATCTTTTACGAAAAATTCGCAGATAAAAAGATGCCGGTAAAACTCCGGGACATCTACAGGAAGAAGAATATCTTGTCCCTCAATTCTGAATGTTTCAAGGATGACTCTGCAGGTGTTCCTAAGGAATCAGCGTTTAAAACATTTCTGGTTGGTTGTTTAAAGGGCTACGACATGAATCATGTGATTTCTGTGTTTTGTTTACTTTTCCCCGGCGTCCGTAATATTATCGCATTTCAAAATACTCATCGAATCTACAGACCAGCTGGAGGAACCAAATTGAACGTGCTTGCGAGCTAGCGAAAAGAACAAGTAAGTTGGTAAAGGTTACTTTATTAAAGGCGATATAAAGCAAAACAAATAATATTAGCTCTGATTATCCAAGTTATAGCTGGTCAAATGTCGTGTCTGCTAATTCTTGACCTGGTCTGCAAATTATACCCTTGCTCAATGATCGTGAAGAAGAAGAAGTAGCTTGTTTTGATGCTCGTGCTGCAGATTAATTTCGAAGTTTTCGTAGCTCCACAAGGCCTTATTTAATTTTGTTTTTAGCAAGCATCACGAAATGAAAATACAGAAGTTATAAAAAAAATGAAGGATGGTGTTTTGAACTGTGCTTGAGGGAGTTTTCAAACTGCCTTCCTAAAAAATTCAATAAACTGAGACGGGTCTTATTTGAATAGATCGATAAAAGTTGTAAGTCCTTCTCTTAAACACCGTGTTATAGTCTACATGTACCTGTTTAACCTACAGTAAATGACCATATAACCGCCCGGGGCGCTTATTTAAATTTCCAACCCTGACCCCGTGGCGCTTCAAATTTTTTGTTTAAAGGGGGCGTTAATTCGGCAGGGGCGCTTATTCGGTCATTTACCGCACTTTTCAATGCTAACGTTTCTTTTATCTATTCTACTGGTAATTGGGAATGATAAAGGTTAGTGCTAAGTTACCATTGCTGAATTTTAAACAATAAAAGGCCACACTCAGTCTACACGATTATTAAACATCAGATTTGCGCAGGGTTATAGCTTATAGTTATAGTTAATAAAAGTAATGGAAAATTATCCATAGTTCCAATTTTAAAATGTATAAAGAGTGACCAATGGACGCCAATGAAATAAATAGTACATGTTTATGTTTTTTCCCCGCAAATAATACAATTGTTTTTCCTTTGTCTTTGCTGTTGTTGTTGTTATAATTATTATTTATAGAAAGCAGTTGGTTTCAATCAGAGTGTACTTTCAGGAAATGCAGATCTATGAAGATAGAGAAACACCAAAGGTTACACTGAGTAACCTTTTAGGTAAGACATTTCGCAGACAGAAACTTTCTCTAGGAAAAAATAACTTGGCTTAAACTATCACGAATGACAGTTTTAAATACAAATTTCGCAGGAAAACCTTTTGCGAATCAAAAATTATCCATATTTTTGCGGGAAAAAACTTTCACGAATGGCAAAAATACGGAAGCCGAGAAGGAATTGCATAAATAATTTTGTAAATCGAAAAAGGAATTTCGAAATCAAAAAAAGAATGGAAGTAAATATTTCTAAAGGAAAATAAAAATAAATTTTGAATGAAGAAAAGAATGTTTATGATCCATTAAATAAATTCTTCAATTGCAAAATGATAAAGATATATATTATCAATGTTTAGTTATTTTTTAAATTAAGCAAGGCAGAGGAATTAAGTAAACTTGTCACTAGTGTTGCATGAAAACAAACATGGTGTTCTGCACTGACTGTGGCATGTTATTTCCTGCTGTTTCTATATTGTGTACTAACTGTGGATCAAAGAAGATGTCCTTCCAAGAACTGATGCAGACGAACGTGAACTAATAACATATTATTTCGAGAGGCATTTTCCATATCAAGTTATTGTGATGTTCCTGGTGGTACATCATATGAAGTTATTGTGATGTTCCTGGTGGTACATCATATGAAGTTATTGTGATGTTCCTGGTGGTACATCATATGAAGTTATTGTGATGTTTCTGGTGGTACATCATATGAAGTTATTGTGATGTTCCTGGTGGTACATCATATGAAGTTATTGTGATGTTTCTGGTGGTACATCATATGAAGTTATTGTGATGTTCCTGGTGGTACATCATATGAAGTTATTGTGATGTTTCTGGTGGTACATCATATGAAGTTATTGTGATGTTCCTGGTGGTACATCATATGAAGTTATTGTGATGTTTCTGGTGGTACATCATATGAAGTTATTGTGATGTTCCTGGTGGTACATCATATGAAGTTATTGTGATGTTTCTGGTGGTACATCATATGAAGTTATTGTGATGTTTCTGGTGGTACATCATATGAAGTTATTGTGATGTTTCTGGTGGTACATCATATGAAGTTATTGTGATGTTCCTGGTGGTACATCTTGGAATATATATGTCCATAAGAAACCTTAAGCGGCGTTTGCACAAATTTGGATTGAAAAGAAGACAACACAATGTGAACAAAAGTGCATTAAGAAGAATACTTGAGCAAGAGATGAATGGTCCTGCATCAGTTAGAGGATATATAAGTCTTTGGCACGCACTAAGATGTTCTTATGGCATTTTCACAACAAGAGATACAGTTATGCGTCTCTTGAGAGATATTAATCCGGAGGGTTCAAATCAAAGGAGATCTCGCCGTCTTCATCGCAGGCAATACGTTTCACCAGGGCCCAACAGCTGCTGGAAAGTTGGTGGGTATGGCAAGTTGTTACCGTACGGTCTGCCCATTGACGGGTGCGTTGATGGATTTTCCCGGAAAGTTTTATGGCTTAAAGCAACACGAAGTTATAATAACCCTATTATCCTGCTTACTGTTTTTGTTAAAGAATTGGAATTTTTCCCACGATTGATTCAAAGCGATTGCGGTACAGAGAATGGTATTAAAGCCGATGCCCAGTGTTATCTGATGCAGAACGAAAATGCGCATCGATTGGCTCGTTACCTGCGAACCAACCAATTGAAAATTGGTGGTCGTTTCACCGAAGAGGTTTTACAGTACGTTGTACAGTCTGAGAACATTGAACACCCACCAAATAATTGTCATGCGGCTAAACACATGTTTTAACAAATCATCTGACTTTGCGTATGAGTTTGACTAACATGACCCTTAGGTACACTTTCCTAGAAAAAATGTTCGTATTGTTTTCAGAGCTTTCTTTTAAGGATTTCTTCATTTGGATTTTACAGCTAATTTTCACACTGGAGACAATGCCAAAAATATACTTTTAACAAAAATGATTTACTAACTAACTCGTAACAACATTATGTATGAAGAAATCGCAGCTAAAACACAACTTATAGGTTTCCCTAATACAATCTGTAACAAAACATAAGAAAATGCTTTGCATGGGACAAAGTCCTAAACGACTCTTTCTTTGTTTGTTACTATTGACAAAAATAGTTTTTTCTAAAATTTCAAAATAGTATCAAACTAGCATAGAGCTGTTTTCACAATAAAACCCAACAGAATAATAAGCACAGTATAATATAGAAGCTGGGGTTTTTCATATAAAGAAATTGGAAATGAAATAAGGCATGTCACAATTTGGCTCCTTAAAACAAAAGACCATCACCAACATACCTTGAATCAATACGAATCTCAAACTTTAATATAACAAAACTGTTTTAATATAACAAAACTGTTTTAAGCCCCAACTTTATTTTAAATCAAATGGAGAAAAAAAACCCACAAAATTGCAATGAACCTTCTGAATAATGAGACAGCAAAATATTGGGCAGATCAAATCAAAATAATAACATAACATTTAACGCTACATTGTTCAGTGTTCAAATTTTCCAAAACCTGTTATAGAGTATACATCTTCACAAAAACTACGGGAAAAGTCATCTTTATATCGCTGTGTAACAGGAAAGGTTGTCTTTCCCCAACCTTTACTTCAGAACAAATTTTGATCCAGTGCGAAACTGAATAATATCACATGTTAAGAAGCACCCTCCATATTGTTCTCTTTTCCATTGTCTTCAATGTGAATCACAGCTACATCACACTCTAGAATGTGAATCACAGCTACATCACACTCTAGAAAATTGGTCCAGATGTAATAAATATTTTCTTCAGCTTCTCTTAGTAATTCCTTTTCTGAATTATCACCAACAAACTCAGTATATTCAACTGTGCTGTAAACATTTAATTGTTTAGATGCTTTTTGAAAGGTAGAAACAATTAGCTCTTTCCTACTTTCCACAGGGTGGACCTTCATAATGGGTCATTGAGACCGTCAGCAAATTGCTGTAGCTCTTCAAAATAATTTGAAACTTAACAGTGTTCAATGATGGAATCAACAAACTGCTTCTGATCTGCAAACACTACTTCAAGCTGGGTTACTCCCAATTCAAACCTTTCACCAATAAGGTCAATTTTGAAACTGATTTCATCTGTTGCACCCAAAATGTCAAAAAGTTTATTTTGGATGTCAACGTCTGGCACATCATCAACGCTTAAAAATATATTTGACTCATCGAGTTGCTTTGAAACAACAGAAGGCATAAAATATCTTGGCCCAACACACCCTGTGACTAGAGTCAAAGCAACCGGAGATCTCCTTTATAATCCCCAGCATTTAGATTAGTTACACTATGAAGGAATGTGAAACCTGTATTGTTACCACTACGTAATAGGTAGTTCTTGTCATCATCAAACAAGGTAGTAAAAAACTCTTTTTAGAGGTCCTCCAGCATCAATGGCTTCTTCACCGATAAAATGAACACTAAATGGCTATCTTTAAAAATACGCCATCTTTAAAAATACGCTTCAATTTTTCCACTGCGTCTAACCAAATTCTTCTACGTCTGGTAGAAAGCTGAACGGTATCTGCGACAGTAAGGGATGCGAATAAAATTTTCCGCTTTTTGGAATAGGACAAATGATCTTCTTTGTGCTAATTCAATTTAAAACTGTCTCCATTTCCTGGTAAACATATGACCTCTTTGAGATGTGGATACAACAGTACCCAATCGTCAAGTTGGCAAAATTCTGCAAGCATAGCATGTTTAGCTTTCGCTGCAATTAATATCTCGGACGAAGTAGCAGTGTCAATAAATTTTGCAGGCAGTCTTTTACCTCCCTGGTTTAATCAAATTTATCTCACCTTGCAATTCCCACATTTATAACGACTGACCTTTTAGACGTGCTAGTTGTTGTGCCCATTCTACTATTTATTATTTTTTGGCGTCTTCGGTACAAATGTTTTTATTCGTTTTTTCTTTCACTCTTTTTAAAACAAAAGAACTCATTTTATCTTTTTATTCATGCGTGTATGTTTTCCCCATTTTATACTTTCTTGCTTTTTTTTTTTAATTTTGAAATTCTTTTTTTAATTTACAAATTCTCGGCTTCTCGGCTTCCGTACAAAATACAAAAAACAATTGGATTATCAAAGAGAAAATATAATGTTTTCTTGCAAAAATGTATGTCAAATATATTATCTCGAATGTTCACGGGAAAAAAAGCGATTTATAGAAGAAAAAACCTCCGAAGGCAATTTTTTTTTAGCGAAAATGGCCAAAATTCGATAATTTCTCTTCTCACGATATACATAATCATTAGAAAATTCCTTGGTCTGGAAATCTGTTATAACAACTTATTGTGAAATTTTTCTTTGATCTTTTCAATAGACAAACTTGGTTTTGCTCAAGATAAAATACTAACAATAGAACTTCACAATTGACTTCCATGCAAGGGAATTTTCTAATGAATTTGCTATAAATTTACAGTGAAAAAGTCTTATCAAAACATTTGAATGAACGAGGCATAACCTAACTGTAACCTCCCAGACAAAGTTTAAAAATGCAAAAACTTAACTGAAAAAAAAAGTTCAGTTGAGCTATTTTTTCGGATGTATTGATCAGAAATGATAAGTTGAAAAATGAAAAACATGCAAAAGAACTGATTAGCTACTCTTTATGAGAATACACTCCCGTGCTTAATTCATTTTTTGAACTGACTCCTTTTTCCATATTTACACATTATTAACCGAATATCTCTATATAACAGACACATACTCTGTGTACGGATGGATGGATTTACACAAAATCTCATAGCTAAAGTCTCTATAAAAGTGTCCGCTTTTTTATGGTGTCCGCTTTATAGAGATTCCACTGCACATCATCATTTGTTAACGTTATTTCATTTTTCTCCTCTATTAAAGGTACTGTTGGTGGTGATGTTGGATTATTTGTCAGCTTCACAATCATAACGTTTCTTCAATTTGTGCATTTTACTTGGAAATACCTTGAATTGAAAACGAAACCTGTTCTCCAACCTTCAGTGAGCTATGAACGTTTGTAAAACGCCGTTCAACCATAACACAATGTCGCATACTTTCGATATGTTGACAGGGAATCACTGATAAGCAACATGAGAATGGAAGTTTTCATCTCATTTAATGTATTTAATATGTTAGACATTTTCGTTTTGGAAGTTAGCCGATGTTCTTTTGTTAAGATAGTTTTTCAATAGAGCCTTTCGTAAATTACTTCAGACCAGGTTTCTTTTCTTATCTTAATATTCCTTAAGAATTTCGTAACAACCGATTATTGCTCACCGACCTGACATGAATCTCGTAGAAAGGTCTCTATTCAGTTTAATATATTCTAATTTAAATTTTACTTATTAGTCAACGAACGGAGGAGCTGAGTATTGGGTTCCCTTCATTTTTTTTGTTTTTTTAAGTTGATTATCTGCCTTTCCGTCTTTCTTTTTTTTTTAAAAACTCGAACATTTTAATTTCACGCGTGTCGTTATCAGTGGACGCTGACTTACGCTGCCGTTTTCGAATTTATTTTTCATGATATGACCTGGTAGAAGAGAGAAAGGTGTTAGTGTCAGCTGTAATACTATGCATCTACCACCAGTTTCAGTCCAACACTCTCCATAAAGCGTACAAACCGGGCATCTCAGTATAACGGACAAATACGCTACGTATGTATGGATGGATTTATAAGTGAAATTCTGATATGTAAAGTCTCCATCAAACAGACACCTATTTATTTACCAATAGTGCCCACTTTATAGAGATTCCAC
Organism: Turritopsis rubra; assembly: GCA_039566895.2. Lineage (NCBI taxonomy): Eukaryota > Metazoa > Cnidaria > Hydrozoa > Anthoathecata > Oceaniidae > Turritopsis > Turritopsis rubra. The sequence continues at coordinate 8,658,624 of CM077631.1, read as the reverse complement.
TGTATAATGATTAAGAGTTCTTCTGCTGTTGTAATCAAAAAGTCTCTGTGGAGGAGTGTTTTTTTATGGAAACAGCAGGCGATATTTCTTGCCATTCCTATAGAAAACACTCCTCCTCGTAGAATTTTTGAAAAATAGTCCAGTTATTATTGGCGGGAGTTTACCAAGTAATTGTGGGGGATCATTTAATTTATTACAAGTCCGTTGAGAGGCCGGTGTAAAAAGGGCCAATAAGTTAGTTCAAAACAATAGTGAGGACTTTACAACAACTAATGAGATATAAAACCATTTCAATAAAATCATCAATTTTTTTTATTATTTTCAGGTGTATTAAAAAACTATACAACCTTCAAACCAGACAATGTTTGATGTGAAAACTTCAAGACGAACAATTTGGGAGGAATTTTATTCAAATGTCGGTTTAAGTGGATTCAGATATCTTTTTACAGAACGTGGATTAAGACGAGTATTTTGGTGGGTTGGTTTCTTAGCTGCACTGACATTTTCTGTTTACTTATTCTTCGATGTTGTCAGAGAGTTTGCAGAGTTCCAAGCCCAGTCGTCATACCGTAGAGTTGCAATGAAACAGCTTGACTTTCCAACAATCACTATATGTAATTTGAATTCAATAATGGCAAACAAAATCGAAAAAATGGGATTAAGAAGCACACTGAAGGAAGTGGCATATTTACACGAGGCGCTGGGTCTGGAAAACCCTAACATGACCAAATATAATAAGCTCATTAATGACTTTCGCAGCCACGGTGTCACGACTACGGATGATTTAATTAACAAAACTGAAAACACTATGTACAATATGTTTGGTCTATTTCCAGACTCTTGTAAATTTTATGGTGAAAGGTGTACACCAGAAGATTTTTGGATTTCCATGGTTTGGATGCTGTCTCCTATGCACTGTAGCCAGTTTAACCCGTACATCCGTGGAAAGGAACCTCGAAAGATTGACGCAAGCGGCATTGCAAATAGATTTGAATTAAATCTAAACTTGAACACTCGCCAATACCTATATAATCCGGAGAATGTGTATGGCCTCTTTATTCAAATCCATCCGTATGGCACCACAAGTTTTCTTTCGAAAGAGGCACAGACGTTTTTCTTAAGTCCAGGGAAGTTAAACGTGCTCCAGATGAAGGTAGCTGAGGTAAGACTTTACTAGATTTTCACAATTCATTATAAAAGAGTTTGCCAAACGAACAATTGGAAAGCATTGTCGATAGTGTTTGAAAGAAGGAGAAATCTCCCTTCTTACTTTCTTTAAACAAGCACAATTAAAACTTTCTTATCCTACCAAGAGTGATGTCGAATTATTGGTTCTGCTTATAGAGAAGTCATACGTTTATGCAACGTCCCTCCGTTCATGCAAGTGTCGAGGAAGGTTTTACCTGCGGGTAATCTTAGAAAAAGGGAACTTTTTTTATTATGACGATGATTGTGTTATAACCATTTTAAAGAGTGTGGATAATCGTTGAGTCGTGAGTTGGTGAGTTGTACAATTTACCAGCGACGAACTTACGATTTTAGGCATCATCGGTAAATCGGTTTTAAACCGGATTCAAAAGTTTTCATAGGGAATCAACTACGATTAGTAATTTTACTAGTGATGTCGTGAAACTTTTATAATCACTGGACTAAAAATCAACATCATGGGTTATCGGAGATAAACAAGGATAAACCGCAGAAACCATTTTGTTGCCAATGAAAAATAATGTTTATAAATTTTGTTTGGATTCATAACAGGCTATTAAATGTGCTCAGCAATAAATTTACATTGTACAATTGGCCAATATTTTCTGAATGGAAACACAACCTTACTAAAATTCATGATCGTTTTCACAAATGAAATCAGTGTTTGAATTTTTTATATCCTTTAAACAAACATAAAAAAGCAGATTATATTGAAACGATATGCCCTTGCAGGCACAAGAATTTCTGCTTTATTTGCTAATAATTTTCAAAAAACATTTTCTATACCTTATTGGCTCTTCTTATGCCGATTTTTATTGACATTTTTTCCAAAAGTTCGCCGTCAAACATTCACGGACAAACCTGATATGTATAAGAGGCCGTTTGAAAATTTAACATCACGATGAATATCATCACCAGGTGCAGAAAGGCCTTATAAGGCAACTACAGAATATTAGAATTCTCTGTTTACACTAATTTCCATTTTCTCAAAAATCAAAATATTTTCAATTAATCAGAATAGTGTAAACTGGCTATTGTTAATTTATTTTTATTTTATTTTGCAAGGTGTCACTAATAAACATTCAATAAACAAATACACTATGTGTTTTTCCCGCGCGTATCAATTTAAACAAAATGAAATGAAACAGTATATTTTTTATGATGGTCTAAATATTAAAGCGGAAAAGTATCAAAGATAACAAATAAACAAATTTGAATGCGTTCGAAAAGTGTATATCCATGAGTATACGTTTACGTTTACCTTGAAAACATGTAAATCTTGGAAACATATCCAAAAAATGTTAAGGGTTTAATAATTTCATTTGTTACCTTTCAAAAATATCAGAGATGCAAAAGATACAATGTTGCATAGATCGACCGAAAGACCAACTCTTTATTCCCAACTTAAAATGATGACAAGTTAATATAAAAAACAAATTTAACCAAAAGTAAAGAATAAAGAACCAATTCAAACTCCAAGATAGTCAAGTTGAAAAACATAAAGAATAACAAAAAAACAAAAAAACAAAACAAAAAAAACAAAAACAGCACAGGTCTCTCTAGTGTGGAAGCTGTGCTAATGCATACCTAGAAAGCTGCATAAATCATGTAATAACAAGCATTACCCTGTACTATTATAATTCACTATAAAACTACTTAGTAAATGAAAAGAATTACCTTTTCAAAAGCTTTTTCTTTCAAGTTTCAATTTAGTAAACACTGTCACTGACTTCTTTCAAGATCAAGAGTTCTCCATCAAACGTTTTGAACATATCAAGCATCTAGGACTTAAATATAAGTCTGAAAGTTTCCAGGGTAAAGATTTTTCTATATTTAACGTTCTGTGAGAATACTTCTTCATCTAAAGCCACTTCCAAATGCTATCCAAGTATTACAAAGTTTCAGCGTAACTTGTGGGCCATTTTTAAAGACGTTTTTGCACAGATGAGAAAACACAAGTGAACTTCAGTCTGCGTTCACCACTTGCGTTAAGTAGGCTAACTAGACTTAACAGGCCAATTAGATATCAGAAATTAGCTGTATAACCAATGACTTTCAGAAAAAAACTTGCGTAGAAATCCAATAAGAACGATAATGAAATAAGTGATTGGTATGAAGAGCGCTGTGTTGAATGCTTTTTCAATGGATTGACCCGAGTTGTTGGTCTGTCGTCATCTGCTGCAGCATGGTATGATAGCATGGTTTTCTGATTCTCTCGGCAAATTCTCTAAACAAAATTATGCTCAACTCACCAACTCACGAATCACCAACTCACCGACTCACCGATTACTTTGACTCCATTTTTAACACTTTTACTTGATGATTTATTTATTTATGAAATGAAATGAAAACGTTAAGGAATGTCTTGGCAAATATCAATTTAGATTCCTTTCACTATGGTGAAACACAAGACAGCATTAAATTTTGTCTGTCCAAGTTAATTGAACTGTAAAACCAATGGAATATTTGCCAAAAATATGACACTTCCAAAATTGTCTGGTTTCTGGGACCGTTTCTGGGACGTTTCTGGGACCTCTGAGACGAACTGAGACAAGCTGAGACCATCTGTAAAAATCTACGCACCATATTTCCTAACCCACGTCGGCCGATTTGGGGATTTTCGGAGTACATGGGAATCCTCTCTCTTATCGCCTTTTCTCCACTCACGAATTTATTCGTGCAAACAGGTTTTTCAACATCAAATTTGCTGTGTTTATGTATTTAGCAATTGGAAAACGGGCTTAAATAATCTGCGGGAACTTATAGTCGGCAGTCAAAAAAATCATGTTTTGCAGGCATTAATTGGAAGGAATGGCTGTTTCAAATTTCGTGTACTTTTAGAGGATTAACTTGCCTTTCAAGTATCAATGTATTGCGAATGAATCGTGTGATGAAGATCTTGTCAAATTTTCGTCTTAAAACGACTGAAAACTGAAACGGCATGGCTGGATCAAAGTTGACATGTGTAGTTGGATTCTGAGTTTATAAAAACACAATTCAATCAACAAATTACGTGACAAAAAGATCCTTAAAATGTTTTTTTTATATTCGGTATTATACATCTCGAATAACATAGTCCTAGTGCTAGGACGATTCCCACCGACACTCGAAACACCCTGGAGCCGTAAGGACGGGGTTGATTTTTTTTCTCCGTGGTGGATTCAAATCGTCTCAGATCGTCTCAGTTGTTCCGTTGTTTAGTCAGTACCTTCTGGAACAGGTTTGATCGCTGAAAATGTGTCTAAGTCAATGGTCATCCTGTTGTTGTGTATAGAATCACAATAACACAATGATAAACACAAATGAAAGCCCTCTGCCACAATACAAGTTTTGACTGAAAACAAACTAGCAGATATCTTTTTTTCACCACCAATATATATCATGCCTCCTATAAATAATAACACAGGTTCTTCTGGCATGAAAGTGAATGTCTAAAACCAAATTGTCTTTATCGTGGATAGGAAAAAAGGAGTGGGATTGTATACAATTTGGTTTAAATGAAAGCATAAGCGTTGAATATAACAAATAAACTAAAAACAAGGAAAATTTTTAAACAACAACAGCGGCGGATCTAGGGTTAGTCAAAAGAAGTGGAGGAGTACGGAGTCATGAATTTTCTGTAAAACATAAGTGTTGATTAGGTTATTTGCACGTTTTTCTTTTGTAGCCTTAATGATTGTGCTCTCCTCCATAAATTTCGACTAGGTTCTTGATCCGCCTCTGAACAAGGTGGACTCGAAACTTGATTGGAAACCCAGAGAGCTGGTGGGATTGGAACTTGGTGTAAGTATCAAATTGGAAATTGGATTAGTAAAACGAGGCTTGATAAAAATAGAAGAATGGTAATATGATCAATTACATAAATACTGAATATTTCAGTATAAACCAGTATTCAAGAGTCAAACATGTCAGAAAGTATCCAGACTAATTAGCCAGCAAATTGAGTCGGCTAAAAATAAGGTAATGGAAGTTGTTAGGAGAAATTGTTGCTTAGAATAAAATTGTTAATTAAAATTGAAATAGTTAGATCATCAATAAATGAAGTCATTTAGGAAGAATGCCCTGATTTATGGGGTTTATTTCCTCAGCACTTATTATTATATAAAGCGAACATCCTATACAGTGGACCGTTAACGAACACATACTCCATGTACGGATGGAAGGATTTACAGTCAATCTCTCATAGGTAAAGTCTCTATAAGTCTGCTTTATAGAGATTCCTTTCTCTACCGACCTCCGTTATTTTAGCATCGCATGTTGGGAAAACCATACGGAATGGATTGCGGAGAAGTAGATCTTAAGATTGTCACTAAGTTACCTTATTCACGAAACCTCTGCTTTGCTGATTGCACTCTACAGAAGGTGTATAAGGAATGTGGGTGTGTAGAAGTTGTGCATCGGCATCTTGTTGGTAAGTTTATCAACATTTTATGGATAAAACCAAAAAACTTTATTTAGATTATGCTTTAGCTCGGTTCCTTTAATTGTTTCTTGCATGTATGTTATTATTATTAATTTGTTTGTAGTTAATGGACAGCGACTGTTTACCGTACGCTGAGTATTGGTTTCCATTTTGTTTTTTGTTCTTTTTTTCGTCCAAATTGTTTTTCCGTGCAACGTTCTAGAAGTTTCTAAAAGCTTTTAATATCTTTCTAAACAATGGCCACAGCATTATCGCTAAAGAATGTGTAAGCTTCCTTCATTTGGGAGTTAGTAAGTAAGTAAGTAAGTAACGGGAAGTTTTATCGTCCTTGGGGCATATCCATTTATCTCAATGGAGATACGTTAAGCATTGCGTTAGATGCCCACTGGCCAGCATGCGGTCAGTCAATGGCTCCTAATGGGCGGAATATGCTGCTTTCAAAGTGCATCGGAGTGGAGTATCGATTCCAGTTTCCGCGCTGTGCTTTCACCACACCATCGCCGCAGTTAATAGTCAAAATAGATAAATAGTTAATAGCTATAATATTTTGCGTATACGCTTTAAGCTCTCAGAAAACGTGATTGTTATGATGGCTGACCTGACTCAATTAATCAATCAATCAATCAATTATTTTATATAACCTCGGTTACAATACATAAAAAACTATTCAAAACCGACAAAAATTAAAATATAGGATAAGCGGAGTGTGGATTGATTTTTGTGTGTATTTACTTTGACGACAATGATTTTACATTTGTTGTGTTGGTTGAATTTCATGACCAAAGAAAGCTCTATTTTGTGTCGAGTTAGTATTATAGAGAACCAAAGCTATAGCCCATGCTAATATTAATGCCGTGCTAATATTATGTGCAATGGCGAAAACTACGCCTTAAAAACATTATTTTTCCCCCAATTTTTCGGAAACAGCGAATTTTTCTATTTTTCTTGTAAATTAAATTTTGTGGAAAGCTGCATAATCAGCAACTTGAGGCCTCGCCGTGGTTGCTAAACAAAATTCTTTTGTATCCAATAAATACTTTTGATTGGTTGCTTATAAAAATTTGTAATGAATTATATTTGCTTGTAGTCGTGTGGGTGTAGTGAAATTCTTAGAAATTTATAATTTAGGAAAGTTCAGTTTGCCAGTCAATCCAGGGGGTTGATTTCAAGTATAAAACAGTTTTATGAGAATCTCGACAACTTTCGACGCTGATTTTGCGGCCGTTCTAGGCTGCTTTATTGATATTTTATCACGAAAAACCATTGTATATAAATGGTTAAGGTGAATAAATGATTATTCACGGTTGCAACGCATTGGAAATCCGTGTTTAAAATAGGCGTTCTCCGACTCCTCGGAGAAACGGGAATTTTGCCCATCTACACTAGAGAGAAATGGTTATAATTTTTATAATGGATAGTTGAATATAATAGATTGTACTGTATCAATCAATTTATAGTGCTTTGATACTTTATTGATAAAAACCCAAATAAACAAAGCAAACTGCCACACCCGTTTGAAATAAACAACAAACAATGATTATATTATATTTTTTTCTCTAGTGAAAATCGGCCCTTAAAGGAGAACAATGTATAGATAAACAAAACATTTATTTTTTCTTTGTTTTCTCTTAATCTCCATTGGTTAATTTTAAAATGTGTATCTTGGTTACAGCTCACGCATGTATATTTCTTTTGTTTTAAATAATAAGTTTCTGGTGTTTCTTAAAGATAATGAACTGTTAACTTAAACTAATTTTATTGTTCAAATTAGGGATTCCAACTGCTGACATCAGCACACTGCAACCCTCAGTTCTATTTATAACAGTTCGTGATCTTTAATTAAACCTTATTTACACTTAAGAATCTTTTTTAAATACGATTGTGTTGTCAACTTAGGCTTTGGAAGATAATGGTTTGATTTGGCCTTAAAACGTTTTGCCGCCTCTGTTGGGGACGGTCGCTGACGTTGTGTAAATTTTCTAAAAAAAATGGTTCAGAATGACTGGTGTGCATGATACTTCAATTTTAAGTGACGTCGAGTACGTCTGCTCCTACCATTTTGCGCCATCTGGCTCTTGTTTATTTACTATTTATCTCAGTCTCCATCTTGATATTCACTTATCTACCTCGAACTCAGGGCTACTTCTCTCTAAAACACTTACTCTCCAGCTCTTAGCCCTTGGACAGAGGTTGGGGGTAGTTATAAACATTGAAGAATTCACAAAACAAAAGTTTCACAGGAAGCTTACTTATGATGACCAGTTTAAATTTAATTAACTTTGCTGTGAGATTCAGAGGAACCTTCCACGCATCCACAAGTTTCTTTTTCTATATGGTCTCATCATTTCATTTATTTCAGAAAATATCAAAATTTGTGGCATCGAAGATTTGTTTTGCTTCAGAAGATCAGGTATTACCAGTGGAATCTATATAAAGTGTATACCTTTTTATCCAACAACAGTGTTGGCTTTTTTCCTTTTCTTCCAGGTAGACCTATTTATTCAATATCTAAGGGTATAATGTTTATGACGTTTTTGTCATGCTTAAAGATAATGTGTTGTTATAAATATAAATAAACATTATATTAATAAATATTAATTTTAGTTTTGAAGCATGCAAATGAAGAGGATTGTCGTTGTCCGTGGCCATGTAATCATTACGATTACACCGTGTCTAAATCCACCACAACATACGGGACGAAATTAACGACCGAAGAGCTAGCGTTAAAACTAAATGAGACATACGAACAGGCAGAAGAGTATATGAGGTGGGTTAATTGTTTTTGTTGTTTGTTTTGATTTGATGATTTGCATATGATGAGGTATTTTTTGTCTTCAATTATCTTGTTGACCCAGATTTTCAATAATGATACAACGGCGTATTTAATGTGGGAATTGTGATAACCTGCCAGTTCATTTTGCCGATCTCTTTTAATGCTCAAACTACACTTTAATCATTTTATGTTCATGACTTTTTATGAAGCAATTTAAATATACAATTACATGATAATTATATATTATACGTGAGTCTTGAGAAATCAAGAAAATATAGTGGATAGATAGAAAATTGAAAAAATCATTCCCATCACCTTCCATTATGATTATCATTGCAGTTGTGTTTAGACAGGGTGGTCTAATTAAGAAAGTGTGGTGGCTAGCTACACTGATGAATTCTACAATTTAGTAAGCCCCAGAAGTTCCCTCGAAACGTAGCCCAACGTAAATCATCAGGTTCATGACATGATAAACTCTTCACTTATTATAATTACGCCAAGCTTTCATGCCTCTCTAGAAGTGTGCCTTCAGTTTAACCCATCGGATATAAGTGAAGAGACATCTAACCATGCACGACATAGCACCACAGCAGATAAATTATATTATATTATATTTTATTTTATAAAAGACCTTTGTTAGAGCTGTGCTCCAAGCGATACCACTGTTTGCAAGCTCCTAAATACCAATCAGAAAGTTACTTGGGTACCAGTTCAGCTTAGAATTCTTGAACCACATCTAAGCCGATCCCTTAGCCAACGTGTCGGTGTCCAACGCCCTGTCCCAATAAACAATGTTGATTAATGTGAAACAACGTAATGCATCATCGATAAAGTTGTTTTGTACAGTCATTTGCATTCCTTGTATCAACCAATCAGGTGCCAAAGCAACAAAATTCCATGGATACATCTGTGTTTTTGTTTTGTCTAGATACAACACTATTGGAATTTGGATTTACTTTCAAGAACTCGTTTTACTTCTCGAAGAAACTAAAAAAACTGTTACACTGACCGAACTGATTGGTAAAACAAATCTTCTTTTATAGGCTGGCAAAATGTTCAAGGATAATCTGCAGTTCCCTTCATTCTGATATCTCTTTAATACATCATAGAAATACCACAATGCAATGCTCTAAAAGACCTTTTCCGAGGTTCTGTTTAAACGTTGTGTTACGGCCTAGTCAAGTTTCGCCTCGTTTTCATTATCATACTTGCTTTTAACTACTCCTAACTCACTAGTGACCATTACTCATAGTAGTAAAGTTATGAAATCCGTAAAATAATAAAATACAAAGAAACGAGACGAAGCTTGATAAAACAGCTATAATTAGGTGTTTTATCAGGAATCTAAGAAAGGTTTATAACTCGCTTTTGGGTTTGTTTAAGCATGTCCCTTAATGGCGGTGAGAATACCAGTTTTGTTCCTGAAAACCTTTCATTATTCCATTGAGGCATTTGCAGTGAATTTTCTAATTTTATATCGTGGTAGTTGTATTATGTATTGCGGAGATAACCGAGTAAGGGGAACGGTAAATTCTATCCAAGTAAAATATTGTCAGGAAAGTTTTCAAGGTACTGATGCGAATGTGACGTATTCATTATTTCTTGTTGTAGGTAATATTGGTGGGAATATAGGATTGGGCGTTGGATTTAGCATAATTACAATTTACGAATATTTGACGTTTCAATGGGATATTTTGGCTGCTAAAGACAAGTAACATCACAGGATCAATTAATAGAAGAACATTTGTTTTTGTGTGTAATGAATACAATTGAATATTTAACCTCTTTCTTCATTTATTACTATTCACAGACATAAGGAGATTTCTTCATTTATTACTATTCACTATTCATATTAAAATAATTGTTGTTGGGGAGCTCATTTTATAATGGAACCAAAAATGAAATTCGCATGTATGTGAGGGTGAGGGGGCAGAATAATGGCCACTTATTATTACTGTTTCCCAACAGAGTAGTTAAAAGCAATTATGATATTGAAAACGAGGCGAAACTTGATGACTCTGCCATAACACAGCGTTTAAACAGAAATTCTGGAAGGTCTATTAAAGTTTGTAGAACTTGTCTATAATATTTATTTATTTATTTACTTATAGTTGGTACAAAACATAGTTACCATAGGAGTACTAATTCAATCCAACCTTCATAAAATATTATATAACTACATTTAAAATCACCTAAAAGTACCCGTCCTTTCCTGAGTCCAATCCGAGTAGCTTTTTCGTGGAATAAGGTCCACATAACCTAGGGATTTAACCGGTTTACAGACTTAAAAACCTCAACTACAAGAAGTTCTAGATTTCGCTCATGTAGAGATTTCGAATTTGACTTCTCTAGCAATTCATGGTATGAAGCACTCAACATACCAGTCTTAGCCCGTTTATGCACGTTTATGCGTTGACAAAGCAAGTTTCTGTGTCTTTTGACTGCAATACATCCAGACAAGAGGGCAATAATTAAAACATGACATAATAAAAACATTAAATAAAATATCTATTTGCTTTTGGTTGAGAAACTGCCTGACCCTAAAGAAGGATTTCGCTTTAGCAGAAGCTTGCTGGCAAATAGCTTTAACGTGTGGGTAGAAAGTCAGTTTATCATCCAAAGTTATCCCAAGCAGTTTTACTTGACTTCAGGGGGTTATCGTCTCGGAGTCAATCATCATGCTAACGTTACTGTTTCCACTCCCTAGAACTAGCATTTGGAATTTGTTAGCATTAGCTACCATTCCATTCCACTTAAACCAGTCCAAAACTTTTAGAAGGTCCGTTTTCAAACCTCTTAACACCGCATCAAGAGTAGGTTTAAGACAGTAGAGATAGTTATCATCTGGAAAATCCCAGATGTCTGATTCAAGCATTACAAACAGTAAGTCATGTATAAATACGTTAAATAAAATTGGACCTAAGACAAAACCCTGTGGAACACCGCTGAGAAGTTCTATCCAACTACTAAAAGTTGAACCAAGACGAACTCGCTGCTTTCTATCCCTTAAATAGCTCAAAAGTAGTTTTAAAGTGTTATATCCAATCCCATAAGCTGTCAATTTCGCAATTAAGCAGGTCACGAGATAAGCAATCAAAAGCTTTAGAAAGGTCCATTAAAATTGTGCCAACTGTACCCGAACTGGATAGACACTTTTGCCACTTTTGGAGCATGTTTAAGAGAGCTTGTTGGCAGCTGTAACTTTTGCGAAATCCACACAGGTATTTAGTCAACTGCTTACCAATTAGCCCCTAATTAGGGTGTCAGTGATTCTTTCAAAGTGATCTATAACAAAATCTACAACAAAAAAGGAAAATCGAAAATGTCTTATGGTTATAATAACGATCTGAGTGACAAAATATTTTATTATCATTACTCCTTGGGGGTCAAAGGTTAACACCATCGCCAATTTTAAAATCGGTACCATGATTCTAACAAGCATATCTGTGACTTTTACTTGCGATACGGTTTTGAAACACTCAAGAGCAGGCAGAAAGTTTTGAGTACCGCTACTATGAACTCATTGAAAAGCTATGTGTCTTATCTTGTCTTAGAGAATACTTCAAGAGAAGATCGGAATGGATCACATAGCTGCCGATCTGCATCGACAAGTAAAGCAAAAGCCATGGATTTCAGCATAGAAGACATTTTGCAGAGGTGTTGCTGGAAAAACTTACGAACCTTTAAAAAGTCATTATGATAAGGAGATCATCGGAGTGAACGTTGATATTGATTTCTATAAAATCCTTCAACCTTGAAAAACGTCATAGATTGTGTTTATAAATTGCGTTTTTCTTACCAGATTGTTAGGCCAGCAAAGTGCTAGATTTCGGGAGCTCTGTGTAAAGTCCCGCCACTTACACTACGGGACCGATGAAGTGAGAATGAATTGCTCCATTAAGTGGATATTCACACCCTGTATTTGAAGAATGCTTTCCTTGATGCCCCCACACGCTCCCGATTCACTTAATGGGGGAATTCTCATTCGCTATGACAACGAAACTTAATTCAATTAAGAACCCGTGTAAAAGATACATGATTTATTTATGCAACCACTTCATAGAAGAGGCGCTTAATCGAATAAGGGCGCTAATTGGGCGCTAGTCTGACAGTTTGTTAAGATACCACAAATTACAACCAACAGTCAAAACTTTATTTCTGTCTGGGTTAATGAGAAATTTCTTGCGTATTGCCTCGTTCACTCAAACGAAAACAAGAGACTTTAAACTAAGAAGTTTTGTGATCGGAAAATAGTATGTTCACAGCCTCCTTCCCGTAAAATCTTGTGGGGCGTTATTTGATGGTCTACATTACAAATTATTTTAAAAAAATCATTTGCTTGGAAAAGACTTCCATGAAAAGGGACAACAGAGGTTTCAATCAATATTAGATATTTACAGTTTCCGGAAAGTATAAGAAATTGGCCCTTTATTATGTTCGCCATATTTACATAAGGTTCCAAATTTTTATTTTTATGACTTGGCGTTGAACGGGTCGGCGTTAGATGCTTGTCTGTGAAAATTTAACCGCGGGCGTAAAAAATAACTCCAATAGGGGATGACTTAAGGGCGGCGTAATAAGGATCAACAAGGTGGTATCCATCATGTTTTTCTTTTTTCGTATGTTTTATGTAGTGGAGTGTCTCCATAGTAACAGAGGAGGAACTCACACATGTTTTTCAAACTTCAAATATTCTTCTTCGCACTTAATTCGCTCCATGGAAGATGGCTTTTCATAAGCAACCATGACAATATTATCACCTCGAATGAATAACTGATTCACGTGTCGTTTCTTAAAAACCAAACCTCGAACAGGTTTTTTTGGTTGGAATGTTTGACCACAGAGTTTTTTCAAAAGCGTTTCATCAGAGTTAACCTGTTGTTGTTGTTGTTTATGTTGTTGCTGCTTTTGTTGTTGCTTTTGGTGTTGTTGTTGTTTATGTTGTTGTTGCTTTTGTTGTTGTTGTTGTTGAATTTCTTGCAGCTGTTCCTTTCTTCTTTGGATTCGTCCCGATACAAAGCTGTCTTCTTTTCGAAAACTTTGAATTTTCTTCTCTTCTAAAGTGGTGTTTGCCACTTTTTCGTTTTTTTCATTACCGGTTGCAAGGCGAGGCTTTACAACATGAAAATTCTCATCTCTTTTTTTTTCGTCTTTACATCGAGTTCGTTTAATACTATGCGGTTTTTGTTGGTTTCGCCGCTGGAAAACATTTAAACCGCTGTTTTGATTATCAGGCTTTTCACTACCACACCCACTGTTCTGTTCCAACATTCTGTCACTTTCTTTCTCAGACTCCTGCTTCCTGGTGGAGTCTGGATTCGTCGCTTCTTTCATTTCCTCTTTGATTCCTATTTTGATCAAGAAATATACCTCGATTTTCAGTTTAAACGACAATATTTTGTCAAACCTAGCCTATAAAGATAGACCGCCGCTAACTCGCTATGGTCTATACACCTTGGTCGATTTTTTCATATGATCGTGCTATCAAAAAGAGATTGGGGACCATAAAAACGAGTTGATAATTACGAATGATTGGCAAAACGTGTTATCAAATCCTGTAACAAGCCAATATGAAAAAATCGACGAAAGTGTTATGACCATAGCGAATTAGTGACGGTCTATATTTATAAGCTAGTCAAACCCTGCTTCGTTTTGATGCGTTGAATTGTTTAATATAATAATAATAATAAAATAATAATCATAATGACATTATATTTCAATTCCAAAATATTGCTCTCACATTGAAATAGCGTACGGTAGTGTAGATGTAGATCTGGTTGTATAAAAGGAATTTCACGTTAAATACTTGATTACATATTTTGCTTAATCGAAAATCGCTGTGGGACAATTTGTGATAATTTTCAAATTATCGCATCAAAACGAGGCGGGGTAGGATAGTTTGGCAAAATTTTGACGTTTAAAAAAATTCGGGAAACGTCTATTATTCTAATATGGAAGCTTGTACAGTTCTTAAGACCAGATTTAACTTCGCAAAGATGGTTAGGTGGGCGAAATCAGAAATTGAATTCGAATCAACAATCAGAACCAACGAAACCGATTGATGAACATACTTTAATTTCCAGTACATTCCCACGCGGAGTAAAAAAGAATCAGTGCTGTCCGCACGATCAAAGGAAGTGGAAACTAGTCTTTCCACCAAAATAAACAAAATGTTGTTGGTTGTTTGTTATTGTTTACGAAACAGATCATCAAAACAGATTATAGAAAAACGTAGCAAATATATTACCTAGTTTTGACAGAAGCTTCTTTCTCTTCAAAATCAGGATTTTCTCTCTGAAATCTTCTTTTTTCTCGACTTTGAAGTCAGTTAAGCAATCTGAAAATAGGAAGAATTTCAAGTTTTACTATGTTACTTGATAATGTCTATTACACACTAACAGCGCGCGATCTTTATGCAATACGAGAACAGGTCGCGCAAAATAATAACAAGTAACACACCGTCTTGTTGCTTGGATTTCGTGGTGATTCCCTGCGTTTTGGTTTTCTTTGAATCATTCGATTCCTTTTTCTTGGCGACATTATGACGTTGACTAGACGACCGACGACGTGTTGATTCTATACGTGTGTTGTCTTGATGTTTCTGTTTCTTCTTTGTCGTTCGTCTTTGAGTTTTAACCTCGTTTTCGTCTGTGACGATATTTTTCTCCTTCTTATATTTACAATCTTCTTCATCGGCGCTCCGAATTTCCCCATCTTCTTCACTATCAGATCGTATCTCTCCATCTTCGATGTCCAACATCTCACAACCAGCCGCCGTTTGATCATTACTTCTTATTTCACCCTCCTCCTCATCCTGTTCCAACACTACCTCTTTGATGATATCTTTCACTGATTCCTTTTCGTTTGTGGAGGAGGTTATTTCAAGACTTGAAGATTTGCCGTTTTCTCTTCTTGGCACATCTGATGGAGAGAGTTTCATTTTCTCTCTACTACCTATTTTAAGAACAGAATCACAATTTCTCATCATAGTTATTTCTTTTAAGGAAATTATAGGTTGACTTTTCCCTTTGCATTTACCAGATGTTTTAACAAATGTTTCGTCAGTGGTCGTAAGATCGTTTTCCACCTTCGATATTGCGGTTGTTTCATGTGCTGTTTCGTCTGTTATTCTTATACCGTTCATCTTACTACATTCGCTTTCATCATTTTCACCAACCTCGTTTAGAATAGATTCTTCCTCACACTTCCTCTTCACATCTTCAGCAATCATCTTGTGATAAGTAATTCCATCAAAATCGGATAGCTCGGATTGTCTTTGTTCATCATCGCAAACATATCGATGCGCAGTGCTTTTACTTGATTTTACTTTGTGTAGGTAATCCACTTGCTGGTTTTCGGCTTTTACATCACACGTGTCGGTAGTTGCTTGTTGCTTGCTCATTTTCGGCTCAATTTGAGCGGTATTTTGTTCGTCTTCTTCCGATCTCTCAACACTGTTAGGAAAACTAGATTGACAGCGCTTCGTGATCACACCGATGACGTCACACGCATCGATATCAGTATCAATTCTCGACACATCTTCTGCCGATGACATTTTGTGAATTTCCTTTGAAACATTCGTCATTTTATCAGTTACTGCGGAGATGTTCTGAATAGCGACATCTTCAGTTGACATATCTCTGATAGAGACATCGGCTAAGTTAACGTCTTTGATTGAGACCTTTCCTGCCGGCAGACCATCACTTATGGATACATTTTGCGTAGTAACGTCCGCCGCCAACATTTCACATCTGCTAGTGACAACTGTTAATTCGATCGGCTTTTCGTCTTTCGAAACCTCTTTGGTAGCATTTTCAGCTATGGAAGCATTTACAACATTAACGTTTCGTGTAGACAGGCCCTTAGTTTTTATATTTTCTACGGACATAACCTTGGTTTCGACATCCCTCATTACGTTTCTGATGACGTCACCATCTTTGACCGTTTTCATACTTGCAGTTTTCGTTTGTTTTTCATTATTTTCACGAATTCTGGAGAGCAGATCATCAATATCAGTTCGTTTTTTCCATACGTCTTTCGATTCATCACGATATTTCGCGTTTCGTTCGTAATCGTCATGATATTCGGAACTTTTACGAACATTTCTTTCTGGATTTTCGCCATTTTCGTGTTTCTTCTTCTTCTTCTTTTTCTCTTTCTTTTCGTGTCGTTTTTTCATTTTTTTACGTGTCTTGCTATTTCCTTCGCTAATATCATCCAAAGGCACCTTTCCAAACGGCATCGCTTCTAATACCGCTGAATCATACGACAATTGCATATGAGATGAATTAGCTTCATCGTCTGTGGAGGAGAGCTCGCCTTTCATCGCGGAAACTTCGTACAAAGGCGTGATCTTCTTCACATTCGTTTTTATAATCTTTCCTTCAATCCTCTGTAAGGTTGCATGTCTTTTTAACTGATTTAACCGGTTCGCTATCGAGTGGAACACGAAGCTGCACATTCTACTAGAAACGGATTGTAACAGGTCATTTTCAGGAATAGAACTCAAATCCGAACTACTACACTGAAATGGCGTTTGTGGTGGGCGGATGTTTTCGTCTTGTTTGTCACCAGGAGAGACTGATGATAAAGCAGCCATCATGGCCACATTCCATATATCATTCTGATCGACTACCATTACGTTATTGTCTTCCAAATGAACTTTGGACTGTATTTCGACCTCACTCGGTGAGTTGGAACTTTTAAAGGCTTTTGATAACTTTGTATCAGATGGAGGATTACAAATAGGATTTTCTGCGGAAGTTACATCGCGACCTCTCGTTTGCAGTTCATTCACTCTCTCCTTTTCGCTATCGTTGGAAGAAATTTGAGTTTGATCTCTGGTTGGGTTCGTTTTGGTTATTTCATGCGCACTCACGTTCATTGGATTTTCAAAACAATCGGCAGGTTTCTGTGCATTATTACATGGCCCTGTTAATGTTTTTTCGTTAGTGTCTTCTGCATTTTTGTCTCGATAAACCGAAGAAAGTCTTCTTTCGATCGATTCACTGGTCAATTTTAAAATTCTCCTTTTTATTTTCGAATGAAGTGGTGTTCTCGCCTCACCAGCAGTTTTTCTTTGGTCATGATCGTTAGGAGAATAAGTGAAATGATCATTAATACATTTATCAGCGTTTGTAGCTGATGTGACATTGTTTTCCTTATCTGTGCTTGACATAAATTGTCGTTTTTCTGATGGTTGCGCAGTACGACATCTAGTCACGTCTAAGATACGTGACGTTGTCAGTGTTTTTGAAATGTCAGTTGAACATTCGTCTTGAAATTGTTGCTTTAAAACATTTGATGTCATCGACGTAGTGCTGAAATTATTTTCGTTTGGGTCAGGATTTTCTTTGGTACCATCATCTTCATTAGACGTTCCTGTAAGTATTTTTTTATTTCGTCAAACTTATCAATGTCAATTTCATCTCCTTAAAATTCAACGAGGATTTTAAAATGATGATATACGTGGAAACTCAATCCAGTCAAGCTTGTCTACCGTAAATATTCGAGTAAGCCCCCTCATTCCAAGAATTTCCCTTCTATTATATTACGCAATTTCAATAAGCTATTGTTTTGTGAAATTGAAAATATTTTTGAATAATTCTTACAAGTTGCCAATTTATTAAGCCCCCACCCTAAAAATCATTGTTGACAAATGAGCCCTAGGGGGGCTTAATCGAGTATTAATGGTATAAGGAAGTGTCAGTTAAGTAGAGGTTTGGACTTCAAAGGAAAAAAGACATCCCTTCCTAGAAAATGTGTGTCCGCTATAAGGTGTCTGCCGGTATATGGGATGCCTTCTATAAAGAGGTTTCACTATTGCACTTCTATAAATTAAAAGATATTTTGTCAAAGAGCGAGGGGTTTAAAATTGCTAGTTCTACTGCTCGCATACACGCCAACGGAGAGTTTGTGAAACCAAAATTCTGTTAAACACCACACCACCACAAGCAATAGGAAATATAAAACAACTTACTTGGGTGTAAATGTTGAGATTTGGGTAAAATTTCCAAGGGGTTTGTTTGTTGTTTCAAGACCTCCTCGTCGCTGTCTTCTCCATCCGTGATAGTCACAATGTCGTTTAAGTAAAATCTATCAAAAACAGGCTGAATATTATCCTTTTGAACTGATTTGGACTTCTGCTGTTTTGACAGCTGGTCCGCGTGAGCAGGTTTGAGATTCGTTTCCTTTGTTGATTCAACATTTTTAGGATACACTTTCGAACCAGCTTGTCGTGGAACTCGTTGGTCAGTTTCCATATGTTTCGTACCAGAGTTTGAGCAGCCCTTTATAATTGGCAATTGTTGCTGACCTGAAAAACAGTTGGCAGATTCTCTGGTTATTCTTGGATCTAAAGAGTTCTTATTAAAAGTTTCTCTGGACACTCTTGCATCTAAAACGTTTTTTGCAGTCTCTACTATAGATTGTGTCTGAGTTGACGTTGGAAGAGATTGTATTGGGAAGCTTGAAAATTGTTCATTTTGAGCTTTATCTTGATGGACATTAAAGTTTAAAGTACTGATAAATGCCAACAAATCAGCAGAGATAGCAGGTGATTCTTCCTCATTCGATGATTTCAGTTCGGAATCCTCGGTAGGATTTTTTTCAAACGTTTTTTCAATCGAAACTTCTTCACTTTGCATAGAACTGGAAATATTTGAGGCTTTTAGATTTTGAGTAAGTTTCTTCAAGTAGTTGACAGTTGTAGAACTACAAACAGTTTTCGATGGATTGGAATTAGATTGTGATTTGGAAAGGTTCCTCTGAGAAGAGAAAGTTGCTGGTAGCTCCTTGAAATCCTGTGCAACTGAGCTACCATGTTGTCTGCTTTTGTTTTTATGTTTTTTCTTTGGTAACGGTTGCCCAATCATCCACGTCTCAATGGTGTATACTTCATCCACATCAATCATTGCCTGGAAAAAACATGCTCTGTAGCAAAAATATTGTAATTGTGGACAAGACCGCAAAAGTCAATCATTTTCATGAGACAGTAAACATATTTATTCTCTGTCTTATTTGGGTGGAGAGTGGCGTAGATTAAAGAGCAAAACTTACAAGGTTCATGTGCAAATCGAACGCTACAATATAACCAACGACGACTCCCCGCAAACCAGCATATCTACGTATCCAGACCTTGGCTTTCACACCGTATTTCATGCAGTCGTACAAAACACTAAGCGGTGTGCGGTTCACATCTAAAATGTATTACTGTTTACATCACAACTCCAGCACCATATTGAGGACACGTGGTCTGTCCGAAAAATAACGAATGCACATTTTTTATAAGCACCAGTCAAAATCGACCACACTCATTGGTGCTTGTTTTGGCATTTTGAGCTTAATTTGGTGCTTAAGTGGTGCTTATTTGATATATCAAGAAATCAGAAAATATATCCTCAAAACTTCCAAAACCACTATCTATACCTTCACTAAAGAGAGAACAACTACCTGTCCCTTTCAGGTAGAGAAAGTATAAAGGAAAGGGAAAATATTTACTCTTCATTATGATTTTGACCCTAGGGTAGTGCTTAGACAGTTCTTATATAAAAAGCGTATTCGTTATTTTAATTTATAGATTAACCGACGGAATTTTTAACTACCGAACCTATACCGACGAACGATGCTCTACACATTCGTTAGATCAAAACTTACGAGTAGTTTCCATCTTATCAAGGACAGTTTTCTTCTGACGAACTTTTGGGTTAGTTGCGACGTCAGCTTCCTTATCATCTTTTAAAATTCTTTTAAAATTTTCTCGACGTTGAATTGACTTCGCCGTACGACTTTTACCGATAGACTTAGAATGGCTGGCGATCTCTTTCATCTTCTTTTGTTCCAGTTGCAGTTTGTATCGTCTCTAAGAAATAAATCAGTTCCCATAATAGTACCTGCAGCGACCATCATCCAATGAAATACACCATTTCCCACTTAACAATTTCATGTAACAAAATTGCACGAAAATTGACCTTTTAAAATCCCAGGATAAAAGGGTTCTATTTTTTAGTTTTTTAGAACACAACATTCTACTTTTAACACAAAACTAAAACGCGAGAGGTTTTACGGAATTGTGACCGTGCAAGGTGTGCCTTTAAGTACTGGTCAAACGAATCCAACATATAAAGCAATACAGGTACAACACATTGTTGGCTGCATGACCAACAATACACTCATTGGACCAGCACTTCCTACGCAAGGGAATACTCACAGTTGCTGGAACAGCATTTTCAGAACTTATCCTTGCTGATTCATCATTAAAAGTAGGAGATACTATGGATTGCATATTAGATAATGGAGCTGGGTTGGTGGAAGATGATTTCTGTATGATGTTGTCCAAACGACGCCTTTTAGACTTCTTATACAGATCTTTGACAGAACCAAGTGATGTTTTGGTTGTGCTGTCCACACTGGCTCTAAATAATAATGCTGATACTATACTATAAGCAGGTATAGATATCATTGCATCTGATGTGTACTATATGGTGCCAATCAGAATACACCAATAAAAAACAGTTATTATGAACAGAAAAGGTGCAAATAGCTTGTATCCACTCCAGGTAAAAAAACACCCATCCAAAACGTGGAGGCGTAGCTAGAGCTCAGTCAAAATTTGTGGAGGAGACTTTAGTCATTTAAAATAGAAAAGTAAAACGTGCAAGTAACCTAATCGAGACGTTTGACTCCTCCACTGTTTTGAATGGCCCTGAATACGCCTATGTTGGAAATGAAAATTTCCATAATGTTGCATTAGTTCCAAGAGTTTCCAAATTCGTTTTTGGCTGCCAACAATTTAATTTTGAGTATGCACAACGACTTTCAATATATAGTGAAACTTGTATTGTTTTACAAACATTATTGTACCTTTTGTCAACTATAAATAAAATGAATAATAATAATAAAAAAATAAATGTGTTGACAAGATATGAATTAGAAAAACTATCAAGAAATGTGTGGACACTAGCATTTTTTTCAAAAATATACATACGTTCCTGGTTCAGCTTTTGTGTTTTGTGAACCTCTTGAAATGTCTTCTGTGTTGTCATCATCTTCATCACTTTCAATCAGATTTGTGTTACATAATATTGCAAGTTCATCCATAATCACAACTGATAAGGGTATGCGACTATATGAAACATCATCAAAAATGACTTATTTTTTCTGTACTTATGTCAAACTTAACAAAGAGTGTTATATCGGGATATAACAAACAAACAAACAAAGAATACGGGGAAAAGTGATCAATTTCCGAGGGTGGTGACCAAATCTTTATCTAATAGTTTTCTCTCTGCCTAAAAAGCCCTGGTTAATAATTTTCAAACAGAAAGATGCCTATCATAAAGTAGTGATAAAGAAAGGCTTCAAACAGACGGCACATTCATATGCTTTTTACAACCAAGCATTCTGTTTTTGCTGGAAGATTGAGTTGAACAGGGTTAAGCCATCGTTCAAGCTGGGGTGTCCAGGGCATTTTGATAACGATATTAATCTTCAAACCTTCAGTCTAGGTTTCCGTAAGGTTGTGGGGGGATAATTTATGTCAGTTCCTCCTACAAAGATTCTACAAAGATTCCAACCATTCCAAATTCAGGCACCCTGTCCCGAAGTCCTGAAATACAGTAAATCTGTCCCGAATTAAGGCTTTTTCCTCCACTTTTAAAGAAAGATCTAAAATTCCTATTCTTTCCTTCATGCAGTGTGTTCGTCTACCAATTAACCTCGCACCTCACTACAATATCTACAATTTTTAAGTGGTTTAAAGTCTGTGAAGTAACATGAAAGCTGTTTAGAGGCAGGCAGCTAGTGGTTTTATAATAGTCAGAAATGCATTTTCCGTTGATCTAAAGTCTGATTTTTCAAACATTTTCCTTCAGTGACCACCATGGGGGCACCTCAGGGAG
Organism: Turritopsis rubra; assembly: GCA_039566895.2. Classification (NCBI taxonomy): domain Eukaryota; kingdom Metazoa; phylum Cnidaria; class Hydrozoa; order Anthoathecata; family Oceaniidae; genus Turritopsis; species Turritopsis rubra. Next base: position 8,636,324 of record CM077631.1, on the reverse strand, counting down.
TCACTAAACCAAGTGGATCACTGTCCCGAATTTAAAAACTAACAAGTCTTTGTTGTCGTTGTATTTGCATAAACTTTCCCTAGTAAATGTGTGATACCGTCGTCAGTTTTTCACATCAACAACATACCCATATTTCGGACAATTCTATTGACCTGGGGAGACAAACACCACCAAAAAAATGCAGCTGACAAACATTTTTTTGCAGTTCCAGTCAATAATTTTCTAAATTTGAGTGCAAACCTTGAATTCTTTCAGTGTCTTATGTCAGAAACACTTATGCAAATCAGTGTCGTTTCAAAAAAAAAATGTTATTGCAGAGAACTTGAGCCCTGTGTGTAAAACACAGATTGCAGACAAACTTCGTCCACATAAATCTTTTATGATGAAAACCTGAACGAAACACGTGAATATCTTTAGGAAGGTGGGTAATTTAAAAGAAAACTTTTGCAACTCTTCAAACAGACGTTAGAATGTTAGAACGGTATGAGGGCACCGATTATACCGATTATAGGGTTGGCAGCTAATTGTTTCTCAAACAGAAAGCAACACAAAAAAAGGACACCATGTGTATTTGTGTTTATCAGGATCATAGCCATAAAAAATGTTTCAAAGATTTATTCAAGAGGAACACCTCCAAAAGGAGTAATCGGAGCTAACCCAAACGGAAGAACAACTTCTTTTCTTCTACTCAACTATTTCCGTGGATGTTCATTTCATGTTGTTCACTTCCATGCTTTTGAAGTCTTTCCGCTTTCTGGATATTCTGGATATTTGACCAGTTGCGCATGTGCTGAACTCATTCGTTATTTCTAAATTTTCAAAGATAAACATGTAGTGAAATAAAATAGCTCCTAGGATGGAGAGAGTGTTTTGATTCAGTGAAAACCGGGAAGGCAAGATATACTCTGAAATGTGGAACAGAATAAAAACGAAAAATAATCAATAAATATCCTTGATCTGCTCCATCAAATATTTTTTTGAAGTTCTTCAGTATCCTCATGTTTTTCAAGGATATAAATATAAATACGAAAAAGCAAATTACATTTCTATTATTGGACTTTATATTTTTTGTTTTTCTTCTAACTTTAGTTCCACAAAATGGTAACCTTACTGCAATAAAATGATCATTTGGGTTTAAGTTTTTTATGGAGTTTATTTCTTATTGTTGTTGAAATGCTCCACGAAGAGATGTCAATGTCAAGTATATGTTGAATGCTGAATCAGTCTTGTGCGTTGAAAGCTGTGGGGAGCGTACTCATTTCATTCAGCGTTCCTGGTGGAAAACCTTCTTGAAATGGGGGTCATCATCATCATAATTGACATAAAAATCAGGGAAAAAATTGAAATGTACAGGTGACTCGGGGAAAACTCAGGGAAAACAAATCCTTCTTAGTGGGAAATGTGAAAATGACAGATTTTCTCTCATAGAGCTCTGATTATTGGTGAAGATTTCCTGAGTTGCTGATGAGACAACAAGGAGGCGGTTCCCACCCGGGGAAATATTCTTGGTTTACGTCCTCTGACCGACTGCTGTAAAGCTAAAAAAATATATAAAAAAATTTTGGTTAGGCGATTCGGTAATATCACAAAAAAAACTTATCTTAACATTTTATCTTTTTAAACACAATGTTTTTTTGATTTCCAAAGAAGTTCTCATTGCTTAAGTCGTATTTCGTCACCATCAACCAAAGCACATGCAGAGAGCAAAACATATGCAATCAACCAATCTATAAAATCTGAAAACCTTTCTTTATTTTGACCACTATTGAGTTCGAAACCTAAAATTTGACCTAAAACTTGAATTTGTTGAGTTAGAATGAACAAACCATGAGATTTGTTTAATTGCTCTTTTTCAAGTTTTGCAAAATCGATTACCATAAATATGCCAAATTCCAAACAGCCTTCCTGATTCCGATCGCAAGTAATAAACAGACTTTATTATTATTGTTGTTGTTGTTGTTGTTGTTGTTGTTGTTGTTGTTGTTGTTGTTGTTGTTGTTGTTGTTGTAAATGTAATTATATGTAATAAACTTAGGAAGTCACAGGAGCTCGTAAAGATCATAAGCTTATATGATTTTCCTAGTTACAGTTTATTGAGTAAAATCTTAAATTTTGAAAAATTATTCTCAATTCGAAGCACTCTTGGTAAATTGTTAAATGTTAATGCTCCTTGAAAATAAAAGGAGGACTGAGCAGCTTCTAATTGTCTATTGGGTGTTTTAATTCCAAAATTTCGAAGTAGTTCTCAAAGTTTTTAATTGTACTTTCGTTAATGCATCGATTACATAGGTAACTACTCATTTCATTTTAATTTGCTTTGATGATGGTATTGTTGAAAGTGTGCCAACAATTTTCTGGGCTCGTCGTTCTAGTGCATTTGTTTTATCATCAAGAGTAGGTGGTATCGTTCCCTACATCGCAAACAAACAGTAGGTTACTTGTCTGGTTAACAAAATATACATCCATTGGATTTAGTTTGGTTGACAACACAGTATGCATTATTATTGATGTGGTTTGTATTTTACAGACTGTATTTATTTGCATTCAGAATTAGGTTGGCTGTTCGGAATTAGGCACATTGATGGTATTTGTGCACCTTCCTTTTGAAAAGAAGTATTTCAAGCATTGAAATGCGTGAAGAATTCATATTTTTGTGCAATCGTGTTCTTGCGGCTCTATGTGAAAATTTAATCATTTAAGGTATATTAAAATCAATAGGTATATAGATATATATAAAAGATTCCAAAAATTCCAAAAAATAAATTAAAAACACCATCTTCCTTTAAGTGGAATTCTTTTGACTCAGCGCTGCAAATAATGGCACAATTTCTACTGGTCACATTTGGGTTTATGAATGACACGGACTTAGGAAAAGTTTGTTCTGATTGTAATTCATTGATGAGATTTTAGTTAGATTTTAGCTGTTTCTGTAGGATTGGCACCCTTAGGAATATATCCTCCACAGTGATCCATAACAATAAGCCAGACAATTAAAGTTACACTAGGATCATCAGAGAAGCCACTCCATTCCCAAGAAAACAATGTCCCAGAGAGTTCCAGTTGACTTTCCTTACTGTTCTACCTCTCTCTTGAACAGTAAAGTCGGACTAATGTCACCTAGTTTCAACTGGATAGATGAAAAAACACTTAATATATTTTTTTCAGTTATTTTGTAATGAATGTACAATTTTACTTCGAAACTGTTTTTTATCTTAAAAAATGGCTGAAAAAAATTTAGACATCTGTTGAAAAAAAAAGTACAAAAGTATTTCTCATTAACGTGGATACAGCCAGGATATTTGCCCTAACATCTGTTCCGCCTGAAAGTGCAGCGTTTTCCATGTGCCAAAGCCTGTGGTAAAGTGATCAGATCTCTGTTTTCATACAACATGAGGAGTTTTGCTGTTGTTGATAAAACAACTATATACTTTTACCATTGTAGTAACAAGGTCATATAGCTCTTTTCGAATTGAAAGCTATTAGGTGTGATTGAGACAGTGCCGCCGAAATGATATGTGAAATATCTAAACACGACAGCTTACCTTTAAATATCTAGGCAAAAACAATGTCTTGGTATCCATTTTGACTTTACAGTAGGTCCTCAAACCCTCTCGCCTACAATTTGGATTTGCTTTGCTGGGTAGTAAAAATCACCAGACAACTTCAAAGCGCTGTTGACTATTAATGTTTTTGAAAAAAATTACAATATTTTAAATTTTTATTTCTAATATATATATATAGTAGAAACTGGATTGCTATTTAGATGTCTCTCAAAATTGCTGACAACACAATTGAAAGATGCGAGAACAGGCTTTCTTTTCTAAGGTATGGTTCAATTTCTTATATCCTTTTTCTTGGAACGTCTGATGAAAAATTGATACTTCAATTGGAGGAACTTTTGCAAGAGAAACTTTTGGGAATTCTGGAAAATTTGCAGGGAAAAGAAAGTCTTGTGGACAAATGTAGTCACTTGCAAAAATATAAGACAAATAAGCCCGTAGTAATCCTTGTAAAAAATAAAGTATAGATTGTTGGGTAAAAAAAAAATTTTAGCCACTCGCATATATAATATAAGGTAGTGTTTCTGGATTTCTTTTTCCTGATTTGGTATTTTTTTTAAAGTTTTTCCTTATATATTTGATGAAATCTGCTGGAAATGTTATAGTTCTGTCTGAAACTAAAAACACAAGATAAATATCAATGTGATCTTGGTTTCAAACTTGTTTGCTGAAAGGGGCTGAGCGGCTCATTTTTTATTTGCAGAATAGATTCCATACGTTAAGTTGGATTACCATGTAATATTTCAGGTTATTACCAAGCTTTTTGGTTTATTCGTTATTTGAGAAAGAAGTGATTTCTTGAACGAGTTTTTTTTCTAAACTGAAAAAATTTTAATTAATTTATGAGTCTCAATTTTTTCTAACTCAATATATATTAAAAATGTGTAAATGCGTAAAATTTGGGAACAAAGCTGTGAAAAACCATTTTTTTCCTAAAAATTATCCTGTATCAATCCTCTAATTAATGATAATACCATCCTCCGAAACTTTGTCAATCATTTGCTTTTTCCTCAAATCAGCCTCACTTTGGCCTAAAAACATGTCTCATATAATATCTAATGTGATGGCTAAATATGTACAAATCTCCTTTTACTTTGAAAATTTTTCGAAGCCGATTTTGTTCTCTAAATCAGTTTTTTAAACAAAATTTATAATAATAAATATTTACGATTTTACTTTTCTTCTTCACAAAAGTTTCTCTCCTAAAAGCTGCTCCAATTAAAGTATCTAACTATTGTAAACTTTATGGCTTTAACCTGGATCTATCATAGCAATAAAATTAATGAGTCGTCAAAAACCATCCAGGCTGTTCACGATGCTTCGGATCATACAAAAAAGCTGCTTGAAAATCATATAACACAAGTCAAAGATATGTTTAATCGTGTTCTGCAAAACACTTACGAAAATCTCTGTGATACTGTCGACAAAACAGTTGAAAAAGATTTGCAGTATCTACAACAGATAGAAGAATATTTATTAAATGATACAGAAAAAGTCAAGAAACTGATAGAAGAAGGTGACAAGATGTTTTTATTTTTGTTGTGTACAATTTAATTACTTAGCAATAGCCTTTTCCCAAATTTCAGTTCAAACACCGATATTTTATCAAACTATCCTACCCTCCTTGTTTTTATATGTTGTATTATTGGCATATGCTATATTTATTTCGTAAATGTCAACTTCGTTAGAATGACTTATCACAGAAAATATAACAGAAAATCTGAAGTCACTCAGTTTTAGAACTTCTCTGTTTAAGTTGGGAAACGTATTTGCGAAGCTTCCAGCTGTCTAGGTCCTAATAATTTTCCTCATTACTCACTAAATATCATTTTTCCAAACTTCGGGTTAATGCCCTGAGGTCAATGCAGATGTATGTATTTTTCATTTTTGTTATCAAGTCCTGTATTTTACTCCAGGAAATGAACTTTGACTTTTACAAGTAAATCGTTTCTAAATTTGTTTCAGCAAAATTTAAAAAATTCAAAATCATTTCAAATTCGAACTTTAAATGATAATTAAAAAAACAATTTGTTTCATTTGTCACTTTGAAACGAATTCATGCGAATTGAGATGAATTATCAATGAATCAAAATTGGTATTAGCGTGATACTAATTGTTGTGTGCATCTGTACTGAGACATTAACCCTGACGTCGATAGAAGAGGTTGAGCTTGCGATTATGTCGATTATTATGTTTTCTTACTTTGAAGTTTGAACATAACATTGCTTCAAAAGTTTTATTATTGTTGTGTTTACATTTGAAGCTACCATTTTTAGCAGGCAGTATCAATCTATAATACTATATAGTTACTCAGCCAATCAAATTCATCCACTTCCCGTAATAACTCCTTTCGTAATACCCTCATATCGTAATAACAATTCATATCGCATTAGAAATGAAATTTGGCAATAATTCTTAACTACACTTTCTTGGTTCTTAATTTGAATTAAATTAATGAATTTTTGTTTTAGCCAAATCCTTGAAAGAAGAAAGCAGTTCTGATGTCATCAATCACATAAACCATACCTTAGCTGACATCAGTAAATCGTATGTTAAAGATTATAATACTTTTTATTTGAAGTTACTTTCTTTGAAACATGTCTTGAAAGCAAAGTCTCGTTAATTCTCAGGAATATATAATTCTTTGCTGCAAGGCTAGAGGTTTATGTAAACAAACGTGAGCAAACTAAATTGGTTTTTGATCCATGTCCATTCATGAATGTATCGTTTGTTGAGATTCTTTTTCATGGTTTTACTTAAACAGGATTTCAGACACTTTCCCTAAGTGTACTTTAGAGCCATTCTAAAACACACTGACGTAGACACCAACACATCTAAAATGTAAAATTGATTACGTAATGATGCATTTCGCAAACTAAATTTATTTTTAATCTAGGTTTGATAATAGTTCTCTCGTTGAAGCTCAATATAAAAATAAAAACTTATAAATGGTTGTACTTTTTAATTATTCAGTTTTATATAATACCCCAGTGTATTTTTTTATTTAGAAATAGTGAGCTGCCCATACTGTCCCTGTCCTTCTGTCCAAAAATAGATGAATTTGCATTGACTCTAGTCGAAGAAAAAGCAAGTGATCTAATTAAATTAAATATGACCGGTTCATTACAAATTGTGGAATGTGTTGAACGACCTGGTGCAATAATTGTTCGGTGGGACGAGGTAAGTGCTATGCTAATCCAAATATATGTGGCTTGAAGGAATGGAGAATGAAGGACTGACCTTTTATTGGCCCATTTTACACCAGTCATTAAAATACTGTTAATTTTCATGAATTGGCAGGGCCAACATTTGATGTTTCTCTGTGAGATTTTGACCATGGACTTTTCAAAACTAATGCCAATAAATACTGGTGTAAAATGGGCTGACGTAAAAAGTGCCAATAAGGTAGCAAGAAAACTCTTTCATTCTGTATTATCTATCTAATAAGTAATCAATTAGTAATTTCATATCTGTCCATGATAGAGGATTTGAAATAAAAGTTCATGATAGGATGGTGTTAGTAATGGATATGTCATTACATTGTGCTCCTTGAAAATTTTCCATTGATTAAAGTGAAACAGCAAAAATTTCTGCCAAGGCGCCATTTTTATGAATGGATGAATCTAAATATTTTGATTATATCATAATTGTGATTTTGTGCTTATGTTCTTATTTTGTGGTTTGTTGCAGCAACAAGCTTCAGACACTGAATCCATCAATACGGATGCAAGTATGTTAACAGAATATATGCTCCAGATCTGTGATAATACCGAAGAGATATTTACCACCATCTATGAAGGGGACGACTTGCAATACACAATGAATTTTGCTGAACCAAATAAAATGTATTCGTTTCGTGTTTGTCAGTATCTTACAGGCGGATCAAATGGTACAAGCGGTGTCTATGGTCCGTGGAGTATGATCAAGAAAGTATGTACAACTTTAGCCCCTCATGGTGAGTATGAAAGGAAGCTTTGTACTTACTTGGGCCTGCATTTTATACAAACTTTATGAATGAATAACTCAAATTCACTTCATTTTCAACGTACGGTTTTTCTATGTTTTTTTCTCCACCTGAAAAGGTGAGAAGAACCTGAGGTTTTATTTTTGCTGACCGTAAAAGTGCGTAGAGTCTGCATTTTGGGCATCTGGGGTATTTTCAGAAATGACACCCTAATTTTCCAGCATCCTTAGCCACTTGATATTATGATTCCAATCAAAAGTTTGCTTTAAAAAAGTTGATGCACACAGGAAAGATTTTCATCCCCCTTATTCAGTGTATCTCTTTAATACAGATCATACAACTACCACAATGCAATGCACTAATTATGATACACTAATTGTTCCATTTGAATGTTTTAAATTCGAAATAATCTCGGTAAACGACGTCCAACAAATTTCAATTAAAATGTAATGAAAAAAATAATCTGTTACGAGGGGCTATGGCACCTCTAATCACGTTATTTGAGGCGAACAATACTACGGTTGATGGTAAAAAGTAAACAAACAAAACAATCAAGTGATTTATGTCGTAGCCCCTGTAAGATTTCTAGGTAAGATATGGCGGCCATTTGAACATATATATAAGGTTAAAGAAATTTAAAATCTATAATTTCTTTACAAAATCCGGCTTTACTTTTTGTTGTAATCTTTCTAATCTTTATGTTTTCCCGTTTTTGAAGTATGGCGAGAATCAGATTGTATGACAGAGAGTGATCTACAGCTCTATCAATTAAGTAATGGCGAACGGACGGCTACCAAGGTTTTTCCAGAAAGTTCTCGTATTCTGCGTTCAAAGGATGCTACATATTTGTTAGGACAACAGTTAACGTTCTGGGTAAGTACAATAGTATATTTTGCTTATGTAACTTATGTAATGTTGTTTTGAATCTCTATAAAGCAGATAGCATTGGTGCATAAAATAATTGTCTGCTTTATGAAGTCTTTAACTATGAGAATTTGACTGTTAATACACCCATCCGTACATGGAGTGTGTGTCTGCGGAGATGTCCGCTTTAAAGGATCTTCACTTTATAGAGATGTCCGCTTCATAGGTTGTACGCTTAATGGATATTTCACTGTGTCACAAGTTCATTCAAATTCTGTCTTCTTATAAGGGGGGTATTCACATGGCGTTAAAACTTCCTCTAGAAGCTGAAAAACATTTTGAGGAAGAAAAAAAGTTCCGTTCTGTTTACTATATGAGAAAAAAACATTTCTCGGTTAGCGAGAAAATGACGTGTGTATAACTATGGTGAAGTAGTTGCAAAACAATTATGGCAGCTTAAATGAACAATTTTGTTGACTAGAGATAAAGGTTGATATCCCGAGTTGTTATCGAATTGAAGGGTTTTCTCATTCCCTATGCAAAAAAGGGTTTTGGAATTTTCACTATCAAAACACACAAAAAGTACCACTCCTAGAAACTCCAAAAAACTCAGTCTTCCTCCTAAATTCTCCTAAATAAATCTTGAAATTTTAAGTTTCTCCTAGAATATCTCATTTCTTTCCAGTCACGTGATAAGGAAATTTTCGTGTGAATGAAAACTCGTCTGATCTAACATTCAGAATAAATTTTGCTTTGAATTCTAAATAATAAAATAAGTAGAACGTTCAATAAATACTTGGTATACAAAAGCACAATACTGTATAGAGCTTTTCACTTTGATATTTGTTAAGACAACTTACAATATAAGAGTGTATTACTCAGGTTCTGGGAAAAAATCTCCTAATTTATTTTTTCAAATCTCCTAAATCTGTTAGGACATTTTAGGGCGAAATACACAATTTCTCCTAAAAATCATGGGAAAATCCCCTAAAATCTCCTAAAACCACCTAAATTGTCATATTAAATTTCGAGTTATCTGATATGGGGAAGTAAACTACCAAATTGTAAAGCGGGCCTTAGAAACTTTCGATACACTTTTTATTAAGCTAAAGGCCGCAATATACACAAGAATATTCGGCAAGATTATTACATTTTTATAATTTCCTTGTATTACTCTTCTGTGTAAACAGAACAAGAATTTTTCAAAATTATAAAAAAAATCTATTGTTTGGATATTCTTTTCAAACTGAATAAAATCAAACGCAAGGGGAAACGCTTGTGATATGTTATGTATCTCAAAAACGAATACACAGAAGGGGTGTAACTTGTCTCAAAAGTCCATCATTACTGAATGTCTTTTTCGTACGTATGTTATTCTTACGTGTATATGATTTTAGTTGATGTTAGAAAAAGAATTAAAACATTATTCTCCAGTGCATACACTTGTGTGTATACGCATTAAGATTATTCATCTTTTTACTAAAAATTGTGTGTATGGCGGCCTTAAAGGGAAAATTGTTATTCAATAACAACATTTTCCTAATACCGCTCCATTGCGTGAAACTTGGTCAAATTTTTATTTTCAACTGATTTTTTCAGTAAATATTGCCCTTATAGCGTCATTAATAAATTAGGATATCATCATTTTTTTTTTACAACACACTTCAGTTAGTATCGAAAAATCACCATAACAACTTGATCTTTTTATCCAATCAGGTTGAAGAAATGGGCGAGAGCAGTATAAACGACGGTATAGGTTTCATTTCCCAAGATAAGCAAATATACAAACACTTGACTCAATCCGAACACGCTGCAGTACTGAACACAAGAGGTGGTATATTTGTCAATGGCTCGCCCATGGTCACCAAGCTGCCTGCACTGAAAAAAAACAGCGTGGTTGTGTTCAATGCTGTGAAGCAGAGTTCTTGTAAATTACGTATGTCCATAACAATAGATGACAAAGAAGTGACATTTGATTGGTCTACTACAACTATAGGGAACAATGCTCTTTACTTTGCTTGTGGTTTCGAACACACTGGGTGGAAGCTGAGCGTTGGCTAATCGAAAGTCTCGTTGGCTAAAACCGAATCTCGAATCATATGGCGATGTGATGACGTAAATTTTTTTAGTATCACGTGACTCGGTTGCATGCTCTGGTTACCAGTCTCATGGTGATTGTTATTGATGTGCATAAATTATCTTTCCAGGCCTTTTTATGATCGATACTGCAGAATACGTTGAAATTACGTGATTTTATTTCTGGATAGAGCTGTTTTGATCTCCTTACAACACTTCTGAAGGGGTGGTGTTCACGAACGACTGCATGTTTTCAATCGCTTATTTTCTCTTCTTTATGGGGTGAATTTTGTTATTATGCATTTTTGACAAATCATTTCCTGAAAATTAGGAGTGTTTTCTCTCCGTAAATTTGTTGAACTCGCTTTAAGTATATTTATCAAGGAATAAGACAACAGGACAAGCTGAACTAGAAATTTAATTGTAATGAAATCTTTAGATTGGTTGTGAAAATCATGACACTTTCTTCATTTATTACTATACACAAACATAAGGAGATAAAGTAAAACATTTAATGAACGATGTATAGAATCATTTTATTATCTCCTTAATGTCTGTGGTGTATAGTAGTAAATGGAGAAGGACCGGGATTTGATTCTATTAGGCTGGCAGTGTGATATTTTTTTTGCATTGGGTAGCCTGGGCAAGCAAGCGTATTTTGTTATAGGTGGGACAATCGGCAGTGTAAACCGGTCTTTATACTTCCGTTAATTGGTCATTCCATTATCCAGTTACCTTTTTAATACAACATACAAGTACCACAATGCAACGCGAAAAGAATTACTAAAAATGTCTCATTTGCATAATGAAAGGGTTTTACAAACAAAAGTAAGTATTCTCACGATCATATATGGCCATGCTAAAAACAACCCCTAGAGCAAGTATTTATAGCATTGCATTGTGGGAATAGTACAGTCGACACCTGATATCTCGTACTCTCAAGAAAGCGAGAAAAAAATTCTAGAAAAAAATTCGAGATGACGAGATATGTGGATTATCTTAATGTACTTCTCCACAATTTTCGTCATACCCTGGATCCACCGCCGGAAGTGAAAGTAAAATAAATTCAAATAAAGCTTCCCACTCAAGAAATGAGTCAACTAAACTGTTCATCCAGCTTTTAATTATGTAGGTTGCACCTTAAACTCTTAGTAAATCTTATTTATAGTTCTCCCGAATCATGGCTCTTTCTTCATTTATTACTATACACAGACATTAAGGAGATAAAACATTTAATAGAATGTTGTATAGAATTATTTTATTATCTCCTTAATGTCTGTGGTGTATAGTAATAAATGAAGAAGGATCCCGAATCATGTATGGTCACACTTTTTTAAATACCATGTATTGACTGATGTAGAAGAATTTCGGACAGTATACCTGTTCAGTCTTATTTATGTTAGATTGCCGATTTCCTCTACGCCCTTTTAATCGCCCACTTTCAATAAGCGCCCCATCTACCATTTACTATTTTTAAAGACTGATAAGTTTATGAACCCCCTCCTTACTTTACGCTCCCCTATAGTTTCAAATAGTTTCGGGCGCAACCTGTTTGTGTTTTTCTTCATAATACTTGTCGCTTAGACATCTGGTCAGTATTTTTATCAACTTGAAGATTGGGAGACCAACTAACTTATCCCGTGTGAAGAAACCCTAACCCTGCCTCACTGACCCAAACAAACTTGCCAAGGTTTACACTACAAACTTTGGTGAAAATGAGACGTTAACTGTACGTTGATGACATGGGGATCTTTCTTGGTCATACACGCTCCTTCCGTTTGGACGTAGAATAAAGTATTTAAATAACTTAATGAATTTGAAAATTTAATATCTATTAAGGTCCTCTTAAACGGTAAATTATTACATAAATTAAAAGCTCAAAGTAGACGCTTTCTTCTTGTTTTCATCAACTAATTTCAAACCAGCTAACTTCTCTGAGAAAAAGTCAAGAAAAACGTTTGAAAGAACCCAAGGGTATAACGTGATCCTAATCTCAATGATCTAAACAAGTTTTATAACATTTACACCAGCAACTTCGCTGGTTTGTGACTAGCGTCTAAAAGACAAAGAGAAGATTTGAAGATGCGCAACTTCCCATCCACTGCATTTATACAACACTGGTTCTCCTCCACTGCGCTTGTTTGATTCGTTTCTTTATGATTTCTTAATCAAAATTGATATCCATCACTTTTTTCTTGTTTTTTCCTCGTCTCTTCTGCCTGCGCTTTCGTCACCAAATCATCACAGTAATCGCAAAGTAAATGATTCGGGTTAACACAAAAGCACCTGGATTTTGGTCCTAGTTTTTGGCGGGCTTCTTCTATCGGATTTGTTTCGGGTTTACTTGGCTTTTTCCGATTCCGTTTCGGGACGTGTTTCAATTTGCTTTTCACCGTATTTAAGTAGTTTTCATCCGACATGATCATATAGAGATTCTTCTTTATAATTCCTAAAAATATTTTGTCTTGTTTATACATCAAATTGGATTTTCAAATCCAATACAGTATAAAAAAACTTGTTTACCGAAGTCCTCCATTTAGCGCTTATAAAAAAATTCAATTTCCAAGAGAGCGCTTGATCGTGAGAATTCGAATAAGCACCCCCTTTATTTCAGAAAAGTTGTTCAATTTAGCGACAGAGGGGGAAAGAGGGCGATTATTCGAGTGAGGGCGCTAAATCGAGCATTGTTTTTGGGATACCACCAAGTTCTTTAGACTATTCAAACGTCATGACATCACATAGAGTGTGTTGTTTATCAAAATATATCCTTTATTAACAATAATAAAAAGCACTTCAAAATTAACGTATAGCCACAATAAGTCAATAAACGTACAGTGGTCTCTCTCTGTCTCGAACACCCTCTATCTCGAACTTCTCCCTTCCATCTCCAACAATTTTCTCGGTCCCTTACGAGTTCGAGAGATAGAGAGAGTCCATTGTATAATCATAATTGTGATAAAACCAAATCCAAGATAATAATAAGCAGGGCGTAACTGCAATCATTCTTGGCCTCAAACAATGGCGAATAAGTTTGAAGTCATTGGGTGTTGTTTATCTGACAATTTCAGATTATATCCTTTGTCGTGTATACGATTTCAAAGCAGTAGCTAAACTTCTTGGTTAAAAGCTTCTTAAAATGGTCTGAAAGAACAAGGCCTACCTGAATCTTACGCTCACTTACCCAGACAAATTTAACAAGGTTTACACCACGAATTTAGGCGGTTAGAAATCGGTTTGCTATACATGAACGGTAGGGGTAGCAAACCTGACGATTTTCATCGATCAGAACAAATATTACTTACAAGTAAACAACAACAAGTAAACAACAAGATGTTTACCTCCTCAATATGAATTTGTGATGGTCTAAAATTAATTGATCAATCGTATACATGTCAACCACAACAGCGGATCTAGAGGGTAGTCGCAATTTGTGGAGGAGCACATTAACATAATTTCTGTTTTCAGTCTGTATCACCAATGGACTTATTTGCATGCTTTTCTTTTATACCTTAATAGCTAACATTCTCCTCCACAAATTTCGATAAAAACAAAATCACTTTACAAGAGACTCTAATGATTTAGATTTTGATTTTATTAACAAATCGCTCATTACGAATTCATGATGTGGAAAAGCTTATTTTATAAAACCTAAAATAACAACTTTCGGTGTGATTTTAAAAAGAACCATCTGGAATCAATAGAAGCGGAACAATATTACTGATCCATTTTTGGAAAGGGGCTCTACGGAAGAGATCAATGCATCAATCATGTTAGAACAATAGAAAATTGAATTGAATCAAGTGAAACAAAACAGTATTATCTCCACCACACGAATTCACTCTTTCTTCGAACGTCGCCCATGTGAATGCAATGCGAAGATATGATTCAGAACTAGGTGTAACCTCCCACCAAGGGTCCCCTACTGAGTATGTTCAGCTGACAATTTCCACGAATTTACGGTGAAAAGTCTTATGAAAACGTTTGAAAGAACGAGGCATAACTTTACTCTAGTCTCACTAACCCAGACAAAAGGTTTTCACCATAATAACTGGTTAGGAAATTATTTCAAATCAGCTGTTGATGTTTTTGTTCTCATTTACGGTGCACATCATCACCTGAATCTTTTGAAATCTTCTTTTACGGTGCACATCATCACCTAATCTTTTGAAATCTTCTTTATATTAAATCAGCTGATGAAACATAGTCATTTTATGCATTAAAAGTTATAAAGTTATAAAGGTTCCACGATTACAAGACAATAGTTAGCGGTCATGTGACAATAAAGTGCACAAAAACTAAGAAAATGACTGCTTAAACATCTGCACGCTTCTCTGTTGTTGTTGTTGCTATTTCCTAACCATTCTATCAACTTTATGGCCTCTATTCCCTTCTACAACCAACCTTCTTAAGTCATGTCTTAATTTTCTCCAAGTTTTTTCTACTTTGTTCTTCATGTTTTTGTTTTTATTTCGAAAATTCTTCTATTTTTTTATAAATTATCTTAAAACTTCTTTTCGTTGATTATTATATCTATACGGTCGTTTTTTTTGTTTAGTATAAAGTAGATATTCTTGTTATCTTTGGACTCTCCCACATTGTGTCTTTTATATCTCTCCTTCTTTTAGTATTAAGCAGGTGAGCAGTGACCTTCTCATGCAAGAGTGTATTCATGTTTATAATGGCCCGTTCGGACGCAATTACTGAACTTGTTTCGATGTGTTACATACCGTAATTAGAAACTTATATATTTTGCTCAACTGCAAATCGCAGCAGGACAATTTTCGATAACTTTCAACACAGTAACACGGACCGTATAGACAACCGAGCGCCAGTGCGACATATAAACATGAATTCGGCATAATGTTTTATGCGTCAGTTTTTCTCTGTCTTTTTATCACGATGTTTTTCATTAAATAAAATAAAATTGAATAGTGTAAACAGAGAATCTGATTGATTTTGCTTTGTATTCACACCATTTGAATTGACGTAGAATTCAAATCGGTTTAATTAATCGACTAATGTAAACCCACTTTAAACCAACTGAATTATAACATAATAATAATAATAATATAATTATATTAATCGATATATTTCTAGCTCCATAATCTCGAAGGTTACATAACTCGAGAATTACCTGCCTCTTCTTCTAGAAATGCGAGATTTTATATGTATATGCATAGCTTTTATATAAATTTAAATATTTCTTTTTTACATATATAAATTTACAGCAAGTATTTAAATGTCATTTGAAACTGTATAATGTTTCACTTTCTCGGACGGTCTTTGGTAGGTCGTTGAAGATTTGTTTGGCATCATTTTGAAAGGATTGGTGTTTGTTGTTGCATATAATGGTAGGGCTAATATTTTGATGATTATTTCTAAGGTTTTCTGAGTTGAATGTGGATGTTTTCGGGCGCATTTTTTATTTGGATACCTTTTAAGGCGAGGACGGCAGTTGAGTATTTGAATCGTTCCTTTATTGGCAGCCATTGTATGCTGAGTATGTCCTTGACGTCCGCACGTTTGTTCCAAACAAATCCAGTAGCAACATTTCGCCCTTTCTGTAATAGTTCTTAGAGATACTCTGGTAGATTGTGGAGAATTGCGTTGGCATAGTCTAGTTTTAAAAGAATGAGAGTTATTGCCAGCTGTTTCTTTATATCGAAGTTTGTAAGTCTTTTGAGGTTCCGTAGGCTTTTTTACGTTATATAGCAATTTTTTACCATATTGTTGATGTGTTCATTCCAGTGGTAAAAATATCATATAGTTCATCTGACAATTTCTCCTATTGTGGAGATATTGTAAATTTATGGTGAAAACCTTATAAATTTTGTCTGGGAAAGTGAGGCTCGAGACAAGTTATGCCTCATTCTTTCAAACGTTTTAATAAGATTTTTCACCGTAAATTCATAGCTAGGAGAGATTGTCAGATATTAACATACTCTAACCAAACACGCTTACTTTCGCCCTAATATTTTACCATGGAACAGTACCTGAGAAAGACATCTTCTCATATTTCCATGGTTCACAGGATAGGATAAATGATTTTTTAAAAAGGTTTGAGTTCACGTGGCCAAATAGTGATACGAGCAACCTCTTACCCAGATTTGGGATTGGTAAGGCAAGGAACCCTAGAGACGAAGTTGTGTGACACGTATAGATCTTCATATATGCAGGTCAGTATTTTCCACAATCTCGTTTCCAGCGCTTTTGTGAATTAGACAACAGGGCCATCATTTTGAACTCTTTTGAGAGAAACACATTTGAGACTATTTTTCATTTATCCATAATTCATTGCGAATGGAAATAACAATGTGATAACTGCTATTCTTCGTTTGTGAACAGGAGCCTTGAAAACTAATGATATTCAAGAGAATTTATAGAGGACGGGCTTGTTTCATTGCTTTTCTCATAGATCGGAATTACTGAAAATGTTTTTATTTATTTAATGATTATTATAAAAGCATAAAAAATGGATTCCCATTTGCTTGGAAATTTGTCTTTATAGTTGGCTCATCACACTGTGCGAATCTTCTTCACTGGCATTTATGTTGTTTCTTCGTTATATTATACTCGGTTATGTCTATGTAATATCAGAAATCTGGTTTAGAAGTTTTAGAGACATTTCAGAAACTTCTTCCCTGTCCATTATTGACATGCACTCTTCTTTTTAAATAATTATACTAAATAGTTTCACTACTTTCGCACCATCTTTAATTCCCGTAATAATGTGTTGAGAGATTTGTAAAAAATATTTTATTTGTCTTGTTCACAGTAGGACCCTGTTTATTGGGACACCCAAAGGGGACAAAGAAAAAACAGTCCCACTAAGCGGGTGTCCCACTTAAGCGGGGATTTTAGCCCAAGAGACTACTCAAGGGGAACAAGAAAATGGTCCCTACTGTATGTACTTGGTTAGTTCTGCAGGGCTTGTGTTTACTCCAGCACTAACTTTTCTTTATCATCTGATCGCTCGAATATACTTCCAATAAGATCATCAGCTTTAGTGTATGTTACGCGTAATCTCAGATCTGCGTTTCGACAAATCGCTTTCTTCATTTTTCGGAAGAATAAAAGATAGGATCTCCTGAAGCAATTGTCCAAAACAGCTAAGAGAATTGGTACGACACAACAGTTCATGTAAAAAAGATTTTGGCTAATATTTTGGATTTTCCGAATTGGCAGTCTCGATTCTGTTTTGACGTACGTGTCAATCAAAAGCATAATGAAAGCTGGTGCTCGAAATATCAACAATGATATCACTATGGCAACAACGGAGGAATTGGATGGTGATAAATGGTCGTCCATTGACGTTTTCTTCAGCCGATACGCAACACAACATGCAATTACTGCACCAGCAATTGGAAGAAAATATTCCGTCAAACTATCAAATAGCAATACCCAAGTGCGCTCATAAAACTGGAAATATACAACTGTGACCGCGATTGAGTATAAAAACACGAAGAGGATAGTAATTACTGCGCCTGCACGCGGTACACTTGTGTCTGCAAGATGATCTAATCTCCACACCTTCCACACCTGGACACATGAAAGAAAAGTTATACTCTGAGAGTACAATGAAGCGCTAAAAATGACAAGACATTCCAATATCTTTAAGCACAACAGCAGAGGCGAGTCCATCCACATGTTCGATAAAAACATCACTTCGGTGGATAATTTAAGAGGCATAGAACTAAGTGTGAATAACAAATTCGCCGTTGCTATGCATACTGTTGGCCAATTATCCATAAATCTCAGTTCTTCAGACATATATATGGAAAACAGCAACACTAAGTTCGTAATAAGCGAGAAAACAAACAGCAGCGCGATACCAATGCCATAAGTTGTGACGTAATCGATGGTGAATTGTTTGCTTGTGAATGGTTGGAAGAAAGTCCAGAAAATCAAGTACATTGACACCATCAATATAACAAACGTTCCAAGTTTTGTTGCATATGACATGACGAGTTTTTTTTCGAGCCTGAAGAAAAATTGGGACTAATTAAAGACGAGACCAAAATTCCCTGGTCTGGAAATCTATTATAACAACTAATCGTTAGTTCGATCTTTTTAATAGGAAAACTTTGTTTTGCTCACTTTTCGATCGCGTTTCAATATTCCAGCCAATCAACATTAGTGAGAAAAAAATGTGCATAACAATCTGTAGTTAGATAGTTCGAGTTAAAGATACCGACAATAGAGCTTCACAATAGAATTCCAGACCAGGGTATTTTCTACTGATTATGGTGAGACTGATTAAACATTTGATAGTCTGTATCTGCGATACCGTTCAATCTACATAATGCGAAAGTAAAACGACCCTTACCTACCACTGCGAAGTTTTCAGTACTTTTACGATATACACGTGTTTTTGTTGAATGTCTTCCTCTGGTTCATAGAGCAGGTATGGTTAGATCGCCGTATTTAAGGACAATTTCGTGCTCAGATCTTTTCAAAAACAAGAAGGAATTATGACGACTTTTTGAAGTGGTAAATTTACAAAGTGTTTAAATTATCACCTGGTTACTTCTCATTCTTTGCACATGTTCAAGATTATGATTTGTTAAGGAAACATCTCGCGATGGATTTTAACATTATCACATTATCGTATCATTTATCATTTCCTTCTGTTCGATTTTATATGTCTTGTTTCCATGGTAACATCGGGTGGTCATATAGGTTTTCTTGAAAATGTATCATTATTATTATTATCAATGTTTACCCAAGATAGCCTCTTCAGTTCTGATCGAACTGTTATTAATGAGGGTCTTGCGTAGGAGGTCTTAGTACATTTAAAGGCTTCGTATGGGCTACGGAAGCCACATGTCTGCTTCAACCACTTTTGACATCAATCCCGCTCTCAAGGTGTGTGTTAAGCTGAGGGGATTGATTCGCACTCTGTAAATAGTCTATGGCATGTCTCGATTTTAACCCTGATCTCCCACACTGGAGGCGAGCACTCCACCAGTAGACCACTTGTCGGTAAACTGCACGTGAATTTCTAGTTTTGATACCGTAAATTAAGCAAGACAGCCTATAGAACAGGTAGGAGTGATGTTCATAGTTTTTGTTATGTTCGCTTCATGAGGGTCACTTCGTAGATGAAGTGTAGCATGGCAAACTTTGTAAACCTGTTAAGCGGTTCCACCTATGTAAAGTTTCACATAAAAACGACTGTGTGTTCATAGATTACGAAAAAGATATTTAAACTCGAAGTTTCAGAGGGATAAAAAAAGTCCGATTCCCGCGAAGTTCCTGTTCTGTAAATAGGGACCGCTTATGCTGTATTAAACTGTCTTTAGGGATACTTAAATGTCTATTTAGATTACCACGTTTTTGTCGTATGTTGACGTTTTTTGATACAAAATTTTTATTGCGATTCGAATTCTTTGTGGTTGAATACGATTAAGAAATTTAAAGCTTTAGCTGTATTGAATTGTCTTTTTCAACTGTCTTTAGGGACACTTAAAAGGAAGAGACGTACAGAAACTTTCGCGGTTCAGCCAAACAACCAAAATGGACTTCCTAAACATTCTCACATTTATTTTTAACATATGTTTAAATTAAATGATTGTTCAAATGAAAAGTATAAATCGAACTTGAATCAAATTCAACCACAAAGATTTTGAATCGCAATAAAAATTTTGTATCAAAATGTCGTAATCTAAATATTTACAGTGGCGCTTCTATAGATCAACTCAATAAATTTATGTTTGGTTGGTAAAAGAATAATTGCAAAATATAAAACCGAATTTAAACTTTACAGCCAAACAAAATGTGTCCAATATAATGAGGTGTCCGTTAAGTAGAGGTTTGGACTTTAAGGAGAGAAAGCAACCGTTCCTGGAAAAAATGTCCACTTTAAGGAGGTGGCCGCTAACATAGAGGTTTCACTGTGTATTCAAAAGTTTCGGGATCTTACATAATATTGTTCTTCCAAGCATCATCTAGTTTGTTCTTGAAAGCGTTAAGTGTGTCGGAATCAACTAACGTCGCAGGCAAGTTCTTCCATTGGTCTGTTATGCGACATTTGAATGCGGACCTCTTTAAATTTGAATTTGAATTTGAATACCACATCTTTTTGACACTTCTCCTCGTAGGTTGTATGCTGACTTTACTATGACGTAACTTTTGATGAAAAAATATAATCCTTTACCACAGCGTTGTCATAGAAACCATGTGACAATTTAAACGTGACATGCACCTCGATTCCAACGATATTGTAACGTTGGGAGATTCATGGCTTCTAGTCATTCTTTATATGATAACGATGACATTCCAGGTATGACTTTTGTTGCCCGCCTTTGGACATTTTCGTTGGATGTGATGATGAGCCTCTTTTGATGTGGATTCCAGATGGTTGTAGCGTATTCAAGATGCGGCCACACAATCGAAACAAACAGCTGCTTTATACATCTTTATCTAAAAGCACGAACGTTCGCCTCAACATTCCTACCAGATTGTTCGCATTCTGTACCTTTATGTTAATATGCTCTTCGAATGAAAGGTAACTATTGAAGGTCGCACCAAGGTCTTCTAGACTATCTACTCAGTCTGATATCATCGATGATTTCAAACGCAAATGTTGACCTATGCTTCTCTTCAGTCTTACTCGAATTACCTCACATTTATCCAGATGAAAACGTAGCAAAGAGTATCTTGTCCAATCATACAAATGAGCTATTTCTTTTTGAAGCTCCAAACAATCATCTTCAGGCTTGCCTTCCTTACAAAGTTAAAGATCATCGAGACATATAAGAAAAGATTAGCGTCTCCTGATTTCTCAATCATTAGGTTTACGTACATAACGAAGAGAAGGGGTCCCAAAACCGACCCTTGTGGTATTCTCGATGTTACTTCAAATTCTCGAGGTAGGCACCAGTTTACATTTACAAACTGCTTTCTTTGCGAGAGAAAATCTTTCATCCATGACGTCTGACTTGCTTTCTACAATATTCCTGGTAGATTTTTCCATTCTTAGTCTCTATATACCTTTTCCAATGGCGATATTTTTTCTTGCATTTACGAAGTGAGTTTCTATCTATGTGACATTTATATCTTATCTTGCCAATCTTTACGACTTTCTGGGGAATACAATGAATTTCAACCTCGTTGTGTGCATAATCCTTCGTTATTCCACAACTTCTGATGAATCCATTGATACTTTCGTTATCCTCTTCCGTACTATTGGAACTTCGGTAAATCGCTATTACAAGCAGTATTTTCTTTTCGGCCAGTTGAATCGTTGCTCATCAGTACTACTCAAATTGTTAGTTGTACCAATACAGAAAACGTGTTTTCGGTCAGCGCCGCAACAAGGCAGCTGATCTTTCATTTCCCCGTGTCCGTCAGTCTGTCAGTGGGTAATGTTGAAGTTAAAACCGCCCGTACAAAACACCCTCTAGAATATCGGAGTTTACACTTGCCCATTTTTTCAACGCCTATCCATCAATTCCATCTCTAATTAGCGCACTGAAGAAAACGGGTTTTAAAAATGGAGTGAAAGTTCCGTTTTTCTTGGAAAACATTTCTGTCTAACTTAAAGAATACAGAAGACTACTTCAAAAATGGTAGAAACATAAATGCTTGAGTTTTCGTCCCGGCAGACATCCTCCTTCCTTCATTTTCGAAGGGGTGGCTAAAATTATAACGGCAAAAAAAGTTGCGAAGGGCGGTCAAAGGCGTTACGCCAAAAATAATAATTTCGAATATGAAGGAAGGAGGATGTCTGCCGGGACGAAAACTCTAAATGCTTTGATTAGTTTGTAGGTATTCTTAGTGTTTAATACAATTTTTAATATATCATAAAACTGAATTTTTGTGTATACTTTGAATTGATGATGAGACAGGTTTGTGAGCTCTGCTGGATGTATAATATAAAAAGGGAAAGTAGCACAGCTTCACAGCCAGCACAACAGCACCAGAGGGGTATAATAATTAATATATTGGTTGATTTGATGTGTTCATTTCATTATAGTTTGTGAATCTTATTTCCATTACAAATATGTATGTTTGGTGGATCTGAAAAAATGACAAAACCATTTTCTGGCAAACTTTTTGTTTTATGTTGTTCAGCCTTTTTTTCATTGAGTCCAGTTTATGCATCATGTGCTAACGCATCCATCTGTCCAACGCATACAAATTTTTAGAATGATTGTGTACTTTATACATGGATTAATTTTTGTGTGGGTTTAATTTTGTGGGCAACAATTTGATTCATTTTGCCTGTGGATTTGAAAAATAACCATCCCCACAGCTTTCTTTATTATATAAATGACCATTTTAAAATTTTGTTATTCTTTAAAAGCAAAATAAAAATATTCAAGTCAACTGTTGTGCATATAGGAAATAAAAACACTGTCGTGTACAGAGACAGCCAAAAAAGCATGATGATAATGCATTATAATATTGTGATGGTTCAAGGAAAATCACAACACTACAAAACTGAAATATATAACCTGGAAAATGAGTCTTTCCAACAACTTTCTTTACTATGTTCGATAAAAGTGCATTCCAATATATCTTTTACAGGCAAAAAAATGTGCGGATGAGCCCCTTTAAACTTTAATTAAATTGTTATCTGGCATTATATTTTCACACCAGAATGTGAAGACTTTTTCACTTTAACTTTTGATGTTTTTATAACTCAACTGAGAAAAGATTATCCATCACAAAAATTTATGCATTAAAAATTTCTTGCCTTAATGTATATACTATATCAGTTTCTTTAACTTTATACAGGTTATTTATTACATGAACGGGCAACTGTGTATCTTAAAATTTTCAGATGGATTCTGATGAATTACCTGTGAATTTCTGCATAGAATTTTGTTTAACTATTTAATTTAGTGAAATCTGCAAAACGTATACAATCTGTACAATAACTTAAATTATTTATAGGAGAGCTAAAATGACCTGATATGTTTAAAGGGGTAGTCAATACAGTTTTTTGTTGTGAAAAACATTTACCCTGTGAACTTATAAACTGCTGGCCCAAAATCAGCAATGTTTGTATTTCACAATACTGCTGTTATACATTTTCACTTTCCCAAAATGAAAAATGTCTCTTGTTAAAAAGCACAGTGGCCATTGTTTTTTATGAAACTCATATACACGGAAATAGGATATGAAGGTGAAATGAATTCTCATTGATGTGTTTTTGTTTCCTTTTTAATTTGATGTCCAGGTAAAAATATAGAATGGATAATGGGGAATATACATATATACCGAAATAACTGAATAGACCATGCTCAAATAAACGCTATGTCCGAAAAAGGACCCATGATGTGGTGCTTGAAAAGTACTACACGCTCACTGGCGTTTATTTGAAATTGGGGGAAATTCAAAATTGCTGTTGGGTATGTCTTGAAATAAGGATAATTTCAAATACATTTGCTTTCTATTTTGATATCTAGTTTAAAATGCTGGTACAATATTTTCTTTTAAGTTTATCAAGAATAACATTATAATATCTTTATTGAAAGCAAAATATATACCTGAACAAAAAATAGATTTTTAAATAAACGCTCACGGCATTTAATCGGCCATTTACGGTACTGTATTTTCTCGTTTTTCATCCCCGCCTCCACTTTCATCCCCGCCTCCACTTTTACCCACTCTTTAATAACCGCCTTCCAGATTGCAAAACAATATAAGCGTCCGAGAAAGGGAAGATAGGGTTCATAGAATTAAAAAAATAAATAAGAATGTTGCCGAATACTGCAGCAGCTGTTTCAAGTCATAGCTGTGTCCACATACTCTATCGATTTGAAAATTTATTTTACATACTGTATCCATTTGAAAATTTATTTTACATACTGTATCCATTTGAAAATTTATTTTACATACTGTATCCATTTGAAAATTTATTTTACATACTGTATCCATTTGAAAATTTATTTTACATACTGTATCCATTTGAAAATTTATTTTACATACTGTATCCATTTGAAAATTTATTTTACATACTGTATCCATTTGAAAATTTAGTTTACGGCGTAAACCAAAAGAAGCCGAAATTGGGCGTAATCCAATAATTATAATAATCATGATAATAATCATAATAATAATTATAATAATCATGAGAATTCAATCCTTACTGAAATCCCAGTGTACCCGATAGCAAAATGTAAGTTAGTCGCCAAGTGCCAGTATTACAAAAAAAATGTGTCCAAAGATCTATTCGATACCCTGTTACGAGCCGTCGTACCATAGGTCTCTGTGATATCGTTGCGAATTATCACTGTAAAAATCGTCCTCAGTCTGTTGGAACTTAGTAAGGCTTATTAAATCATGTATGTATGAACAAGATCTAAGTTAGCACTGACCTCCTCTTGTTGATGATTTATTTAACGTCGAAATAACATACAAATAGTCTTAAATAATATACTAATAAAATTCAGATTCGACGGTTTGAAAGCTTTATTCTTTAAATAGTTATTATTTCGAATATAATTGGTCCGTTTTACGTCGGCCCTTAGTGGCGTTAATTTTTATCACTTGGCGTTAAAAGGCCCAGTGTTAGATGTTTGTCTGTGAAAGTTCGACCTTGGTTATGTGATCAGTTCGTTATATCGAGAGTTCGTTAAATCGAAAGATTTCAAGAAGGTTCGTTAAGGGAGAGTGAAAAGGAATCGGATTCCTTATAACGAGATTTTGTTACATCGGGGTTCGTAATTATTGAGATTTTACGACAATAAAGACCGGCGTAAAAAGGACCGGTATTAAATAGGATCAATAAGTTTTTTTTGAACGGAATTTACCGTTCCCCTTACTCGGTTATCTCCGCAATACATAATACAACTACCGCGATATAAAATTAAAAAATTCACTGTAAATGCCTCAATGGAATAATGAAAGGTTTTCAGGAACAAAACTGATATTCTCGCTGCCTTTAAGGAACATACTTAAACAAACCCAAAAGCGAGTTATAAACCTTTCTTAGATTCCTGATAAAACACCTAATTATAAATGTTTTATCAAGCTTCGTCTCGTTTCTTTGTATTTTATTATTTTACGGATTTCATAACTTTACTACTATGAGTAATGGTCACTAGTTAGTTAGGAGTAGTTAAAAGCAAGTATGATAATGAAAACGAGGCGAAACTAGGCCGTAACACAACGTTTAAACAACATTTAAACAGAAACTCGGAAAAGGTCTATTAGAGCATTGCATTATGGTATTTCTATGATGTATTAAAGAGATATCAGAATGAAGGGAACTGCAGATTATCCTTGAACATTTTGTCAGCCTATAAAAAAAGATTTTTTTACTAATCAGTTCGGTCAGTGTAACAGATTTTTTAGTTTCTTCCAAAAATAAAACGAATTCTTGAAAGTAAATCCAAATTCCAATAGTGTTGCATCTAGACAAAACAAAAACCTAGATGTATCCATGGAATTTTGTTGGGTTGACACCTAATTTGTTTATAAAAGCAATGGAAATATACAGTGGAATGAAAATACGGGTAGGTTGGTCTGATCGTACAAAACAACTTTCCCGACTTTTAACTGTGTTAAATTGTTAAATTTAAATGGTTTCACCCTCATTTATCAACATTGTTTATTGGGATAGGGCATTGAAAACCGCCAAGTTTCTCTTGGCTTAGGGTTAGAAGTAGTTCAACAACTGGGTTGCCTGGTTCCCTGCCCAGTTTCCTTGTCTCTCAATTCTTGTATCTGTTCTAAGCTGAACTGGTACCCAAGTTACTTGCTGATTGGTATCTAGGAGCTTGCACACTGTGGTAGCGCTTGAAGTCACATATATCATATTATATACATAAATGACCTGTGAAACTCTATTCTCTATTCTGAAACTTTGCATTTCACTGATGACTCACCTTCTTCATGTCAGTACCTGTTTAGAATCACTCAACAATAAAATGAATCTTACCTCATCGATTGGTTAAATGCAAACAAAATTTGCTCTCAATACTGAGAAAACTAAAGTGATTTTATTTAAGCATAAATAAAGAAATGACTTTAATCTCGATATCAAAGTTAATGACAAGCAAATAACGCTAAGTCGGGAGGACAAATAGCTGGGAATTTTCTTGGACGAGAATCTAAATTGGAAAAAAACAATTCATGAACTTTCAATTAAATTTACGCAGAGCTAATGGGGCCTTGAGTAAACTACGTCATTATGTCCCTACTAATACCCTGATCTCTATCTATCATGCTTTATTTGTCTCCCATATGCGCTACGGATGTCAAGATTGAGGTCAATCTAATACTTCTATCACTGGAAGAATTCTGCTTTTACAAAAATCTGATGCTTGGATCATCACCTTTTCTCCATATCGCTCTCACTCACTTCCTTTGTTCTCTAGATTGAAATTTCTGTCAGTATTTGATCTTGTCAAACTTCTGAATGTACTCTTTTTACCAACGATATACATAATAAAAAACTTCCTGATGACGTTCTCAGTACGTCCTTAGTAATAGAGATAATGTTCCTGGTTTTCTTCAAAAAACTAATATTAATGCCAAACAGTTATGGAGTCAACTTACTAAGTTACCTATCAATCAACATCTGAAACTTCTTTGTTAGACACTTCATTCAGCCTTCAAGACCAACTGCACCTCCATCGTTAAGCTACTCTCTTGTAAAACACATTATCACTGATATTTCCATCCAAAATCCTTCTAAGAATTCAAAATCACAAGACCACCTGTGCTCCTAAATGAAGAATGGTTTTGTGGAAACAAGGTCACTTTGACTCATTGAGGCACGAAGTCAGATTTTTACAATCAAAACTGACACATCAAGGTCGACCAAGAAGGATAGAGGAAACAGCAAAAAGATTTAACGACCTAATGACAACAGGTAAACAGAATGCTGAATTTACTTTCTGATACCGAAAACTGTGGAACTCTCAACATCAATAAAAACACCTTCAACCTACTACATGAAAAACAGCCGCATCAGATACGTATGATGGGTTATTGTTTCAAGGGACTGAATTATAATGGTGGTTATGCATAATGCATTGATGGTTTGTTAATCCAAAAGTGCCTATAGTCAGATCAGAGGACCCTCGAACTTAGACGCTGATGGTTGGTTAGAAACGTTAACTTCTTCTAATATTGGAGACAGCGGTATAAATTTATGTGAAGCAATAGCAGCGCTTACCAGAAAATTATGTTTATTATGTATATTTGTGTCTAGTGGGATCCACGCAACATACGCAGATGATCTGAGATGTGCAAAAGATTATTGCTGATGTGGTGGAATCAAGTTACAATAGCTGGACAAAAATTCGGC
This sequence comes from Turritopsis rubra, assembly GCA_039566895.2. Lineage (NCBI taxonomy): Eukaryota > Metazoa > Cnidaria > Hydrozoa > Anthoathecata > Oceaniidae > Turritopsis > Turritopsis rubra. The sequence continues at coordinate 8,608,594 of CM077631.1, read as the reverse complement.
TATTTCTTGAAACCAACAAAATCTTTGTTGATAGTAAAACCAAGACAAGTTTGAGTTAGACAAAATTATATTCGCCCCCGAATTCGGAAAAGTTTTAAAAACATACAATTAAACAAATATACTTTATTTAGGATTTCCAACGCAAATTGGCTCTTTCAAATCATTTAGAAACTTTTGTAATCATTTAACGAAACTTCCACGCCGTTTTTAAAAGCGTTTATTTAAAAACAATATTGTAAAGCATGGAGGAGCGAAGTGATGGTTTATTTAAATTTATCAGCAATCAAAAATGAAAAGTGTCAATGAAATAATAAAGGAGGTTTAAATTCGTAGACGTTTAAAAAAACTTGTGTTTGGACGTGCCATGAAAAAAGTAATTGCTTTATCAGAGAAAATGTCAATAGTATTATTCATTGAAATACACTCGCCGTTATATTAACAATTTCGAAAATGTATCTCGATATGTATCTGTATAAAATTACCGTATTTCCTCTAATAAACGCCGCGGCGTTTATTACAAATTGCAGATTTTGGATGCGGCGTTTAATAGAGGGCGGCGTTTATCAGAGGGCGGCGTTTATTACAGAATGAAAAATCAAATAAAAACAGACTTTAAACAACAATGTTTTTTCTTCCTAAAAAACTGTCTAAGCTAATAGCATTTTACATTGAAATTGACGGTAATCACGTGCACGCAATCGTAAATGGTAAAAGAGAAGTACGAGAAGTTGGTTTGAGTGTTCCTGCGCAATTCAACTGTTACACAGCAAGTAAAGTTCATGCAAAAATTCTTCATGACGAACTGTTGAAGAGGAAAATACAATATTCGTTTTTATCTTTAGTTGTGGAAGAATTTGTTGATAGAAAACAAGTCCAACTCGTATAAACCATTTTCTGTTGCTTATTTAGTCTGTTTTCTAATAAATGCCGCTTTTCAAGATGCGGCGTTTATTAGAGGGCGGCGTTTATTACAAATGCTTGGCTATAAGTGCGGCGTTTAATAGAGGGAGGCGTTTATCAGAGGGCGGCGTTTATTAGAGGAAATACGGTACTTGGTATTTAGAAAATTTTTTAACCGATTTAACAATTTTGGTAAAGGCGGAATGTTATTGAGCACTATAATATGTAGTGCAACTAACTTGAAAATAAGAAGAACTGAAGTTGAAAATTGAAGATGGAAAAAATCGCTAATATGATATATGATATGATCGATAAAATAAAAATATTTTTATATCAGTTATATCCAAGAACTACAGCGTTTCCAATATTTGTGCAAAACCGATTTTTGAGGAAAATATGGGGGAATTGTGATGTACTTATACAAAAAAAACTCGTCTATTATTAACACCACGAGAGGTAGTAAAGTTTAATGACATTTGAAAATATTGAATTGATGTATGATCTATGTGCTCGATAATATTTTTTCATCGATACCAAAATTATTAAAACGGTTGAAAATTGACTAAATGTGAAGCAATCATAAAACATGCGCAATTAATTTTGAAACGTACTTTAAGTTTTAAGAAAGGTTAAACAGAAAAGAAACTATCGAGAGACCGCCTGGCAGTTTATAAAAATACTCTCGAGAGATTTTAAGCAGCCGATGCAGTGGCTATCAGAGAGAAGTAGCCCTGAGATTGAAGTTGAAAAATAGTAAGATCTACATATAGTAAAAAGTCTAAAATCTCTGCATGTGTGGCGTCGAGATAAAACTTGTTGAAAGAAACTGTAGGATGGAGAATAAAGTCATCGCCATTAGAAAATTCTCGGCTCTGGTAGTCTATTGTGAAGTTCTATTGTCGGTATTTTTAACTTGAACTACCTAACTCTGTAGTTCGTTTTGCACACGTTTTGATCACATGTTTGTAAATAACTGCTGTGGATTGGTTGAAATTTTGTCATATGATTAAAAAGTGAGGAAAACAAAGTTTGCCTATCAATCGTCTTCTGCAGGAAAATCTTTAACAGAAGCAGTCATGGTTCTTTCTTGTTTCATATATTTTATATGTTTATTTTTTCACATTCAGATAAAGGGTATATAATTAAAGCAACAAAACATGGTTTCAAGGGAAATGTGGAAGGTATTATAACGCTATGCAAGTATTGCAAAGTTTGAGTGTAACTTGTGCGCCATTTTTAAAGATATGGAGGAGGAGAATGTTAGCTATTAAAGTATCAAAGAAAAGCGTGCAAATAAGTTCATTGGTGATACAGAAATTATGTTAATGTGCTCCTCCACAAAGCGCGACTACCCTCTAGATCCACCGCTGATAACTGTATAAACCAATGAATTTTCAGAAAGAAAAATGCATAGGTTTGGACAGTAAGGAGAAACGAGATGCCCATGCTGGCAGAAGGATTTCTGCATTACTGCGTGTTTGTTTTTTATATTCTATCAAAAATAGATGCATTTTAATTCATTACTCTAATATCAAAAAAATCTGATATCGAAAAAAATTGTCGCGCGGTTTAATTGGTTTTTTTTTTCAATGGAAATGATAGAATTATACGCGTCCCCTATGAGTTAAGCATTGAAACAGTTATTAACACTTTAAAAAATGATAAGCTATAGATAAAGTGTATGTTATAAGCTCGTATCCCGCTGGGCGTCAACTTGCGATAAGTTCAACGCGGCAATTTATGATAACTTGCACTTAAGATGCGTCAACTTAGGATAGTTTTAAAACATATTTCGCAGTTTTAAAAATATTTCCAAAAAAGGAAACTAATGAATATAATAGGAGAACACGTAATTTTACATTATCAAGGGAAAAACTTTAATGATGTTAATATCTTATTTTTTAACGACTGAGTAAGATTTCTTAAATTATCTATATGAGCAATTTCATAGCTGTTTGCACCAGTTTGTTCAGTTTGTAAATTTGAGTAAATTCATTAAAAAAAATTATATTGGGATTTGCAGGTCCAGCACATCCTTTTTTCTAATTTTGACCGATAGGCACCTCATGAAAACTGAAAACTGAAAACTGAGAAAATTTAAAAAAGGCAATGGGCGTTACAAAACACACAAATGTTGAAAGGTGAAGCTTTTTGTGTGCATTGGCCAGGAAAACACATTAGAAGATTTATTTAAATTCATAATGATTAGCCAGATTAAAATAGGAAAGTTTCGATGACGTCATCACGTGATCGCGTGACAAAAATAAAAATAAATGGTGCCATTTTGTTTCTTTTATCATGGAAAGTGTATCTACCAAGTTTCATAAAAAATAAAGTAGATAAAGTTGTCGGGGTAGGGTACCACTACAACACCAACGATCCCTAATACCGGGTTGCTGCCCTTCTCCTAGGTCCCGGCCGCGATAGAGTTAATTATACACTTGCCGTGGTTCATGATATTCGCTTCCATTCTTCTTGAACAATAATATTCTGCACCAAAGTGCGTTTGCTTGTGCCGATAAAACAATGTCAGTAGTTCCTGAAGAATATACGTGTTCACGTATGCATCAAGTTCTTCTATAAAGTCAGCTTCTATGGAATTCATAAATGCACCATAATCCTCGATGTTGTTTAGCACTTCAAATTTGAGAAAACTTCAAATTTGAGAAAACTCAAAGAAAACTCAAAGATCGAGCTGCCCTAACAACACTACCTTGCATACAGTAGAGCACAGCATGAATTAATCAATGAAAAGAAAAGAAAACTTTAAAAAAATTTACCTTGTTTTAGATCCGAAACGAGGCAATTTCTGCTTATATGGATAAAGGACCATAGTCACCCCAGAATAATTTGGAGATCTTAGAGGCTAAGATTATGAAAGTTACCCATACCGTGCTGCATGAGACGATAAATCTCGCTTTACTGGAGTAGTTTCATGGCTGCTGCTGATAACGATTCCTGCGGTTCGTCCGCTATTTATTAGAACATTTTAGAGTTTGGACCCTTTCGAACATAACCCTCCTTCTTAAGGTAAAAATATGAATTCGAAGTCACTGCCCTGAAATCGGGAGCATTTATTTTTACCCAATATTTGTTATTTGGTTACTTCTTGCTTTCTTCGTTTATTTTATTTCTCTATTCTTTGATTAACAAATTTCTTAAAATAAATGAGAATTGTGACGTCATATCTCGATGACGTAAAACGCAAAAAAATATAGAAACTGGAATACTGTTTTTTTCAATTTATAATTTACCATGTATTATTGTATACCATGTATTTCCAAATGATGCGTACCAGTGTCGAAAATCCGTTCGAGTCCGTATTCAAAGAATTCCTATGTCCAATAGCGGTGTCCAAAATCCGTTCCAATCCGATCCAAAATTTGTCAAATATACAGAAAAATATTCTTTGTGCGTATGAACTAGTAAATGAGTATTAACTGAATTTTTTACTTGTTAATTTCTGTCAGATTGTTTCTTGAAATTCTCTTATGTTTGCTCTCCAAATCAAACACCCATATCAGCACTCAATTTCGATGAGTTTATTACGAAGTCACCAGAAAACAAATTGACAAGAGAGTGGAAACTATCAGCACTACTTTTTAATGTGAGGCGCGATATCTTTATTAGAAATTGTATAAACAAAGAACAGAAAAAACAAATGTGATGAAGATGCACCTGGTTAATCGAGCACGCAATTTAGCAGACACCTTCAAATTCCACTATTGGAAAATCGCTGTTAGCTAATTACAACGTTAGCAGATTTGCACGTTCTACACGCAAGTTTAAAAGTTTTCAAACTTTTACTGCGCGACGTGAGAATAATTTATTATTCCAAAATTAACGAATCACAAAGCAATTGAAGTATCAAGAACTTTTCCGTAATAACAAAACGTTTGGTCGATGAACTAGGAAAGAAAGAAATGCTTCCTAAAAAGGATAAAAGCAATACTCTCGTACTACATAATATACTTCTATTCTTGCGTCTTCGCTTTTAGAACGACTTTAAAAACATTTTCACGTTTTCTGTGGAACGTGCAAATCTGCTAATGATGTAATTAACTGACAAAATTTCTCAAGAGTATAAAGAATGAAAGAGACTTCCTTTCTAACTAAAATCCACAAGGAAAACAAAGGTTTTGTTTCATTCACGTGCCGTTCTCGTTGTCGTCGTGGTTGCTAAAACTCCTTTCCCCCACAACACCTGTGATTCCGGAATCTGCATTGGTAAACTGCTTCTACAGATAAATTAGTGTCAAGATGGTAAACAATTGGTGTGGTGTGATTACAATTTCCTCTCGCTTTATGGGAAAGGAGCTGAGAGCCCCAGCTTAATTTTATTTTATAATAAGTTATTTTTCTGATATAGAATAATGCTCTAAGTTGGTTTAAATCCTATCTTACAAACAGAAGGCAGTATTTATTTTATAATGGAAGAGAATCTATTATAATAAAAATAGAGTTTTATGTGGAGTTCCTCCTTCTCTAGGCTGTTCTTGGCCCACCACTTTTTATTTTATATATTAACAATCCATATAATGCTGCTTTTTTTAGCAACATATCCCTTTTTGCAGATACTACATTACTTCTTTACTACAACTCTTCACTAAAGAAAATTGAAAAATATGTGTAAACATTATTGGCGCTATTTCCTTTCTGCACCCCCCATTTTTTTCACTCCAATCCATCCCAAACGTTCAAGGAACATTAGTATAGAGGAAGAAAGTATGATAACAAGGTATTTCTCGGGAAAAAACAGAGAACGATTATTAAGAATAAAGATTTTAATTTAACAGTTGAGGAATCGGTGAAATTCCTTACTACATTCCCCACTTCAAGAAACGAATAATCCGCCATATTTTTTTAAGTTAACTCTCCATCACGGGGGAAGCTAGGAAACAAAAACGACTTTCGGCTATAAAAAGTATTTCATAGGAACGACCCGATTTCAATATGCAGACCAAATACATGCTTTTTAAAGATACAGTAGAATCCCGTTAACTCGGACCCTGGGGGGAGACAGGAAATTCGTCCGACTAACCGAATGTCCGAGTTATCTGAAGTCTCGATAACTCGGATCAAATCGAAGGGGGAAAAGAAATCCGTCTGACTTAGCGAATGTACGAGTTATCCGGGGTACGACTAAACGGGATTCTACTGTATGTGGTTTTAAAAAAAAACGTTTTTCTAAGATAAAGTTGTGTCACACCGGATACAAAGTGGCAATTTGATCCCATAGATGGAAGAAACCGTGCTCTCGCCGAGTCGGTGTGGACCTTTGGGATTGCGGCCTGACGACGAAACAACAATGCCCGGCGCAGCAAAAAGCTTAAGCTCGATGACGGAGAGTGCATCAACAAATCCAACAGAACGGACGCAGATACCGCGATTGGAACCGCTTAAGTTATCAAAGCTTTGCTAAAATTAATTTTGTGAAAACCTTAAATTTTACTTCAAATGACTTTTTTCCTCTATACTAATGTTCCTTGTAACGTTTGGGATGGATTGGAGTGAAAAAAATAGGGGGGTGCGGAAAGGAAATAGCGCCACATTATTGATCTTAGAAGGCTTGTCAAATGGGGCACACTATTATGGCTCTTAAGCAGAAGTTAGTACTTTCATTTAGAAACCCCTGGAAAAAGGTTCATTACGATAAAAAAAATTAACCTCAATTCATGTAAAATAAAATACTTAGGAGTATATTTACACACTGCTCCCTCCTCTTATTGTTGTGGGATAATCACCTTTTGAAAAACTTACTTGCTTTATTTGATTCACATCTAAAATATTCTTGTCAAATGTGGGCACAAAACATTAACATTGCAAAAGGGTTGTAACTTCTAAATTTCTCTAGAAATGATACTCCTGTTTCTCAGCTTCTTATCCACTAAAATCTCTAATTACCTCTTGTGAAACTCTTTAACGTCCTTCTTGTCCATGATATTTGCTCCAACTCTGGACCCTCTAAAATATTAGCAATTTTCAATCTTATTCATTATCCAGTAACTCATTAAACTTAGGGGCCATTCTTTGGGATTACTTTTCAAACCTTCCTGTGAAACAGTTTAAGTACAGTATAAACTCAATAGTTTAATAGTCAAGCACACATTGGAATAAACTTCTTCTTGCATTTTCAAACCTAAACTTCTATCTCATAAAAAATTACGTTCATTATATACTTCTTACCTGTTGAATTAGTATCTTGCTAACTTTACCACAAACCCTTAATGCTTGCATTATTTGACTTGTTTGAGAGTAGTCTCAAATTTATTATGATACTTGGGTCATAACTGTTGGCCTCCTTTCTATAATAGTCCTAGACTAATCAGAAGTGTCTCCATATTATTCATTAAATAAATTTATGATAAATTATCTGTGTATTTTCAGTTTGATTATAATGGAGAAATAAATATTACTACTTGCCTATTAGCAGGTTAATTTATTACAAGCTTATACCCTTTGCAAATTTAAAGTCAAATAAAACTTTACTTGTTTATTCTAGTATTACTCTTCATACTAAATACTCCATCACCATCTTGATAAATATGTCCTTCACTGTCTTAAATGATAAAAAATTCATGTTTTATAAGAGTTTCATTGTAAAAATGACATTTTTACAAAAAAAATTTTAGTGTGCAAAAGTTTTTTCATTCCTTATTTTAAGATCAAACTAACTTTATATATAAGGGTCATTTAGTCAAAAGTTTTTGAGAGATTTTTCACTGAGATGATTGATGGATTGCAATTGTTACCTTAAGGACATAAATTTTTGCACGGAATTTATTTTCAGGATTTTGACCCCAAAATTTATTGATATATGCGCAGCCACGAAAATTTGTTATCATCATTGTTTTTCCATCATATTATTATACAAACATTCTTACTTTACAAGATTAACATCAAAATAACAGATAATTAAACCAGTAACATCTTCGAAATGCCTTTGAATTATGTAAAGATTGAAATTTGTAGATTCTCTCTAAAAATACAAACTTTTTACGTGAATTATTTTGTGATACCTTTCTCAAAATATGCAACAAATTTATGTCCTTAAGGTAGAGAAACTGAGATGGAAACAATATTTGGTCTATATTACAAATTTTCAACCATTTATGCAAAAAAGTCATAAATGATTTGTTATATTACATAAATATATACATAAATATATGCTATTTAGTACAATTTAGTTTGTTACATTATGTTGACATAATTTGTTTTCAAACATTTTAGACTTCTATCTTAATTCTTTTCTGTAAAAATATGAAATTAAAAATATGGGATTTAAGAAAAGATTGCTAAATACATGCAAAATAAACATAAATTAAGTTTCTTAATTACCAACAAGGTATCAACAAGGCAACCACCTGATTTTCACAATGGTTATCCACTGTCCCCGTCACGCCTTTCTGACTTTTGTCTTCCAATCTGATCATCCAGTTCTAGTGGTAATAGTAATGGTTATCCATTAGACCTTTTACGCATATCACTATAATAGTTTAATTTGGATTTTAGTTCTATTAAATGTAAAGTTTCAGCAACAGAAATATTGTGTTTGTGTTGCATTTGTTATTCTTAAGTAAGACATGCCTGTTTCTCTTTTTTAGATTTTCTGTTGTTTTTACCATGTCATCCGAAGGCGAGTTTGACGAAAGATTGCAAGGATTCCTGGGGAACTCAAAAACAGGAAATGCAGTAAGTTCATTTGATGCAACACTAGGAGCAGTTTTTAAACTCCGAAACCTGGTTGCTTCCACACACTGGTCAAATGCTGAGGATCTGATGAAGTTGATAAGAGAGGTGGGGAAACATCTGGCAACATTTGAAAGAGGTGAAAGCCCTATATTGAATATCGTCAGGAGAATATTGAAATTAGTTCGTGACGAACATGTTGACATGTCTGGAAATAAAAAAACTGGAAATGAATCCTTGCAAAATATTCTCATGGTTAGTAAGAACCAGTCGGAAGTTTTAACGCATTCCACACATGGACTGAAATCAAGCATAATTGATTCAATTAACGAACTGGTAAGTGAATTGGAAACTTGTGGGGATAATATTGCAGCCCAAGCGTTAGAATATATACATTCTAATGAGATTGTGATGACGTTAGGGTGGTGTCAAACAGTCGAAAAATTCCTGAAAAATGCTGGAAGAAAGCGAAAGTTTACTGTAGTTGTTGCTGAGAATGCTCCCTTTTTTGATGGACAGAAACTTGCTAGCAGTCTCGCTGAAAGTAATATTTCAGCTACTGTGATTGCAGATTCAGCAATATTTGCTGTCATGTCAAGAATTAATAAAGTTATCATTGGTGCAAATTTAGTATTTGCTGACGGTGGACTCCTTGCTGCTAATGGTACACAAACTATTGCCTTAGCTGCAAAACACCATAGTGTGCCTTTGATTGTTTGTGCTGGTCTGTTCAAGGTATCTCCAAAGTTTGTGTCTAGTTACAACCAGGATAACCAAATCACATTTTTATCGCCTAGTCCCATTGGGAAATTCGATGAAATTAAAAGTTCAGAAAGAGTTACTGTCTGCAACCCATCCATGGATTTAATTCAACCCAATTTGGTTGATTTGTTTATCTCTGATGTCGGTGGAAATGTACCTTCCTATTTGTATCGCTTACTTTCTGAAATGTACAATCTGCAAGATTATATGCTCTGATTGACCACCAATCAATCAATCTAATACAGGATGTATCTTTTATGACTGTCGCAAATCAAATTTATTTCATTTATTTCAACAGAAAATGTTATTCTATAACAAAAGTTGAAAAATAACTGGAAGGCTTCATAAGGACTGTTTTTATAAGCACCACCTTTATAAGCACCTGAGGTTCAAATTCACTGAAAAGATGAGCACACCTAAGAACCACCTCAGTCTCAAAATCATAGTTTTCAAAGAAACAGGTAGTCCTTCTCCCTTAAGTTATATCGGTAGTAGGTAGGATGTATACTATAATTTCTTATTATATCAAATACCTTAAGAGTATTAATTATTGTTGGATTAATTTTTGCGATATTTATTTTTGCGATTCGATGCTTAAAAAAATTGAGTTTTGTGGGATTTATTTTTGCGATTTGAGTCTGGAAAGGAACTTTTGCGGGATTTATTTTTGCGATTTAGGTCTGAAGCAAAAATTTTTGCGGGATTTATTTTTGCGAATCTAATATAAAACGTATGTTGTGGAGATTTTCAGGAGAAACTTATAAAGTCAGGAATAACAAAATAGACACCACTTATGTGTTTTATAAACAGTTTCTTTTTATATTACTTTACATATCATCTAGCACTCCAAAAATGTTATTGAGAACTTCACCATCGTCAACTGCCGCTCATTCACCGTCTTCATCAGCCTCTTCCTCCTCGACGTATTTTTGGGACACAAAAAACAGATCAATTTCTTCGTTTACGGGGATGACAAGATCTCTAGGTACGGTGGATCAACTATAGAAAATGGGTCTAAAGGCTCTAAACCGCGTGTACCATCCGTTAGAAATTATTTCTCTTCCTTCTTCTGATGTAAAGTAATCAAAAAGATCGATTATCCATTTAGCCTGGAGGGGTTCTTCAATTCAACACTAATACTTTCAGCATCCTTAACACTTTCAATTTGTTGGCTAATGCAAGTGCTATACCATTCCGTGAATCGTTTCTTCATATACGCCTTGGCAGCTCCATTAACGGTGAGGTCTAATGGTTGAAAAATATGTGTCATATTCGGCTGGACTTTCACGAGCTTGATGAAGTTTTCTTCCATTTTATCCATCACTGGCTGTGTCATCTGTCCCGAAAAGGCATCTATAATGAGAAGGGCTGGGTGGTCATTGGGTAATTGTAACATATCGCATTCTTTCTCAATGTACGGTATAATGATTTCATCTAACGGTTTCAATGATTCTTGAGTGTTACTAAAATGCTTTTTATTAGCACTTATTGAAAATGATACAGGAAACTCTACACGCCGAAAGCTTTTTTGAGTTTTCCCTTTATAGATCAGTTGCATCGGGAGAAACTTGTTAGCGTAGGTTGCACCAAATGTAGCAGTGATTGATTCTTTGAAGGAACCACCAGCAATAGCAACGTGCTTTGACCCTTTTTTGGAAAGAGAATTACTGGATACAGGGGCATACTTTAACGGGGGGTCTGGTCAAAGTTCATAATAAGTGACGGTGGAATTTCATGCTCTTCAACCAGACTCGCAATCTTGTGTTGAAACAGCAATTTAGCTTCTTTTACGGCTTGATCAGGTATTTCTGGCTTCGATGTCGTACACATTCGTTTCACAAAACCCATCCTCCGAAATAAACTTTGCGTCCAGGAAGAATTTAAATTGATGGCTTTTAGGTGTTCATCTGGACTTTTCTCGATCAACCCGCGTACTGTAGCAATTGCAACCACCGAATTAACAACTCCTTTTTTCCGCAGAATCATAAGGAACTTCCTAACTTTTTCGTCAAGCGAACCAAGCATTAGTGGACGACCGCGTTGCATTTTCGGCAGGAGTTGTTTATGCTCTCTTGACTTCAACAGTTCCTCGTATTTGTGTTTTTAAGCTTCTTGCTGTACTCTCGCCGAATTTTAGGTGGGGATGGGATCTTTTAAATTTCCGTACGGCAGCGCCCGGTCCGTGAATTGAAGTATACTTTCCAATAAAATATTGTTCCTCGTCAGCGAATTTACAATTTTGACGCTTTTTCTTAAGGCTCTGTTCAACCGTAGAAACAGCGTCATATTCGATTTGTCCGAGAGATGTTTCTTTTTGAGTGGGCATATTGATACTTTGTTTGTCTGACATATAACATGTTTGTCTGATAATCCAACTCCCAAAGAGAGAAAGAAAGAAAAAACACCGATACTATATTTTTCTTTCGTCGAAAATTCTTCCCCTGGGAGTACAAAACTAAATATATTTTTAGAATTAGGTACTCCCCCACATATGAAATAATCGAATTGGGTCAATCGAATGTTTTTTGGACCATGGAATAAAACATTTTAATCTAAGATTTTTAATTACAGCACTCCTCCGCATTTGAAAATGACATTTCTTTTGTTTGACAATCGAATGTTTTGGCACAGTATTCGCTTCGCTGATTCTATTTGTGACAAAAACAATTGAAACGTCATTAATACAATACCAGATACTAATGCTACGATAGTTTTAGGATGGCTTGTGTGAAATTATTTGAATATAAGTCCGCTGTGCGTGGATATCACTACTACCGCAAGTACTGGCAGCCTCAAATACAACAGAAATTGGTATGCTCTCACAAAAAAGACAATCCTTATGATTTCTTTGCCATCAAAGTAGATGATATCGCATCGGGAATGACAGTTGCTCGAGGGTGACGAAATTTATTATCGACAGAGGAGCGCGAGTATTTGTTATTTTAACATCAACCAATTACTGTAGATCGCCGCTTGTTCAGGGAGGATTAGAAATGCCCTGCCGCGTCGAAATTCATATGCCTTCAACTGTCAAAAATAAAGAAATAGTGCGGATTTACGAATCATTCGTTGATACTTTGTATTACCAACGCAAGGAAACAAATACGATGGGTTCTTTCATGGAGGACAATGACAACAACCATAAGCAACCATCATCATCACCAAACAAAAGAAAAGTAGAAGCTAAATCGACAACAGATACACTGTTTCTTTTTTATAAGAATCCTTTTTATAAGAATCATTAGGCTCAGATTGCCCAAAAATTAAGAATAATTTAAGAATCATGCTCAGGCTCAAAATATAGATTTCAAAATTTCAAAAAGAGGTGTGTATGTTTTCCTATATTCTAGATGCCTTTCTAATCCATTGAAGTGTGCGTTTTTTAAAAGTTTAAAAGTTGTTATATGTGATAAAATATGTTATGATTACTGTAACTTGCGATTTGTTGTTTTTTCATGCCCTGTCCCCTGCCGTCATTTTTATTTTTCAAGAATTCACACCATTTCAGACAGTTTTAACGACTTAAACGCCATTTTTTAAGACATATAAAAAAATTCAAGTAAGAAAATTAAGAATCACTCTAAAATATTTGAGGCTCGTTTATTATGTATTTTTAAGAATCACAAGGCTTAGCTCGAATTATGTAATTCTTATAAAAAAGAAACAGTGTATCAGGAGTTTCTTTGAAAACCGTGGAAAAGTTTCAAGTTCAAAAAAGGAAAGTTGTTCCACCATTGTGGAATTAATAAGCGATGAAGATGAAGTCTGAAAAAAAGTGTACTTATTTAACAAATTGTTATTACTTTAAACCATAAAAGAAGAAAATTTTAAAGATAATATCCCTCTCTTTTAAAATCCACGCTCCCCTCAACCCCTTTTTTCCGATCAAAAAATCTAAAAATTTTGCGGTATTTATTTTTGCGATTTGGGCCTCGGACAAAAATTTTGCGGGATTTATTTTTGCGATTTTAGGCAAAAATCGCAAAAATAAGTACCGCAAAAATTAATCCAGCACGATTTAATCCAACATTAATTAATACTCTTAAGGTAAGCACCAAAGTAAATTAACAATAGCAAAAAATAAAATCAGCCTAGTCGATTTTTTACTGGTGCTTATAAAGAAGTGTGTATTTGGAAATGATAAGAACTCATCCAATCCGAAATCATCAGCGGGCCTTTTGAAAATGTATTTCTATTGAAAATGTCATTTTCAAATAGTTTGAGTAAATAGTTCCTCTGAACGGATTTTATAAAGACCTCGTATCTCGTATAACCCTTTTTGACTCCTTTTTCGTATTTTTTTTTCTGCTGCTGCTGCTACTGTTTAAACCTCCTCTCCTTCCTCCGTCTTAAAACAGAAAATTAAAATATTATAATGGATCTAGCAGGATGTGGGTTGGAATGGAAACCGTCGAAGCCATGGGTGAGAAAAATTTAAATTGACTGTCCCAGTTGTGAATTTCGTGTTAATTGAAATGCATGGAACACACAAAATTGGGGCAGAATTTGTGAACGTAGCAGATGTGTCCAGAGTTCCGTTATGCATTTCATTAGGATGTAAAATCTCTGAAAGTTTTTTCGTGAACACACCATTGTTTATTTTCTGCTTCATTATAAACATGAATTGAAATAATTAAGAGTTGGTTCAGATTTCAGCAACAGCATATTGCAATTCAAAAAATAGGATGTGTTCAACTTTCTTGATCACAAAGTATACCTTTCTAGCCCCAACCCCACCTTTCCCCTAAATTTCTCATGTCTTTCTTGGGTAAAGATAACAGATCTCTTTCCACGTCATTGCAAGTTCTGTTCTCGCATATTGATGGTATGAATTGAATGTTTGAGGTATGTTCGCAATGGTACGAAGAAGGTAGTTGAACTTGGTCGATATCCAGCAGGAAATTGAGCAATAACTTAATTTTATGTTGGATGTACTTGTTGTGATATTACCGATAGCAGCACCTAAATGTCTATGACCATCTTAAGACTTTGTCTTTAATTATAATTGTGGCTAACCCAAACTTGTCCGGTTTATCAAGATTTTGTCGGTTTCGGGAAATACCCGACTTTTTGTCCAACTGTTGGTGCAACTTAATTTCACCACACGAGTAAGCTTTTGAGTTTACCTGCACAATTATGAGATTAACAGATTATCTGTGGAGTTGATATAGTATTTATTAGTGGTATTCATGCCAGTCCATATATCGGCATGGCAGCTGGATTGCCTTGAGTAATTCCTTCGGCTCAAGTAATTACAATCCCACTATACACACAAATAATCGTGCTTGTTTATGGTACGAATTTATCAGAAATGTTGCGATGATTGGGCAAATTATTTTGATGTTGTGAAGCATCACTTTTCTGTTGATTCTGTTAAAAGCGTTATCTGGGTCAACAACTAATATGATTGCATCTGTTTCCACGTCTTCAAAGTTGTACGAAGGGCTTCACAGCGACAGTGGCATCACAACCTGATGTCATCACAACCTGATTGCTCGCGTATGCCCTATACCAAAAATAGATTCACCAATAAAAATCAAGGACTACCGACCGATATCGGTGCTGCCTGTACTATCGAAAGTTTTTGAAAGAGTCATCTTGGTTCAGCTTTGTAAATTCATCGAGGACAAAGCACTCTATCATCAAACACAATCAGGCTTTCGTAAAGGCCATTCCACCGCTACCTTACTCATCAAAATTCGAGATGACATCAAAAAAGCGATGAACAAAAGTGAAGTCACCCTAGCTATAATGATCGATTACTCAAAAGCTTTTGACACCATAGACCACCAGAATCTACTATTGAAGCTAAGAGATATGAACTTTTCCTACGATTCTCTTCAAATTTTGTCGTACTATTTGAACTTTCAGATCAAGTGATATCATCAAGTATACAATACGCAGATGACACCTCCCTCTACCGACACTGCAGAGTCAAAGATCTGCAGCTAACCATTAAAGAGATGGAAAAGGACGTCGAGAATCTTCAGTCGTGGTCAAAGGATAATAATCTTCTATTTAACAACGACAAATTACAGCTCATTATATTCCAACGTCTAAGAAACTTTCCGAAAAATCAAAGTCAACTTTTCCGATGTTCCGGAAAATCGATTGAGCACAAATCAGATGTTAAATTGCTTGGAATTCACCTTGATCAAAATTTATCATGGTCAACTCATATCAATGCTATCATCAAGTCTTCTCAAGGAACACTGCGTGCTCTCCGTAAATTCAGTCGCTTTACCCCGTTTCATGTTCGAAAAACCTTGGCTGAAACAATGATACTATCCAAGCTTAACTACAGCAATGTCGTTTTTGCTCAAATTCCAAAATATCAAATACAACGACTACAAAAGATCCAAAATATAGCAGCTGGATATGTTATATCTCGTTATGCTAACTTGAATGACGTAATTAAATTAAAATGGCTACCTGTCAAAGAGTATATGGAATTTAATACCGCGAAAATTGTCCACAAATCGCGTCGAGATAAAAACCATCCCAGTTACCTTAATGTTGAATTCTTTGATCCAAATAAGACGCTGCGTTCTACTTCCAAAGAGCCATTGGTTAAAGTTGTTGGTGATGGATCATTCCAAAGTCAAGCCCGTTGGTATGATGATCTACCAGAAAATATTAAATCTTTAAAGACTTTAGAGAAATTTTCTTCAGAAGCCAAAAACTTTTATTTTGATAAGGCCTTAGCCCGGGCCCTGTCACTCTGATGTTTATTTTTTTACCTTAGTCTATTCTCAATTCTAGTTTTGAACTACCTCTTACTTTCTATTTTGCAATGCTATGTTTCGCACCTCTCGATCTCGATTCTCTAGTTCTTTTTTTTTTTTTTTTTTTTTTTGTTGGATTTTTTTATCATAACTGCATTTTACTACTATTAATATTTTAACGCAATTATTTTAATAGATATATTTTATTCCTTATGAATTTTAATTTTAATTTTTTTAGTTTAGGCGGAAGAACAATTTGTATAAATTGAAGCCAATTTAATGTAAAATAAAATAAAATAAAAATGATGTCATCACAAGCTGATGTCATTATTTCATTGTTTCATCCATTCGTGAATCAAACGAACGCATTCATCCATATACTATTTTCATGTCTTTCCGGATGGTAACATAAAGCGGTTCCTTTTCCACTTCACGGTCCCTTCATAAATATCGTGAATGATTTGTGTGATTTCATTTCATTCATTTGCGACAATCCAGTTGGTAAATGTTGACTTAGTCTTTGACATTTGCTGGAGTTCATTTGGTAAGATTCAAATATATATTACGTCTAAGAAATTTCTATATAACAGGGCTGGGCTTTTTGGATGGATCGTTTTTTCTGCCGATTTTGATCCGCTTCGATGTCCCACATATGCGACTGTCCCCATTGCTTCGATTCACCCTGATGAAATTCTGTGCTGTTTTGAGAATTTTCATCGAGGCACAAAAACTTTTCTTGTCTTGTTTAGTCATACAAATTGTTGTGAGAAAATGTAAATCGGCTAATTTTTTAATCGCCTGTTTTTGAGAATTTTCATCGAGTCTTGTTAAGTCAAGTAGTAGTGAGACATGTGCGACGACGACGACGACGTACCTAATAAACGCGACGTTTAGGGGCAACTATCTCGATAACCAATGAGAATAACTGACGTAATATAGGGCCTCAATTTGCCACGAGACATGTGGCAAAAGTTTAGGGACTGTGACCGTCACATCATGACGTCATTAAAATCTTTGAATATCAATTTTCGGAAATTTTTGATCAGCTTTTCCAGCTCTATCACATAGTACTACTTCCATTTTGTTATTCTGTAATTTTAATTTCCGTGAGTATAAATACGAGTGATTTACTTAGTGAAAAAACAATTTCATTTCAGCCTCATTGTTTCTCCTGTTTCTCTATGTTTTGAATATTTGCCTTGACAACTTAGCAAGTAACTCTTGCTTACGCAAACCTTAATATAGCGATTTCGTGAATTTTTTGAAAAAAATATTTCCAATGTTGCACGCCCTTTGCGCTCAGTTTTCAACTTTCATTTGATGATTCTACTCTATTCTAGCCGTGTAAACGGTTTTTGACCTGTTCCAATGGAAAAGGTGTGCAACACTGGAATTATTTTTTTATTTGAATTACGCTTTACCAGGTGCGACCTTATAAAAACACTGCTAAGTGGATACGCTTGCAATCACCAAGAAAGAAAACTGAGAAAGAAAACTTTCCTCATGTGATCTTGAGTACAAGAACTTAACAACGGTTACAAAACCAATGTCCGAGAAAGTAAAATGTTAAATAAAGAAAGCCGATGAAGAAGTAGTAATCCACCAGAAGAAAACTCGCTCAATCATTTAGAGACATGACAGAGAAATGAAAATCAACTGAAGGAAACCGGCAGAGTTACAGCTAGAACAATCGAAGCAAGTTGGAGATAGGAGCTTCTAGTTTGTTAACAAACTTCCCCATAAAAAAATATTATTGTTATGAATTTTTAATTTAATAAGGATGCCAGGGGCGGATTAAAGCTGATTATCTGTCTTGTCATTCTTCGTTGCCCGTCAATTTCTAATTCAATTTCTAATTCAATTTCTATTCTATTCAATTCAATTTATTTATTTATAGTCGATGTTTAGAAACATTATATATAAATAAATTAAAAAATAGTTCACAGTAAAATCTAGCCATAAAAATTTGGTAATGGAAACTAAAAACTAAAATTAAATATATCCTAGTTGAGGCACGTAAATTGCACAAAGACGACAAGTACAATGCAGAGGTATTTTACTGATGTAAACATTGAACAGATTGAACAGACTTGATTGTTGTAGGTAATTTATCCCATAATTGCGCTGCAATATATGATACAGTTTGCAAATCGTGGTGTGTCGTTATCACTCTTTTCCTCTGTATGGCGTTATCAGATTTAAGACTACAAAAAATTCGAAATTTGAAAAGTGGTCCAAGTGTATGACCAGTTTACACGTACGTCAGAAGTGTCGAAAAGTTCGAATTACGGGTCTGAAAAATCAGTTTGGATTATGGTGGTTATATTCGAATTTTGGAAAAGAGTTTCCTGAAGAAATCACGGTGACTTTTGCATTTGATCGACCTATGGAGGTTTTCGAATTACGGGGATTCGAATTAGAGAGATTGTACCGTACATACCATACAATAAAATAATCTTTGGTCGGCGATATCTACTTCGTCGTCAACATCCCATACTTCCCATACATTTTTAAATTAGTTTTTCGAGCACTATAAAAAAGTACTACTTTCCATGTGCAATTCTGCGATTTTAATTTTTGTCAAGGGTAAGCACGGGTGAGGATGGGCGGTAATTAAAAAAATTATACGCTGGTAGTTGTGTTTACATTTGTCGTGCACCGACATTCAGATTTCACGTTTTTCTTAGAATAGAGATGGTGGGAAATGATCTGATGGAGATGCAGCATTGAGATTGACGGGGTTTTTTTTATAAGAAATCTTTGACGAAAGTCCTCATATTTTTTATAGAGCCTCCATTGATGATTTTTAAGCAATGAAAATTCAGATATTCAAAAAATCTGTTTTTTCCCCACGAAAGTCATTAATAATATTCTCACCTTTTTTTATAAGTCTAAAACAAATATAATATCCTGTAAGTATTTTATTTGATAAGCAGGTTACAAAATATGCTACTATATTCAACACCTTGCCAGCTGCAGCAAAATCTGAATTATACTTAGCTAATTTTAAACGATTTATTAGAACACACAATTTTTAGCTTCTTTTAACTTATTTTCATTACAGTAGTACAGTATTTATCCAACATTTCTTTCTTGTCATCTGCTTTCTTATCACTTGTTGTACTCTTTGGATACATACTGCACTTTAACGCTTCTCTACACCTTTCTTCGCATTTCCTAACCCTATCCTAATTTCTATGTCAATGTTTACATAGCTTGTCGGACTGGGATTTATTTTTATTTTGAATTTATTTACCTTCTGCCTAGTTTTTGAGTATTAGCTATTGATTTTATGTTTCTTCTAAAGAACAGAATACCTAATCTGAATAAGGGGCCAGTCAAATATCGATTTGGTGCATATCTTGCGTCTTTCTGATCTTAAAAATCTTACACCGTGGTGTCCTTCACACGTCATAAGTTAAATTTCATACAAAATCGATAAACAAAAAATTTGTTTGCATTAGAAGGAGCCAAATCTCCACTTATATGCAGTTGAAAATCCAGGGAATTAGAATATGCCCTACTGTTTTGAATGTAAACACACAATTTTAAAATGGTGGGTTAACTCCCAAATGGTCTATTGCATCCCTGTGCACTTTGACTATACCCATCTTCTGTTTGAAAAAACCCCTCCTGTTTGCTGTATTCTTGTTGTAGGGTAATTAGTGGTAAAGAAAAGAAATATTGTCTCTAGTGTTTCCTTTGGGACTATTATGGCACATGGTTTTTCGTTATTCCACTGTTCCGTGTTTTATCTCTAAATTGTTTTGAAAATTTCGCATGACAAAAAATAATAATACGGACGAGTTCTTCCATTCCTTTTTTCCTCTGTTTATCTAATCTTCCAGAAATGTTTTTATATTTTTATTACTAATGTTGTTTTGATATTGTATTTCATATCTTACATCCTTTTGAACGTAAATTAGGTTTCCTTTTTCATTTATTGGATACTAAAGTTGTTGTGTTGAGCATATATGAAACTACCTTATATATATATATATATATTGTTTAACAAAATATTTATTGCAGGACGAAGGTCTGCCCTACCGAATATTTAGTGGTCATAATTACAAATATATGTAATTCTATTATAATTATCACTCAAATTTTGTTTATAGCTGGATAAATAATACTGCAGTGTTATTACATGATTTGGTAGAAAATGTTCAATGGAAGAAGAAGAGTTGAAATGCGAGAATACAGAAGTAAACGAATGTCAGGTGATAAGACTTTTTTCTATTGATGAATCTCATGTTTATACATTTTTGGTTTTTAACCACTTTCATACCAATCTTCAGAATTTAGCCTTAAAAATAAGGGAATAAATGCACTTAATTAAAAAATAGGTAATAATTAACTGGGGACCGCCCATAATCCATTTTCTGGTTTTAAGTGTCTTTTTTGACATTCCTGCAAAAATCATCCTTGCTTTAAAGCTTGCACTTTAATTGCTTCCAATGAATATCAAATAAAAGTATTATTTACCAATAGGATATAGATGTTTACATGCTTTTGGACCCTATTTACACCATCAAATTTTTGCTAGACTCCTTGGAGATTCTCCTGTTTTGAATTCTTTATTATAAACTTATGGCAAAAATTGTGTATGGTGCACAGAAAGTCATCATCACATCATATTCATTTTAAATCAAAGATTTATTCCATTTTTTAAAATTTCTTACCTATTCTAACAACTTTGTCAGTTCACATTAATCCTACATCCTTTTTAAAACTAGAGTAGTGACTGGAGTAGAGTAGTCTTTGTGATTATAAGAAACAATTGGTGTTATGTCTGCATAAAAGTTTGGCAGTTGGTTTAGCTGCTTGCTACTTGAACAATTGTTCTTGATTTCTTGTTTTGATCTGATCACATTTCGTGTGATATGTTGAAACAGTGAAATACCAGTACCCAGTCTTTGCCTTCTGAGATCACACACGCACATGCTGTCACATACCCAAAATGATCAAGGAGAGCTTTTAATCACAAGCGCAAATGATCTCTCTTGAATAAACTTTGTTTTGCATACTCTTTCATGAAGATTCTAGCACGTGATTGAGTATTGGCGTAGGTGCGCGATGTATTTTTTGAACGAAAATAAATTGCGTGATAACTCAATTTATACATTCTATTATCCAAGCAGGTAACTTTTATTTAAATATAATTTAATTAAATCAATTTTTTTCTTTTTTCTTATTTTTCATTCATTGATTCATTGATTCACAAATTCTATTTTTGTGAAGACCAGTCCTCTCTTGCATTGATGCTCAGTTCTTGTGTTTGGGGTTCACAAGTATAAATGTCCCTCCTTGTCTGTTATAAATTGTGTAGAAACCTATTAGTACAACAACATCCTCAGTCCTTAACTTTCTCGCCTGCTTTATCCGTTCTCGTGATAATATTTCTTCTTGTGTAGGAGGAGGAGCTACCATTCCCAAGGGTAAACTCTTGCATATGAGATGTAGAGACCAACAATAAACAACATTTTGATAATACTTTTTTCTGATCTTCGCATGGATCAACATGGCAAGATAAAAACGTAATGGTGATTCCCTAGTTTTCATACCACAAGAAAATTTGTGGATATATCGACCAAGTATGTTAACTTAACAGCAAACACATCTTTTATTTCTTTATTACTTTTATTTCATCTTTTAATTTACATATCCCAGCTAAACATTTCTATTTATTAACAAAAACAAGCTGAAATTCACATTTCATTGGGGTGTTCTTAAGACCTGAGATCAATAGACGTTGTTTTTGGTCTCTATTATTCCAATTTCCCTTAGCGCAGTTAAAAGCAATCAACGAGGTGGAACATGGTAACTAGGCCTTAATCGGTGTTTACGCAGATATTCGGGAAAGGTCTATTGGTCTTTTATCAAATTTTATTAATTATGTGTGGTTCCTCTCTCTGTAAAAACGATCCTGTGCTGATGCTTGGAAAAAACCCCGGAAAAACATTCATTGTGCGAGGATCACTTCGAGGTGGCAATGATTTGATGAAAGCATGGAACTAAATAGGCAACTATCAAGTAACTGTAGGTGAGAAAATGTGTTTTGCAAATGATCATCACAGGAAAATTCTTGGACACTACATTCAACCTCAATTCCAGGTTTTCTTTTCCTATTCTATAAAAAATGATGAAAACAAAAGAAGTCTTGATCGAGCTTGTGCAATTGCTTGAAATTATAATTGCACCAACATTCTTCTAACGTGGACATTACAAAGCAGTATTTACATACTCAACAAGTTATCTGTCTTACATTTCACTTTGCACCCAATGCCACTGTCTGTCTCATATATTGCTTCACCACTTGAATCAGCTTCTAAAACTGGATTTAACTTTTTTCTTGGTTCAAAGAAGCACTGTCTCCCTACCAAAGCAAAGTAAAATGATGATAAAGACATCATGTCCATCCACACATTGCAAATAGATCTTTCTTGAACAATTTTCATATCGGATATGCGTTGTGCAATATGTTTTAACCACCCCCATTCTGGTTTTTATTATTCGTTTATTTGAACAAACTTTTCTGAGCTGGTTGCTACTGGCACTTCTGATGTATCAATAGCATTAGAAGGTCTTATAAGTCAATGTTGATAAATCGATTCTATGAGATACAGAGATTTTGGATTTGTTTACGTTAGAGAAGGATTATCAACTTGTATTTTTAATGGCTGCAAGAATAGAATGAAGAACTTTAATCAAAGCATGTCTTGTTTGCCTACTACATGATAATGCATTATGCTTCTATATAATGTACTTATTTGTGAAAATTTAATAATACTAAAAGTGATCAAGACACATTTATTCCGATTGATATACATTTCAAACAAAAGTCGCCCAAAATGAAATTATTGTTATTATTAACAATAATTTTTCTTTCAATTTCAATTTCAATTCTTTCAATTTCAATAAATTTTGCAATTCTTCCATTGTTTATAAAATCCTACTCCTTGATTCTTGAGTTTCAATCCGTTGAAGTTTTTTCCCTGTTTATTTTCAGACCCAATTCTTTTATTATATTTTGTTCAGATTTGTATTATATCATTGATTTTGAAGAAATTTTTTTTTCATTGAAGACCCATTCCGGTCTGTAGAGTACACAAGATGAGAAATCTAGTGATGGGTCTAAGTGAAATTTCAATTCTCATATGATGAAGATCTCCTGTGCAAAGTTTCATGCTTGTTGCTCTTGATTCACAATTTTTGCAGATATATACAGTACTTCTTGTAAAAAACGTGTATATGGGTTTCTTGACTCAAATAAATCATTGTCTAAACAACACTGCCAAAACCTTGCTAAACATCTCTCAGAAAATTATGGACAACCTTGACCAAGGTAACTATACTTGTGATATATTTACAGTCTTACAAAAGGCATTTGACACTGTCAACCACAATATTCTATTAAATAAATTATTTCATTATGGATTTCTTGGAACTTCTCTCACTCTATTTAGGTTTTAACTCTCAAATCGGAAACAGTTTTCCTCTTTCAATGGAGTAAATTCTGAATATAGGGTTATCAAAATTGTTTATTTCCTTCACCTTGTCTTCCGTTTGAAGCTGTTTTAAATATATGCTTGACCAATATTATTATGTTGATACCATGTCTTATAGAGGATACGGGCAGCATTTGAAAGAGTTGAAAGATGTTTCCAAAACAGTTGTTACGAAAGGGTAAGTAAATTTTTATTACTGTCACGCTTACCACTATAATTACTCAGCCGGCCTTAAGCCGTATTGAAATCGAGTATTGAGTATTGAAATCCCCTGTTTCTGTTGGCTCTTTTCAGACTAGTATTATCACCTTTCCAGGTTACAAGTACATTCTTGAAGTGAAATTGAAAATGGTTTGAATTTTTTCCCACCGTCACTGATCTAGTTGGGAATATGTTGATACATTTTATATTGCTTATATGCACTATTTTTGCGTAGAGAAGAATTATGGCTTTCCTTACATGTCTAGCCTATAAATAACTCGCTATGGTCTATACACTTTGGTCGCTTTTTTCATATTGGCTTGTTACAGGATCTGATAACACATTTGGCCAATCATTCGTAATTATGTCAACTCATTTGTATGGTTCCTAATCTCTTTTTGATAGATATGAAAAAATTGACTAAAGTGTATAGGCCATAGCGAGTTAGTGACGGTCTATATTTAAGGCTATACATGACATTCCAAATTAAACTTAAAAATTTTGGATGAAGCTTTCAATAAAATATAGTGTGATACAAGAATATCCTAAAAAAAAATAGTTTTAATATTTTTGTTTCATGCTTCCACCAAGGATGGAAAGTATGTCTATATTTTCATTCTTGATATTGAATGACTTGTCTTTTAAAGCATTCATAGTATATAAAGATATATTTGAAACAAGAGAGAAACTTATTGGAAATTTATGGTCCTATTTCATAAATTAAAAAATTCCTTACATGAATAGCTATATATACACGTTTGTGCAGATAAAATTTTGTGGTTATCATTGCTTTCCAGTATTTTCTTAGTTTTGATAGAAAGTTAGACAGTTTTTTCAATGAATCCTTCTTACTCTCCTACTTCAGCTTTGTCTTTTCAACAAATGATCTAAAGCACCCTCTTATGTAACCTCTTTTGTTGAGAAAGCAAGAGGAAAATGTTAATGTTTCTCCTTGAACAGACAAATTTAACCAGACACTGTATATACAAATTAAAATCCACACAAAGTTTTCTCCCTGTAAAGCATTATAATAGTATGGCCTGAAATGCACCTTATGGACACGTTCCATGTAGGATATATAAGCCATTTACAATTTGTCAAAATGTCATACTTTTTCAGTATTATTCAGTAAAAAAGTATTTTATAGTATTTTTCAGCACATCCACAAAATAAAATGCTACAAACAAAAAAGTTACTCAATTTCTTTATTATAAGGTGCTTAGAAAACTTGTTTTATCCTGGGCATATTCAGGAAGGGCAGTTGTTTGGTAGTGGTTGCTAAAGTTACAGCTACAGTAGATTTTTTAGTTCCAATTAAAATGACAGATCATAAGACTTTTTTTCTGATTCAACATGTTCTCCATCAAAGGATTTGAATCATTCGGATTGAAATTTGGTGGGTGAGTTCATGTCTATTAAGGATGTTTTTTTTACTGGCTTTACAGTGGCAAAAGATAGGTGGAAAAGTTTTTTAAAGTCACTTCACATTTATTCAATTTCCACATGTTTGTTTTATTTGACATCATGATGATCTTGGCTCATGACCATGAACAATAACAACAGGTGAGAGACAAGAAAAGGAATTGTTGTTTTGTTTGATCTTCATAAAAGTAGCATATGAATTATCGTTGGTCATAATAAGTTACTATTGCTTTGATAGAAGTAACTGAAAGTTCTGCATCGGTAATGATGATATCAGCATGAGGTGGTACCTCCGGTGGTATTTATAACAACACATTGTCTTTAAAAGTTAACTCAGTGAAAGTCGTGTTACTACGTAGTCTTGTAATCTTAATGTTTACATTCATGCACACTTCATGCGATGATGTTGGAGTGGTTTTAAATAAAGAATTCTTAAATCTCTTGATCAACCAAACAAATTTTAAAAATACCGGGGGAAAATATGACTAAATTGAAATTGAACTAAATTGAAACAATTTTGTTATTGATAAATTTGTATAAATTTAAATAAATTTTAATAAATTTAACAGCCTTTTCGGCAGTGTCGGTGTTAGTGCATTTATCATCATCATTCTGACAATTTTGTTACTTTAAAAGCTAGCAGCTCCTGACGACTCATTGACCAGCTTAACCACCAACAGACGTTTCTGATTAAACAAAAAATAGAAGTTTTATTTGAATTATCTGCTGAATTGCTGCTTATGGACACGTTTTGTAAGTTTTTTGTTAATAAAATCGTAAAACTCGGTTTTTGTGTATTATAATCAGAAAATTATTTTTATGTATGGTCAAATCCTCCATTGGCATTTAGCAGACTCTTAAGTTACATGGACTATATTTAAATCTTTGTATACTAATACTAAATCTTGCTTTTTTCTAACCTAACTTTGGAAGAACAAAAGTCAGGAAAATTTTCTCGGAAAATTTGTCAATGGACTTCTGTTTATGTTTTTTTCTGTATTAATACAAGGCACTCCTGCTTATTTTTTAATTGTCTTACAAAGTGATTACGGTTAGGAAGACATGACATAGGATCTAAGAAAGAGAATTTGATGAAAAGAAACATTTGTTTACATTTTTTATGACAAAGTAATAATAACTAGATGCCCATATGTGCAAAGGATTTCTGCTTATACCAGCTAATCATATGACTCTTAAATCAACCAACTATTGATATAACACAAAATATTTATTCAAATGGTTTAGTGATTTATGACAAACATAGAAATGAAAACATTAGGAACAGCTTTTGGCTAACAAATGTTTTATATCTACCTTTTTATTACGAACACGTTGAGATGTTTCATATGCTAAAGTATGTTGTAAACAAAATAAAATATGAAAACATATGACACTCAGTATCAGCATCAGCATAAAAAAATTGAAAGAAGATAAAAAATAAAATAAAAACTAATCAAGCAAGAAAATTTAATAATGATAGTTTTTCTAATGATAGTAATCATGGTTTTGTTAAGTGTAAAGGTACATTTTCGATGAACAGAAAAGTCTTGGCTAAGATAGTACGAATAAGAACATAACTCTCTTCAGTTCTCAATAAAATTGTTTCAGCTTTATTCAAAAATCTCTGAGCATATAACCACTATATATGTGTTATGAACATAAATTAAAGTCTATAATTAATATTTGTAGAACAATTACAAAGTGGATTCAGTTGGATCATTCAAATAATTTCTTGAATCAAAACAAACACTTGTGTGTACACTCATGAATAAAATAATTGTCAGAAATGCAAAAGTAATGAATAATGAAAC
Source organism: Turritopsis rubra (assembly GCA_039566895.2). NCBI lineage: Eukaryota > Metazoa > Cnidaria > Hydrozoa > Anthoathecata > Oceaniidae > Turritopsis > Turritopsis rubra. The sequence continues at coordinate 8,581,576 of CM077631.1, read as the reverse complement.
AAATTGAAACTAATTATGCAGATTTTAAATAATGAGCCAATCAGTTCAAAGGTTTGATTTTTTACGTTTTAATTTATGAAATTCCAAATGAAATCCCTATAAAATTTGACTGACATAAAAAAAATAATTGGCAGACACAGTTTTTAAATACAATGCAAGAGGAACATATATTTTTGAAAATGTAAATATTAACAATTTTATGTAAATGTAATTTTACTTTTGAGGTCAGATTTCCAAAAACACAAACTTTTTGGAAATTTTAATTTTAACCCATCATTTAAAGCAGGCTTAGAACTTTTTAAAAATATATACTTTCATTACATAATTATTTTTAGTTGTGAAAATATTAAGCATCAAAGAAAAAGTGTGGCGACTCTTTATAGTAACCTTTATAGTAACCAGTTCCATAAACCAGTTCCATTATTACTTGAAGTAAAAATATCGTTGATGTTAATATTACATGGTGATAACGATCTGGAACCTCTCAAGCATAGTACATCTGATCTCAAGCATAGTACATCTGATTGTACGCAGAATACAGAGATCTTTTGTCCTAGCATGATTCTGTATTGAGGGAAGTTACGTTTTGTTAAAATTTTGTAGCCCAATCTTTTAAGGAAGATTTCCGCTTCTTCTCTACATGGGCCTAATGCAGCAATGTCAAGACGTGCTTCATATTGTATGTTCATTGATCTTGTTAACTCTTTTCCAGTCAGCTTCAGCAGACTTGGATCTGTTGATATGTCCTTGCACACCTCCGAGATGAGTCTAGCAATCAAGTCTCTCAATTTCTCATGTCTTGTGAATAAAACCAACTTTCAGGCATGAGAGCGTATGATCTACAGAGAATGACTTTCCACATTCAAATAATGGTTAGGATATATTTTGAGGAAGAGGGCATCTTGAAATTCTTGTTTATTGGAAGAGGAATTGTTGTGAACAGAGGATGTTGCTTCTGTTAGCTATATTCCGAAAGATAATTGCTTGATGGGTAGTAGCATACGAGTGTTATTTTATTCAGGTGATATTTCACAATTTTTAAATATTTGTATCCGAGATTTTAATATTGAAAATTATAAATCTGTTCACACAAGTCTGAATGTTTCTTTGGTTGACTATAAAGTCGGAAAGTGGAAGGAATTAAGAATTGTTTAGGATTCAGAAGTTGAAAAAAAGAACAGCTTTTTATTTGATTTCAGCTAATAAGATAGATTGTATGTGTTTATTGTTTTCTGTATCAGGATGTTTGAGGGAGTTAGAACTGTGACATCATTATCAAGATGTTAGTCAAATTTGCCAACTGTATCTCAGCCACTTAATTCGCATGCATTTTTTTCATTCAGATCTTTGAGCTCAATGATATTAGAGCTTGTTTAAGTGTATAATTATTGCATTAACTGGTGCCGCTTGGGGCCACATTGGCATAAAATGACTTCAGTAAAATCTTTACATTAAATCTCTGTAATAATGTGACATAAATATGTATATAATAACATTTCTAACACGCTTCTATTCGATTTGTTTGGTCACAAGAAGGGAGAAACAATCACTGAGAAATGAATTGATGAAAGAGTTTCGGATAGAGCTGCACTGTGTTTATCGCCTTACTATGAAATGGTCATATAGCTTGTAAAAACCTTGAACATTGAACGTTGAGAAAATTTTGATGAACTTTCGAACAGAAAATTATTGTATTGCATTTTCCTCCGGGGAAAACGCCTTTTGATGTCTTCTTTACAATACAACATTCCATGAAGTAATAAAAAGCTTACGATGGAGCTACACAGATTCTCTTATTGTGATGGGAAATTCTCTCTATACTAATATGGGAAAAACATAACCAAGTATCCCTTGACAAGCTTTCTGAGATAATTTTTATTTCCTCCCAGAAAACCTTCATTTCTTCATTTCTGTTATTATTTTTAGGTTAGGTAAGAAAAAAGCAAGATTTCATATTTGTTGTCTGTGCGTTCTATAAATCTTTGAACATTGCAATTTTAGTAGCCAGTAAGGGAAGTTGCTATTTCCTGTTAGTTCATTTCTACAACATCTGAGATTTCTAAATGGGTCAACTAGCACTGAAAAATGGGGGGAATAGCATTTTTTCAGCATTTATCAAACATATATATACTTATTACGATATGGCACAGTATAGCTTGTAAAAACATTTTATGGAGGAAAACCCTATACTAGTTCTTATCTAATAAAAATTCAAATTCTTTAGGTACATCAATTTTTGCTGCATACCAGATCATGCCACTTACTTTCTTGTAAGTGCAAAGAAATGTTGCGAAAGGTATGTTGATAATTCTTATTATTCTGGTGCTGCAAACCTTTATCGAATTTTTATGGAGCAAAGAAATCCTTTAATACCAGTTTTTTTCTTCTTTTCTATAATACTGTCCTAACATAGTGTGATCCATCCTATGCCCACATCATTGCTGTGAAAGAAAATAACAAATCAATATTTTCTTGACAACCAGTTTTATATCTTTTGACTTGGCTTTAATTAATACATTTTATTTAAATATAACTTTCAACTTTTGAAGCCAGTTGTCAATTTTTTATAATGTTTATAATAATGTATAAGTAACCAGTTTACTCAACACTCAGTTATTAAGGTGACTGTCTTTGAGCATGGATTTTTAAAATACCTGTAACCTTTGATTTCTCACTTAGTGGAGGATCTTAACATTTTCTTTCAGCTGACAAAAAAAGTTTCAAAAAAAATTCAAATTTTAAAGATCAGTAAAATGTGAAGCTGCTCATTTGAGCATCATTTACCAAACTACAGAACTTTGCCATATAATTTTTGTTATGCTGTAATCAGGGTATGTTTATCTAAAATAGTTTTTTAGTTATTATTTTTTTTATTATTATTATTCAATTTAAATACAAATTGTTCTTCTCCTTTAACAAAAAATTAAATTGAAAATGACTAAGAATAAATTATTAAAAATAAAATAAAAACGATAAAAACCTGAAGGTGCTACCGAAAAAGAGGAAGGTGATTGAATAGAATAGAAACGAAAATGGAAACTGTGAAATTGAATGGAATTGAAGTTGCAAAATTGCAAAGAAAAGAAAGAAATTGAGATGGCAAATAACATGTAGCACACCTAGGAATGAGAACAAATTAAAGTAAGGTAGTATAAATTAAAATATTTAGTTGTCATAATATTTATAATTTAAATGGTTGAAATAAAAAAAAAATAAAAAAATAAGATTTGTTAAACAAGAAATAAAAAAGAATCTAGGAATGGACGAAATAGACCTAGTGGGAACATCAAAACTAAAGCCCTGAAAAATTTAAGTGAAAAAAGTATAGCAGACTAGGATCTTAAATATTAAAATTAGATGAACGAGTATTGGTGAAAGATCATGAGAGGAAAAAAAGTTAAACAATAAAAAAAAAGAAAGCTGTAGCTAAGGCTATAAAATGTTCTAGCCTCGTTCTTAAATGTCACAAGTTTTAATATTCTCAGGAAGATCAATATTACATTGAGCTTGATCTTCAAAGGTACCATGACAAGCAGCTCTTTGGAAGCTGAACGTAAATTTCTTCTTGATACTACAAATTTGACATTTAGATAGACAGGATGGCTTTTGTCTATTTATGATTCGTGGACAAGCTTGACAGTATTGAAGTCAGTATACCCCCTCAAAGGTAGCCAGTTAAGCTTGGTGATATTGTGTTACATAGCGTGAGTTAACATATCCAGCAGTTATGTTTTGGGTTTTTTGTATCCGATCAGTCAGATAGATTGGCAGCTAAGAGAAAACAACATTGCAGTAGTTCACTTTTGGTAGAATCATAGTCTCAGCTAAGGTCTTCCATACATGGAAAGGTGTGAATCTGCTAAACTTCCGTAAAGCATATAGGGTCCCTTGAGAGGATCTGATGATGTTATTAATATGGGAAACGATGCATAATTTCGATCAAACTGGACACCGAGTAATTTGACACTTTTCTTTTGCTCAACAGAACAGTGAAAAAGATAGCTTTGATTGTAATTAATTTGACAAAGGTGTTTTTAATGGAAAATAATGAACTGAAGTTTATCACTATTGAATAACAGGTTACTATCCTTTGACCAGAGCAACAGCGTTTCTATGTCATCTTCCATTTCTTTGATGGTGTAAGAAAAGTTCTGAAATTTGCAATGTTGAAATAAAGTGGTGTCATCTGCTTATTGAATAGTAGCAGATTCTTTTTGATTTGATAACTCTACAACATAAAGATTGAATAGGACAGAGCCTATTATACAGCTACCATAGTACATTGGTTTTACAGATGATTTCTTATCCTCGATTTGAACATATTGACAACAATCTTTCAGATAATTTTACAAGATATAAATGGTGTCACTTGAAAAATTCATATCACATAATTTTAGCTGAAGATTATTATCAATAGTATCAAATGCTTAAGAATATTTGATAAGTATTGAAAGAGTGATTTCGCTTTTTGACACATCTTTTTTCATTACATCATGAAGCTTTAACAGTAAAGTAGCTGTGGTATGTCCTTTACGAAAAGCAGACAGTGGTTCATTGTAAAGTTGGTTTTCTAAAATAATCTTACAGAGCTGATTCAAGATTACCTATTTTGTAAGCTTTTGATAATATAGAACGGTAGTCTTTTGTTTCAATAGGTGAGTCAATTTTAGGTATTGAGGATACTCTTGCAATCTTCCATTGTTTGCGATTGATACAAGAGTTTATAATATGGACCAGTGGTGATGTTATATATTCTGCAGCAGGTTTAATAAAGCACACTGGAATGTTTTCAGTTGTTCGGTTGTTCTTCAGGTCTGTTATGATTTTGTAGACTTTCTCATAAGTAGTATGGTTAATTCTGAATGATGTTTCCTTATCTTGAGTTGGAAGGCCTGGCAATTTGCTTTCAGTGTTTTTCCTTACCAGTAAGATTTGTAGCAAGATTGCTAAAATATTCATTAATTTCTGCTGGATGGTGTTTGATACGACTTGACTATTTATGATACAATTGATTGTATTACAAACAACTTTTGGATCTACATGAAAGAGCTTTTTTGAAAAATGAATTTTTTGGCTTTTTGAGATTGTGTCTATATAGAGTTCATTTTTTTGTTGGTACTTAGTTTTCAGATTAGGATCTTCTGATCCCTTTTGACGGGCAACTTCAAGCTCGTTACGATAAAACGCTATCTTGCACAATCTATCAATTGTGCGATAGGACACAAGTCAATTTTACACGTTTGAGGGAAGCATGACGGTCAATAAAGTTAAGAATTAGTTGGCCCAATGTACTTACCTGGTCATCAGGCGAAAACAGCACTAAATGGTACCTGTGAAATGTCTTCTGTATATATTTTCATATGGCAATGTTTCTCATCACGTATTAATTTATAATGTGGCTCATAATGTTCTTTTTTAATATTTATCAAAACGTAAGGTGTATCATGATCACTTATTTCATCAGTAGCAAGATATTTTGCCAGGAATGTTGGTAATAATGTGGTCAATAAGAGTTTTGCTAAAAGTGATCAGAATAAAATAATCATAGCAAATTGTGCATAAAAACAGCAGAGGATGACATTGACATTTGGTCAACATGTATTATAATTTTTTTTGGATAGACTTAAGAGAAAACTTGCGGAACAGGATGAAGATTTGGATAGATAATTCACAAAAAAGATGCCAAGATGTTGATGATGATTTCAAAATTATGATCATTATGATTATGATTATTATCTACTGAAATGCCCATCCAATCATCCCTTACTCTTAATAGATTGGCACACGGTTGTTCTTATTTAACAATTGGAGACTTGTTTGGTGTTTCCATTTTATTACCAGAAAACACTTTTAATAACGTCACACATGTTTTAGTAGTGACAATGTACAACAAGTATGTTAGAATGCCAAGCTTAAGTGTCGAATGGAAACATCAATTTCGCAGTTCTGTAGAGAATTATGAGTTTAAATGCGTTGGTGCATTGGATGGATTTCATATGTACATTATTTGAAAGTTAACATCTTACTTCAACTTCAAAAAAACATGTGCTTGTATCAAGATATTTCAAGTGGAAAGTATGTCATAATGGCAGTTATAATGCTCCATAATCTGTGCATATCACAAAATGATCCTTGTGAACCTTGATGGTATTTGGAAGTTAAAAAGTTGGACCTTATATGAAAAAAACACCCCGTGGAGAAGACAAGAACTTGTCTGATGTTAATCGAATGAAAATTTCTAATTGGTTATGGAACATGTAACTGAGTCGTAAACATTTTAAAGACAAAAAATTGTTGAATACTGTATGATACACATAATTTTCGTGAGTTTGTTTTATTGTTGAAAAAAACAAAACAATAAAGTGAAGGCTGTTGTATATTAACAAAACCACTAAAGATATTATCAAAACATTTGAAGTTTCAGTTTTTAAATATTCGAACTACCTTTGTGTCAAATTATCGGAGAGTTGCCTCATGTTATAATCTTCTTGGTGGCTGGTGTTGAATAAGAATTATTATTTTTCAATTAGAATTCAATTATTTGATAAGAATTACTAGGAGTGCCATGGTTGTGTGCTAAAGATGAGATTGATGAAGATGAGGGAGGGATACCAAAACAGTAATTCGTTGCACTTGAAGGGTGTAGTTGATTCATCATCCCGTGTGGAAGCCAGTTGTTAGGAGCAGGTGCTGCCATGGCATATCTGCATATCTGCAAGTTTCAGCTGGTGCTGGTAATTCTTTTCAGCCTCATCTTTTTTATAATGTAAGAACATTTCGATCCTCATTTAGTCCGCTTTGATGCTCATTCTGTGCTTCTTCATTTGAGAAGATGCCATTTGCTCAACGCTATTGGCCAAATGACTAAGTGTTTGTTGCTGAGAACGCCTGTCTGTCATGACGATGTTTTTCATCACTCAAACTAGCATCTTCATCATTAGGCATTTTGTTTTCTAAGATTTTCTTGGCATCAATACCATCATCGATAATATAAGTTACTTCAGCAGATCCAGCAGCAAGTTTAAGTTCTTCATTAGTTTCAGCAAATATTTCATTGATATGCCCATACCACTTCGGCTCTTTTTTCAGGTACCAGACCACTACCATTTTTAACACGATCGCTAATTCTTTGCCATTCAGTTTTCAGGTTGCCGTATTTTTTTCCATAGTTTGTCTATGCTAATATCTTATGGCTCATACTTTTTTATTGTACCATCTTTATTAGCAAAATGTTTAAGTTTGTTCCATTATCTTTTTCTTCAATGCAGCATCAAGAAACTTCTTAATGTGCATGAAAATTTTGTTGTTCAAACGCCCTTTCAATGCCAGCTTTTCTAATGTGATAGTGAAACTTCTAAGCACAATTGTAAACTGTTCCAACTCTTAATCAGTCCATTTTGTGTTTCGTACCTTTTTTTCGCCTCTTGAAGTCCTCTTATCCTCAAAACGTTGTTTCTGACACATAAATAAAGTAGTCTCAATTTTTATGCGCATGACTGCTTTACAGAAAACATCTGTATTAGCTTCAAACATTTTTTTCTAGATGAATGAAAAAGCGAAAATTTTTAACGTGTAATGATAATTTGTTTGCCTGCAACCATGTAATCACTTTTTTAATTCTTCATTGATGTCATTAAAAAGTTTCGGAATGTCATTATCTGAAAGGAACAGGTTTGTATTTTGATAAAAAGATAAAATTGATAATTTTGCCTTCGTTTGAAATGTCACATGTTAGAAACTTTTTGAAATTGCAAGCTATAATAGCGATTATATAAAAATTTCAAAATGTTTAAAAAAACCAAAGGAGTTTTTAGCAACTTAACAATATTTTTATAAGGAAGATCTGCTTGTGAGATTAAGTTGATTTTAGTGTATCATTTTATTTCGAGACTCAGTTATGGCCCAATTTGTTTGTTTGTTTGGGTTTCAGTGGTGTTTATGATTTATACAATTTTTTTTAAAGCTCCACCTCTTGTAGGGAATGAAAATTTTAAGTTATTTTAAGTTTTCAGACTTTGCATGTTTTTGATAGTCTGTTTCTTTTTATGTATTTCATGTCATCATAAGAACCAGCCCGAAGTTGTAATTGGACGTTGCAATTATCCTAGAGATAAGTTACAAATAACAAAAAATTGTCCTTTCCAATAATTTTTATTTTAGGTTAACTTCCAACTCGCAGCTAACTTCAAACCATTTCCAAAGTTCAAAGATGAGCAACAATTGTTGATTCATGTCTACCATGCATCAAAGTGTTTATTTACTAACTGCATCTTGAAACATTGTGATGAAATTAAGTAAGTACATCACTGTTTTTTTTAAGATGTTTTGATTAGTTATTAGTTATTACTCACTGATAAACTGAAAATGTGTTCTTTCATTCCATTGTTCTGGAAAGCATTATTTTCAGAACTTGTTGATATTTCTAGTTTGTTCCATGTAAAGAGACATGAAATTTGTTATTAAGATTCAAACTTGCAAAAATATGTAACATCATTCATATGAAAAAGCGTACACACTTTTTAAGGTGTTATAAAATCCCTATGAATGTTACATTCACCAACATTTATGCATTGTGTGAGTTAAATCAATTGTTTAAAATTGTTGCATTTTGTGATAATTTTCCCAATAAGTGCTCTTTGTGTCTAACATCATTTTTTGAGACTAAAACTTCTTTAAACAGGCCTATTGAACGTATTTCAGCATATAGGCTAAATACACTATATGATTAATCATATATGATTTGTCATTTTGCGAAAAAATAGACAGAGCATTTTTAAAAATCATATGATTTTTACCCTCTATGATAAATCATGTATTATTTAAGTCGGACGGTGGTGTACTTTCTATGATTAATCATTAACCAATCAGATTTTTGCTAATTGAAAAGCAGCTAGTACAAGGAGATTTTTCATTGTGAAGTAAATACTGATTTCTCATTTTATGATTTCTCATTAATCGCTTGCTGCATGAAAAATAACAAGAGAATCTATTTGATTTTGTAACTTTCTTCCTGTTAGGTTTTATCTTGGATTTAATGGCCATAAATTGTATTATATTAAACAGTTATATTTTGTATTTATGGCCAATTGGAGCAATTTCAATTAACATAAACATTAAGTAAGTTCAAGTTTGCTTTAAAAGAACTTCACAATGTAAGAAGTCAAAATTTTTAAGAATCAACTGGAGAGTTTCTTAAGTGTATTAATTTCTGCAATATTACTTTTTGAAGTAATCATTTTATAGAGATGTGATAAAGGAGTATAACACTGAACTTTTATCTCAATGTTGTGGTAAAGTCAGATTTTCTGTAAGTATTGTTTATTTTCTTTACATAATCAGAGTGGTCACTTCCCCTGAAATACCGGGAATTTTTTTTACCCTTGGAATATTGTTTGGTTTACACATTATATATTCTTACAAACTTACTCTTTTTGGATATCATCAGATATAGGATTTCGGATTTCGGGTGCTTTGTTTGCTTTGTTTATAAACAGCAGACTCAAATATATGTGCTTTATAGGAAGACTTTATTTATAAAAAAACGTTTTAAAAGGTTTAATTTTGGAAAAAATAAAGATTTTTTTTAATCGTTATTAAACGAAGTGTTTTACAACTTTTTAAAAATGAATAATTGGATCGTATACCATGTGAAAAAGTCTTCCTTACCGATTTTGTGTTTCTGTACTCATTTTTTGTCAAATGCATTAGCTGAAGCTTTGGGGGAAAAGAAGAAGAAGAAGCATTAATTTCTTACAGACATATCTCCTGTTAATACTTATTTTTGTAATCTCAATGTTTGAACATTTAAAACTCCATCTTTGGAAGAAACATATTCTTTGACCCAATTGAGATGCTGTAAATCCCAGAAATTTAAGGATTGCCATTGCCTGCTATGTTTGTTTCTCTTTTTGTGCTGTTCATCTGACGTGAGTAATATCATTCTGATGCAATTGATAAGGTTGTTGCTTGTAAAGAAAGCATTTAATTGCCTTCGATATTGGTGTAAAAGATTGACTTGATCATTATTGTAACATTCAGGATATATCGAGAAAAAGGACGTCAATGTTTGTAAACAATACATCCTTCATGACTTGAAAGTCATCTATTAGCTGACTTATTTTTAAAGCACAAGTTTCACAAAGACAAACGATCAAAAGAGTCTGCCAGAATGACTAAAGGACTTCTCTGATTTGACTAAATACTTAATTATTTATCCTTGTTGCTGTCCAGCCCTATATTCATAGCATAATGTATTCTAATGCCATCATCTGTTGATGTTTACTGAAGTACAATGGAATGCACTCATTCCAACAGCTCAGATTGCAACATAAAATCATATTAGTCATAATTAACAGTGTGGTTGGTTTGAGGATAACTCTTAAGCTGCATTCATATATATGTATTTTTTTACATGAGGACTGAAAGTTCATTCATTCTGTAATGTTTATGTTAAAAAAATAGATAAATGAATTTGACCAAAAACATTAAAATTTATGTAAACTCAAAATTTTTGTTCATAAGCTTTGGAAATTAGCCTTTATGTAAAATTAAATATTCGAAAAAATACATAAATGTGACTGCGGCCTTAGAGTTATGGCTGGATTTACAATAAGGGTAATGGTTGTGGTTTGAGTTTTGGAATTTGATTATTGGCGTAATGGGGCAGTCAGAACATCAAGGTGTTGGACTTGAATTGATTATACATGATTATATACAATATCCAGATATTTTTGGACAGTATTTTCAGTGAAATAAACTTTTTTTTGGAATTTCCAGTTACATGGGAGTGATGTTTTTGAATAATAGTGTTAGGCCAAATTCACAAAGTGATGAATTTAAAGGAGAAAACAAATTTCCACTGAACTTCCTTATTACGTGAAAATAATAATGGTGTATTAATTAAAATGATTCGGAAAAAAATTGTGTGGGATTGTAGTCCCCTTTATTGGAAAGTAACAAAGAGTTTGAGCATAAAATTTTGCCATTAATTATTTCTTGCGTGAGTTTGAGTGGGATTAAATTAAATTTTATGAAAATAAACTAATGGAAACATTTTCTGCCGAAAAATATTTTTGTCCAAATTTAATGATTTGTCAAATATATTTCCTCTTGAAATATTTCCTCTTTGCTGAATTCTTTTTTGTTTTTTTTGTGTTTTTTTTGGCCAAGTTGAAGTTTTGTGTTGTTAATTTTAGGTAGTTTATTCCTATATTTCATCAGGAATTGTTCTAAGTCATCTAAGTTTGATCCATCTTTATTTTGTTATGGATTACAAGCCATATCTGAACAAATCAATGATTACTGAAAGAAATGTTTAAGCACCCGCCCCGCATTTCTGCTGCAGATACATACAAAGTCTGACACGTGAGCATGATGTAGTAGGACATTGCAACCAAGCTTTTGCTCAAAGTTTTCTAATGTTTTTCCCCGCTTTTTCTTTCTTATTTTATAAATTACAGTGGCAACTGATTTTTTGAATGCATGATGCAAATTCACTGGATTTGATTTCTCCTAGTTGTACAACTTGAATATGTAAACCTCAGAGGTCTTATAACTAAATTAAACTTGGATTGTCTAAATTGTGCTTTAATTATCTCTTAGACTATAGCTTTTGGTCAATGACTAGAACTTTTGTTTTAGTTGATATATCAAATTTGCAATGTTTTTGTCTCTATGCTTATCTTATAACATCTTTGATTTAAATTGTTTTTGTCCTTCTTTTAGTATTGTACAGATTATATTATGTACAAAAAATTATCATTTCTTTTAATCTCCTTTATTGATTAAGTCTTGCACCTAGTAAAAATGGAAAATACACCAAGGAAAACACCTGGAAATACCTGGAATTTGTTCCAGAAAATAAAGTGGCCACCCTGATTATACTTTCATTATTTTTATACATTATTCAAATCCTATTTTAACGGACAGACTGTTCAAGAGAAGTGAGCAATGGACTATTCATCATTTAAGAAAGTCCCAGTAGAAAAATAAAAACCAAAAACATTTCACTGATTACAATTTGAAAGTGTGATCTAGAATATCCTTACTAATTTCATGCTGGATATTAGGGATATTCCAAAAGAATATCATGGTTCATCTGAGTAATCATCTGTCACTCGTTAACCATTCAAAAGAGTGTCCGCTGAACTATATATAGCTCATCAGCTCATTAAACAAGTGCTCTTTCAATGTTTTGAAAACAGCATTGCTCAGCAATGTCATAACCCATGTGTGATTAAAAGATGCATGTTTTACTCATGTACTTCTCTTTTCATTCTGCTAACAGGACACAAGTTGGTTCAATGTAAACGATACTGTTGCAATATCAACTGATTACCATATTTTTTGTAATTATTACATTGCCAGTGGAGGATTTGGCCAAGTGTATTATCAGTGGCTGGAAAAAAATAACAGAGATGTTGCAATAGCAGTAAAAGTTACAACCAGTGATATTGCAAATGAATTGTTGATAGCATCTATAGGTCAACATAGTAACCTGGCTACTCCACAGCTGATTTTGGAAATGCCAGAGCAGGAAGTTCTTATATTTATGGAGAAAGCAGGTATGATATGTCATTCAATAGGAATTATAGCATAATTTTCATATGGAAGAGAACAATTTATCATAATCTCTTGTTCTCTTGATGTTGCTATTGATTTCTTGCTTTTTGGTCTGGTCATGGTTATGTTTCACCAAGTTCTCTTCATGTCTGTTGTTTAGCAAGAGAGCATGATAGTTTATTTGGATTTTTTTTCTTCACGGATGTACCTTTATTTCTTAGAGTGTACTTTATTCGACTATGTTGTAAGAAGTAACTCCTTACCAGTTCCTGTTGCAGTAATATTTATTAAGCAAATTCTAAGGGCCTTATCATTTCTTCATCATAATGAAATTGTGCATGGAGATGTTAAGGGTAAGTATCTGCTAAGCAACGTATTTTGCTTTTGTAATTTAAAACTAAAGGCAGCGATACACGATCAGATTGATCAGATCACATTAATCGAAATCGGGAAAGCTGATGGTGTGTCATGGCAAAATCAGTGTTGAAAATTCAACTTTCTATCTATCATGCTTAAGCATTCCTAACAAAAAACTGAACATGTATCACCTTCCCACTTCAGCTTAATTTTCTATTCGCAGTGTGGTTTCAAATTTATCTGATCAGATAAATCTGATCCTGTATCACAGCCTTAATGTTCACATGTCATAAAGTTAAACTGATGAACCAAAATAGTTAAGCCGGATTCACATTAACATACTTTCTGACTGAAACATAAAAATATGTTTGTTTATTCTTTTATGTTAACCGTAAATGATTGATTCAGCACCCCCTCTTAATTAAGCTCTTCAGGTGCCCCTCTCAAGAATGTATATGTGATACTCCAGGGAGCATGTCTGTTTTTCATTTTTCCTTCCAGTTTTTCCTTATTTTTCATACAGAATAATATGTGTTACTCTTTCCAGGTGAGAAAGTTATTACTGAATTCAAAAGCACATTCAAAAGCACATTCAGATAAAAAAATACTTTATTATAATTACGCATGTTCTATCCCTGTCACAATTTTATTTGACAGTATAAATATGTTTGCAGATCTTAATTGACGTAAACAATACGAACAAAAGACTTCTTTGGTGATTTCACTTTCTGGCATGATATTTACATCTCCCTTTATAAAAATTGTAACCAACCAACCAACCAGAGACAAAAGAAGGCCCTAAACATCCAACCATAAGCCTATATTCAACTGCTGTAAAGGCGAATAATGTCAGTCCTACTCTAGTTAACTGGTCTTTAAAATTTAGTTTTACTGAGTGACGGTGAATTTAGAGTTTTTTTAAAACCTTTTTACATTATTCAGACAAAAAAAATTGGGCGTGACTTAGTCAGAAAAAACTTTGGGCACTGTCACTGTCACGGCCAAATTTTTCATAGTTAATGTACTAAACGTTCAAAAATTCGTAAATAAATTAATATGTTAACGTTTACAACATTATGCAAGCAACAATAAAACGTTATTTCTTTACTGAATTAACGTTAAGAAAAAAATGTGAAACGTTAGATATGTTATAATGTTGTTTCATTTGTTATCAAAATCCTCATATAATGAAATGTGACGGATAATGTACACTGTAATGATTGGTTCATGATATGAACAAAGATTGATGATTATGATGACTGCATATGCCTAATATAAAATAAATTAGGACCATGATCAGTTATCAATCTGGTAGGTGCTAGTTTGCACCTTAAAATCTAGGGTATGCGCTACTGATAGAGGCCCACATCACCTGGATGCTGCAGCTGCTCTCAGACCAACCAGCCTTGATAAAGTAAAAGTGTGTTATATTCTGTTAGTTTTTTTATGTTAGGGCAGAGATTGTATATGAACATGTGTAATTTTTCCATAAGCAATTAATGTGAACTCTTAAGTTTAAAAATACATAAATGTGAATGCTGCTTAACAACATTAGAATTTTATTTCTAAGTTACTTTGCATTTAATTGTCTTTTTCATTCCTCAGATATATCTTTGGATATCTCTATCACCTTTCAGCATGATGCATCTACTTGATAGTGAATTTACTTCAGAAGTTTCATGTTTTTATTAAATCTTAATCACCTCTAATTGTTCATAGGTCAAAATATTGTACTTACAAATGGCATGCAAAAAGCACAGCTGATAGATTTCAGTGGTATTTCAAGGTTTAATGGAGATTCGCAAGTGAACTACACGCCTGGTTATGCCCCTACAGAGGTAACATAACATAAACAGCTGCTTTATTGGAGAGCCATTCTCATTTTGAAAAATAAATAAATACAATATAAATAAAAGCTTGCTTTAATAAATAATTATTATAAGATGTTTCAGGTTTTCAGTATGTGTGCCTTTTAAATATATTTGATTTCAAAACAAAAGTCTTGTAATGTAAAGAGAGAATGTACCATGGCTGATTTGGATAACTGTGACTTTATCTGAGACTCGCAGTTTAAGTCAGTATTTTTCTAAACACACATTTGCCTGTTATAACAAGCCATGTTTTTAAGCCAACTATCTTGTCTTGACAAGTTTTCACAGGTTTGAAAAAAATCTCAAATTGTTATAATAAATATAAAAAACAAATGCTATCTTACAAGAATAAGTTGGCATGACGATAAACGATAAGGAGCTTGTAAGTCGTACTATTGTAGAATTTTTCAGGTGTGTTTTCCAGACCAGAATGGTGAAGACAGGCAGTTGCTGTTATAATAAGCAGTCGTGTTTTACAGCAAGCTTAACTGTAAGTCTCAGATAAAGTCACAGTTGACTAAATCAGCCATAGTAAGAATCTTTATTAAGGGTTTCTCTACCAACTTTAATAATGTTTAGAGCTTAGAGGGAGAGTTTATGCGTGTTATTAGTTTTAATATACGTAATGAGAGTAAGAAGTATATTACACTTAAATGTGTTTTTCCCTACCTTGTGGAAATGCTGACTGTGACTCAACTGCCTCTTGAAAACCATGGCATTTCCATGAATGAGGAAACACTTTAGGCAGTCAGATTTGTTAAAGATTTTTGTCCTTAAAAGTGAAGGTGTGACTTCTGTAGTAATCCATAAAGCATTGTTTTGTGCAAGTGACAGCTTGTCTTGAAGACCAAAAAGAGTAAAAGATAAACAGTTGAAGGAAGGAAGCTTATAATGTGGAGATAAGCCAAATAGAGACATGGAAGAAAGGAACTAAGAAAGGAATTGAGATTGCTGAGTGTTGAGGTTGGCAATTCAGACTTTAATGAATGTAAAAATAAATTGTGAAAAGTTGGTTATCTTGTCCAAATAACATGAATGAATTACTGAATGCAAAAACAGTTATAACATGTGAGGAAACTAAATGAACTAAAAACAAGACCCTTATGACTGGAAGTTCATCACAAACTTAGACCTCCTCATGTGTGATTTGAAATTGGATAAACCTTCTCACTGAGGACAATATCATAGACCCATGACACAATGATTCTGAAGACAGATAGAATTGGGTCCAAAATGTTTTTCTTATGCTAGCACTTTGCAACAAAATTTCATTTTGGTATTTAGTACATGGGGATTTAAATAAGAATCGAATTCACATCATACAATAATTATTTGAATACGACATAATCTAAATTTTCAAATCCATAGTGTAATAAACACATTACAAAGAACTATGACTTGAAACAGTTGTAGCATTCAGGAACACTATTTTCTTCTTGAATTTCATGAACCCTATTTTCCACTGAATGGCAAAAGATAAGTAGTACCATGTTATAAAGCTTGAAAACTGATTAAAAAATTGTATGGGATGGCATGTTTATGACCAACCGTTACAGAGATATTGTCATTCAATGATTTTCAGTTGATGTGACAGTTCCCCCTGTTCCTAATCTTTCTTGTTACATTTAAAGATTTTCATGATGTGACAGTTCCCCCTGTTTCCAATCTTTCTTGTTACATTCAAAGATTTTCATGATGTGACAGTTCCCCCTGTTCCCAATCTTTCTTTCTTGTCTATTAGGACCCGGGACCAAAATTTATTACATCAGTTTTCACCATTGGTTATTGAGATATTTGCTTTTTTGGTATGCATATAATCTTTTGTGCGAACTTACATTGAACATCCAGACAAATAGAGCTCGATGACTACACTTACCAATAAAAAATAACCATTTGTATTCTTCAGCGATATAAGAGGCATGCAATGAGGCTGTGTACTTACCATAGTAGTATAATAAGATTAAAAGTGAAGAATGATTTGAATAATACATTATTGTGTATTCTCTCCATTTCTCATAATACTTAATGTGTATATTTAAGTTTTATTTTATTTTTGCTAGTTTGAAAACATTATTTCGGCCAAGTTTTACAAAAACAAACAACGAAAATGTTTTTATTTAGAACTGAAGAACAGATAACATGTTGTGAATGCCAATTATACTAAAGAAACTCTGTGTTAGGTGCCGTCGCTCATGAAGTTTGGTAAAATTCTGATTAGGCAGCTGCTGTAGTTGTAGTTTGGATCAGCCCCTGAACACATTGATCAAAAATCCATACCCCATTTCCCCACATATAGTGATACGTTCAAGCCAATGGCCCCCCCACTGCCATTTTTCATTTCAGGAAAGTAAAAGGAAATTGAATATATTGTATGAAACAGGGTTTTTTAAAGCAAAGAAACCTTTAATCATTAAAATGAATCTGAACTGTGTTGGTGAAAGCAGGTTTTTCTCTTCCAGAAATTCGGATGTTGATGCTCACATTTTTCAAATATCTTTGAACAGATGGGCAACACTGTAATTGGTCGATAATTGTCCAGTTCTTGTTTTAGTCCAGACTTGTAGATTGGTGTGACAATTCCATACCTAAAGTCTTCTGGAATGATTCCGGTCTTTAAAATTGCATCGGTAATATCAGCTAAAGGTTTGGCGATAGAAATAGCTGAGTCCTTTAGCATTCCGCTTTCTTTCCGTATGCTTTCTTTCGTGAAAGTTTTTTCAGGTGTTTGAAAATGTCAGTAACACAAAGTTCGTTAAACTGAAATGTCCAGTACCTCTTTGGAAAAGTTTCTTTAGGTTTGGTCCAGACAAAGTTTTTCAGATGTATTGCCTTTGACTTTACATTGGCAGCCATATTAGTTAAAAAAAACTACAAAATCATGAAGAAATTTTTGATTTTTGAATTTCCAGTTATAACCGTATAAAAATCCGCATTACAACAACGCGTCTGTGTGCTGCCATCTTTACTAAATTTTCTATACTAACCATGCCGCACCTTCAAATATCAATAATGTAATTATCAATATGGAAATAAATATCAACACACTGAAACAATGGTCATCTATAGGAAATTTAATTTTCAACAACACCAAAACAATAGCAATGCTTCTCAATCAAAAAATGCGTTCAAATCAAAAAATCCATTCTTTGCCCGACCCAACCCACCAAGCCAACATAGCGATCCACTTAGTGACAATTTGGCACTCGATTACTCACAAGCTAAAGGTCCTTGGAGTTATCTTTTAAGAAAACCTTGAATGGAAAGACCATATCAACAACACGGTCAGAAACTGCTTTGCTACTTTGAAAACACTGAAACTTTACGCTTCCTCCCATTCAACCACAGAAAACAAATTACTGCTTCATTTATACTCTCAAAACGAGATTTTAGAAACTCAATCTACGTTGGAACTAAACTCTGATAATCCCATCAAACACCTCCAGTCCAAAACGTTCAAAAGGTTACACGAAAGAGGTAATTAATCATGGCTCCCAATCATCAAACGCTACTTTTGTAATAACTGATTGCCTTCAAATCCGAAAACAAAAGTGATTAAGAGACTGTTGAAAATTGAAGAACTTCAAATCTGAATTCAAAAGGTATTACTTGGATGGATTTTACAAGTCCAGAGGACGAGAAAAATTACATGATTTATCCTTGTTACAAGTAAACATGGTAATCATTATAGAAATTGTGTTTAACAACCAAGTTTTTGTAGATGTCAAAAATATGGAAACAAAATAGAAGCACTGCAATGGTTTCTTCTGATTGACACGGAGAAACTTAGCATTTAAATATACCAGAAATCATTACATTGTTATTTAAAGGGAAACAAAATCAGTTAATCAGTAAAGTAGATCTAGTAAAACTCGATTTAGTGAAACTTCGGCATGGATAAAAAGAGAAGTTTGTTTCAGTCGGCTTCAGTCAAAATTGGAGACGAGGGGCGGGATGTGATGTCATGTAAATCTTTAAAAGACGATATTTCAATAGCAATCTCAATGTCAGTGTCAGTAAAAATAAACACGACATTTAAGGGCTAATATCTCCATAACCAATTAAAATACGTCTTTTGGGGTCCGTGACATTGGTGATGGGGTGACAAAAAATTTTGGCAATAATTTTGGGACAGGGGAACCGTGACATTATTAAAATATTTGATTGACAATATCTTCGTAGCACTTCGTCGTAGACAGACGATCCCATACATATTTTGATCAACATTTCGGGCTCTATAAGATGTTAGTACTTTCCAATAGCTCTTTCGAAATTTTAGTTCTTCTGATGAGCTGGGAGAACACACACTGAAAGTTTACATAGGCGACAAACAACTAGTTATATATTACTATTATTAAAAACTACCGGGCATGGG
Organism: Turritopsis rubra; assembly: GCA_039566895.2. Classification (NCBI taxonomy): domain Eukaryota; kingdom Metazoa; phylum Cnidaria; class Hydrozoa; order Anthoathecata; family Oceaniidae; genus Turritopsis; species Turritopsis rubra. Next base: position 8,562,415 of record CM077631.1, on the reverse strand, counting down.
TTTAAATTTCAAATCCACACGGAAAATTGAACAATATAGTTACATAAAGTTAAATCCACACATAAATTATGACAAGTTTCTAAAATTAAGTTTTAGTGCATCATATGTTGTATGGATGTCAACATGCATTCATAAAACTAAATTCAATAATCATAACAAAAGCAGATTTAAAAACCATTGTGCCTAGCAGTTGACTTGCTTAAAGAACGACAAAAATGACTGAATGGTACACTGCATTGCTGCTGGTCACAAAAAACTGTTGGCTATCAGATTCAAAAAATCCTAAAAGCAAACAGAAAATGTTGCCACAAAATTGCTTATTTGCAGTTTTTCGGATACACCAAACATTATATTTGGAATGGAAATAAGTTATAAAAATTATGATAAAGTGAATATTCTGGTGCTGGTGATGAAGCTGTGCTATTTCTTATATCCAGAGATCTCAGATATCTATCCCCATTATCACTTAAAACTTAGTTTTATATGTATTAGATACTGTATTAAAACACTGAGAATACTTACTTACTCCAAGCATTTCTTACCTTTTTTGAGGCAAGTTTTTGTCTTCTACACATTTAGAAACGTTATCCAACCATATAACTCGGAATTTTCACGCCGTTTTTGAAAACCGTTTTCTGAAGCAAACTAATTAGAGATCGGGTTGCAGGGGCGGGACACAGGTCAGCGTTGTGTCCAAGTTACTTATTCCAGAATATTTGCGATTATAAGGCGTTTTTCAACATCATTATTAAGACATTTGCCTTTTAAGACTAAGACTTGCAGGGAAGTTTTACTTCAAAATGATTTTGTCAAGCTAAAGAAAAATCTTCTGTGAATATGGTAATATTTAGTACTGTAAAATGATGTACTTGAAGGGGCGTTTCCACAATTCGTTTAATTGAACCGATTTTGATTTCAATAACCAACAGCATTGTGACAACAAGAGAAAAACAATGTAATTTTCTATTTTCACAAATTAATAAACCCCTCTTAAGTGTGAAAGTAATCTTATTGGCTTTCCCAATTTCAACAAACATTTCTGTAATTCTCAACAATTAAGAATATAGTTTCTTGGGTAATACTAAAAGCATTTACGAGGGAGGGTTCATAAAGCAAATAAATCACTAAAGTGAACTTTATGAACAAATACATGATGTAAATGAAAAAAACATGCAAGCTAAACACAAGGTCATAAAATATATCAATGAAAAGCAAAGGTAAAAAATCTAACAGCAACAGAATGTTCCATATCTGTTTTTAACTTCCTTGGCAACTGCTTCATATTGATGTTTACTGGTCATGATTTTATGTTTTCCAAACAGAAAGACTTCAAGTTAATCCCATTTAAAAAAAAAAAACAGTTTGATGTCTAAGGCTAGGGTGACCCATCATGTTGTATACAAATATATGAATATATTATATAATGAACACTAAAATTGCAAATAATAATTTCATGAAGCTATACTCTTCCACTATTTTCCTTGATCTATCACCTGTGTGAACTTAACAAAAAGTAACAACTATACATGAGACATATTATTTTTTCCTATTGTATAACATGACTGTAAATAAAAATTTCTACACAAACGAAAATACAAGGATAACTTGGAGATTTATGAAAACACCAAACACTTCCTTGTGAAAACAAGATTTTTTTTTCTTTATTTGTGTACAAAAAATTGGCCATTTTACAAATTTCAGTGCATGTTGTATAGATAGTCATGATATATTTGATCCGCCTTATAAAACATGCAATGGATTGCAAAAACACTACGATTTGCACAAAACACTTTTTTAATGATAAAGAAAGGGGTTGTGAAATATCACTGCAGTATTTGCTTTTTATTTTTATTTCCTCTTATTAAAGTCCGAGTTTCTCAGGAAATAAGTAAATAAGTAAAAGGTATAATATTTTGGATTCATCATATATATTTATATAGTTATTTCAACATTTTGATGCCACCTCCCACCCACCTTTTTCCCATTGTGTACCTCTTCTAATTCGTGTCAGATACAATGCACAAGAAAACAATTTTTAACTTCTACTTCGTGTTCTACTTGCGTTACTTTGAAACATAAATTTCCAAACAGCTGGCTTTGTTAGGAATAGAAAAAGAATGTTAAAATAGTTACTTTCAGTTGTTTCTCTAGTAGAACACTTTTTATAGTTACTTTTTATAGTAAGAAATAAGTGAAGAGATTTATTATGTCATGGACCTGATGATTTATGTTGGGCTACGTTTCGAGAGAACCTTTTCTCATTTTGGGCAAGTTACACTTGAGTAAATTTCCCTTATATGTGATTAGATCAGATAGAAATGCAAATTTTCACACTTCATTGGTTTGAAATTCGGATATGAAAGTATGCATTTCCGTTTAAGAAATTACACGTTTCCACCATAAAATTCTGTACGACAATTTATTCCCTTTCAGAATTTGGTTAGTGTGATTGTTATCATGCAGTGAGTGGATAGACTCTTTTATTTTCCGTGAATTCCAATTAATCTCCCTGTCAATGATGGATTTCCTGTTGAAATCTAACTATGATCGTATTTCCAACAATGGTCGGCTATTTCATTTTTGTCAGTTAGACCTGCTCTCTCAGCATATTGTTGTTCCTTAGTGCATATTAAGGGATCCCATGGATTCACCGATGTATACAGCATTATAATCACCGCATTGGGATTTTATAGATAATGTTGCTGTGTTTCTCTGTTTGGATCCTTTGGATGAGACAATGATTTTCTCAAAGTATTCTTTGAGAATGAAGTACATCCAATCATATGGTTTTCCAAGATTCTTCAGAGTTTTTTGCTTGTAATCTTCTCATACGGTAGACTTATGTGACCTATTAGTTCCTCTTTCTCATTTTCTATTCTTGTATTATGTCCACATGCCACTTTATCCTGAGCCCTTTTCATCAATTTCATGTCATAGTCATTTGCAGCGAAGGCATTGACTATAAGTTCCTCTTCCCCTTTAAGATCATTAGTACCAGTGACAATGTTATTGGCGTGTAGCATCAAAGCTGATATTACGTTGTCCTTTCAACTTAACTGGTGGTTTAACTGGTGGTTTGAGTTGAATTTCAAATATTGATCAGTGTGTGTGTGTGTGTTCGATAAACAATAGACAAGGATTTATCCGTATTCTGTTTAATTCTCACGTCGTAGAAATCATTCCTTTCCTTAATGATAAGAAACACGTCATTTAGTACGGTGAGTGCTAGATTCTCATGAGATTGTGTTTGTATCTCTGCCACTGTTGATGGCGTGGGTCCACCCAATGTTACACCATCAGTTTGCTTGGGAAATCCACCGTTGAATTGGAATCAAATTCTAATTAGTATGATTTCAGTCACTTCTAAAATATCTGTGGGTGGGATATTTGTCCTGTCTTTGAGATTTGGACCATTGTCTAGAAGATCCTTAATTATTATTTTTGTGTCTCTTATTGGTACATTCGTGTATAGTGTGGTGACATCAAATGATAACATAATTTCATCATCCTCTATCTTTTGTTGCCATATATACTCGGAAAACTCTTTAGAGTTTTTAGAATGCTGGTATCCTTCTTTGTGTATGGTTTGAGTATAGAAGCTATAAACCTACATAGGTTGTACAATTGTGTACCAGATTCGGATTGGAACACTTTCTTTATGGATCTTTGGAAGACCATAAAATCCAGGAGCATGACAGTCTGGGCTACAGTCTCAAGTATAATTTCCTGTCAATCATTTCCCTGTCCAGTAAATCTCTCAATTTAATATGTGCCTCAGGTTTTATCCTTTCCCTTTGTTCTTTGGCAAGATGCTCATGTTGGCCATTATCAATTTCCTCATGACATTTCCGAATGTAATCCCTTTTGTTCAAAATGACAGTGGCACGTCCTTTATCTGCTGGAAGAATAACAATAGACTTGTCATCTTTAATAGCCCTTATATCCTCTTTGTTTAGGTTTTGTTCTGGTGTTTGAGCATTTTGAAGAGTCAGGCTAGCTTTGACTCTAGTGTTGTCACCCTCGGCTTTTTACATACCTTTAACAGAATTTTCTACGGCTGCTATTGTTTCCTTTGCTGGAATTTCTTTCGGTGATATTGCAAAGTACATACCATAGGCGTATTCAGGGTCAGTAAAAAAAAAAGTGGGGAAGTCCAACTTTATTATCTTTCTTTTCAGTCTTAAGTGTCAATTAGGTTACTTGGACGTTTTCCTTTTCTACTTTAAATGACTAAACTCTCCTACACAAATTTTGACTGAGCTTTAGCTACGCCTTTGCATACCTTTAGAAAGGAGGTTACTCTCACTTTCTGTTAGAATTTTATTCCATTAGAATTTTATCCTTTTTATAGTTATAGTTATTTCTTATTTTCATATCCATATTTATTTTAGCATGATAGTTATAGTTTTTGGAGTGTTGTTTTACAGTAACTTTACAAATATCATTTGAGAATGTATCTGCTAGTTTTACTTGTCACAGAGTGTGGTTATAATCAACGTTTTTGGACAGAGAAAATACACGAAACTTATTGTTTACATATTCATCATGTTTTAAGATTTTGCATTAGTAGCAATATACAGTTGAAATTCGTCATTGTATAATTCTATCTTTCCATCTTATCCATCTTGTTTTTTTAGGTTTTTATTAGAAATGTCGGAAATTCATGGAGCCTGGATATGTACTCATTTGGTATTGTTGTTTGTGAAATGTTTTTTGGTAATATGGGAATGCCAGGAAACATGGATAGATTAGAGGCAATAATGTTGCAACGTAATCAAGAGAATGTAAGTAACTAATAGCTCATTGATTGATATCAATATATTATGCATTGGTTCCTATTCAAAAAAACAAAAAACGTTTCATTTGTTGATGAAATGTAATCTTTATAATATCTGCTCAAAAGAAAACTTGAAAAAGTAATTTCCGTTTTATGTACTATTTATGGAAACAATGACAAATTCCTATTATTATCAGAAATATCATCATGGTTGTTAGTATCACTTAAGCCTGAGAAATATAGTTTTTGATTTTTGTAAATACTTGAATAATTAGCTTCTATGATCACTCTAACCATAGGTTGTCAAGTTAAACAGTATATGTCCTGCTATTGCAGAGTTTGTTGAGGAATGTATAAGTGTGAGTATGTACACAAATATTTTGTCACTGAATGGTGTTAACTGATGTTTTCAATAATCATACCGGTGCTAGAACATTTTTGAAGAAACAGATATTTTTTATGGATAACCAATTTGCGCAAATATTTAGAATTAAGTCCCCGAGTAATGCTAGGATCACGGGTTTGGTTGAATTTTGAGTTGAATGGAGTTGACTCCAGGATTTGTACTTCTTTCTAATCTTTTATAATTCTGATTTTTTAATGAATTCTTCAGTTTTCTTGTCATAATTTTCATTAAACATTTCATGAAATAGGGTGAATGTGTAACCATACAATGTTAAGGAGAAACTTATATGGCAAACTTATGCTGGTCTGAAATAAATAAAATATATATAATTATATACCCAATGCGGTTTTCATTAATGACCAATTGGCTGTGGGGAACCATATTATACGGCAAGAGGTACAAAAAAAATCTTGGATGCATTGATTTCAAAAACATTTTATATATTTGTAACTAAATTATCAACAAAGAAAATGGTACAAAGGTTTGAAAGGTTAAACACGAAGGTGAGTAAAGTACCACTATCATGCTATCAGGTATAAATGTACCAGGGAACTTTCTTATGACTATGCAATATCTAGATTCTTTTCTCCGAGTGCGTTAAAACTGTGAAACAATCGAGGAACTATAAACAGGATTTATAGTAAATAAAATGGAAGATACACAATCAAATTTATTGAATCAGCTTTATTGAATCGAATTTGTCAGATTTGAAAATTTAGTGATACACGGTTCCAATTTGAAATCAAATTGTTGACAATTCGTCCTTTTCTTTCAAAATGTCAACAAGGTGATTTTTAAACTAGCTAATTTGTTGACGTTATGTTGAACATGTGAAACTTTTGAAATGTTGAAATCGATATGTCCAATTCAATTAATCGAAATGAAATTCTGCTCATACACGATTAAACTTATCGATTTTGAAAAATTTGAATCTATAAATTTCATCCTGTATTGTCTGCTTGAATTTGAACATAATTTGGCGATTTATTTGAGATGGATGCATCCAAGAGTTTTTTGTGCACATTTTTGGCCACCAAATTCAACAGATATGAGCGAAGCGTTCTCAACGTTTTTTAGGTCATTCCATCAAATCGTCATCCCATCAAAGCAGAGGATATTTTGCAGCAATTTCAAACAAATGAACAATTGCAATCTTATGTGAATGAGTCAACTGTTGTTCCATATGTTGATATGAGAACCAAAAGTAGGAGACAACAAAATGTAGAACGTTATTTAGAAAAGAAGTATGATTTTCATTATATGCATTTCTTGCACAGTTCTACAGTTCCTGCGATAATATTGTACTCATCATTTTCTATCTCTTTTTTCATTAAAAGGGGAAGTTAACACAAAAATATCAACTTCGTTTTTTTGTCTTAATTTTTGAATTTTCTCAAAAGCATTTTTGTTTCAGAGATTTTAAGTTTCTTGTCAGAACTCGTTCATGATGTCATAGAATAAGATGAAGAGGTCATGAAGAAAGTGCAGAGACATTAATAAAATAAAAATGAACTAGATGCCCATATGCAAGAGGATTTCTGTTTGTACCAGCCAATCATATGGCCCTAAAACCACAGCTGTGAGGCAGTTGAAATGTTTTTACATGGGTAAGACATCAGCTATAACTGAAGATAAAGGGATAAAAGCAAATTTCAGGAAAACCTTTTTGTTTGCTCAATGGTCAATTAATGTAGAAGAACACAAGGCTGGTTATATTTCCAAATAAGGTCTTCTGATGTCACCTGCCAATTTGGGTAGCCTAACAATATTTCATTGAAGAGATATTAAGAATATACCAAGTACCAAATTTACCCAAATAGTGACATCATTTGACTAATTCCTACATAAAAAAAGTAAAAAATAAAAACTAATGCGCGAGAATTTAACACGTTGGCTGTTGGATCACATATTGAAGTTCGTCTCAAAAATGCTGATGATGAGTTAATTCGTCATTGGTAATATAGCGGGTCCGTAAAGAAATGGCAATGACGAGATAACTCATCATCGAGGCATGTTTGCTTTTTTGCAGATTTACAATCATTAGTTGTTTTTCCTCAATTTTAAAGCTTTTATCGAAAGGGGACATATTTTTTATCTGTTTGTATCAATTTCCATCATCCAATTTTGTTCCGAAATGTTAAAAATGTGAATCGAAATGAGGTAAAGTTAAATTCCGATTTTTTATAACAATGCTTGAAATATCTTTCTTTCAATACTATAAATGATAAAATATATTCTAACAATATGATTCTTTTTACAAGGGTTATTGGAGGGACTCATCAGTTGTTTTCGTAGAAGCGGCAGTGGGAATTTGAGATTGGGAATGGAACGTTACATTTCCACTGCCGGCGAAGAGTTAACTTGTCATGGATTTTTAGTGGCTGTAATTCTAGCCCAAGGTAAGCGAAGCTTGTCAGAGTTGTCAAGTAAACTAAAGCATAGAGAAAGATATAAAAAACTCTCGACCAACTGGGTGTGATGCCCGATATTTCATTGCAATTTCAGTAGCGGCAGGGCCTGATGAGTTAACTTGTCATCGGCAGTCAACGTGTTAAGGCCTTACTTGCTTCGCAGAAAGTGAGCTTACTTATGGTGATTACTTATTTCCCAGATGGAGTCCGAATATCCTAGGTTATGAGTAATCCCGGGAGTACTTATTTACTATTATAAAAGTACTGGGGAGTGTTTATTTACTATGATAAAAGTACTGGGGAGTACATTTTTAGGGGAGTATATTTATGCTGCAAAACGGGAAAGCTTCCATTGTGTAAATGATATTATGAGGTAACTATTTTTGCAAAATGTATCCCACACGTCGCTTGATGAGTTTGATAATTTTCATTTATAAAACTAAAAGCTTTTTATTGGACACCATTTGGAATGAGAATTTATCCTGATGGAATCTTTGTTTGCTTAGTTCAAACTGCGTCAGCAAAAGGTTTAATTTGGCTCCATTTGTTTCATGCACAGAATAAGTTTTTTCTCTTCCAACTCATCTTTTTTCCGTTTCTTTTAGACATTTGGAGCAAAAAAATCCGATTCTAAACATTCTACTTAAATATCAGAAGATTTGTAAGAGTTGGGAGAGTTGGGAGTTTTCCTTTTTGTTCGAAAACCAAACAACTTTTCATCTTATCTCCATATCGTTTTTGTGTTAACTTCCCTTAAACAAAATGTTATCTTAAGTGCTCTTTATACAGAGACATCGGTTGCGAGTGTTTATATGAAGGCAGAATGGTTTCGTATCGCATCTGTTTACTGTTTATATGGGAGCGGGAAGTACAGTGTTTAAGAGGTATCTTGGTTCCCTAGGTTAACTCGCCTATGGTGTTTATATTGTAGGATAGAGTGATGGGTCGCTTGTCTGATATATCGTCTAGCTAATACTGTTGTTTAAAGCGATATATCGATTAGGTGATTACTTGTCTATCAAACAAAACCGTCATTGAGAGTGCCTATCTGGAATATTTGTCTCCTTATATAAAGAGTCCCTTAAACAGAATGTTTTTTTCATTTTTCATTTTTAGTTAGTTTTACATTTATGATTTTTGGTATGTTTAGATTGGTATGTTATATGGATAGTGACCTAATGAAACAACTTCCTCCTAAAGTCCCATATGCACCACACGCTTTTGACACCTTTAATTGGGAAAATAATAATGAACAGTTGTAATGGATTCTACTGATAATTTATATTTTGAATTAAATGATCTTGTTTTTCCTGTGTTCTAAACCTTTCACAATTGTCCTTGTTCATTCAAATTTAAGAACTTGAGAATCTATTAATTCATTTAGTTTAAATGTTATAAATGTTAAAAATTTGATCAAATGACGTTTAGAACATGGAGAATTTTGGAGAGAACATTTGGGGTATGTGAATTAAATTATTTAGTAAACATTTTTCATTCATCAAACTATATCAGCAAATGCGAAAATATGAATTTTTTCCATTTTTCCACTTCAGATGTTAGTAGCTGGATTAGTGATATAAATTGGAAAGATGGCCATCTCCATCGATATTTTGACTCGTTGTCATTTGAAGAATGTATAGATGAAGTGCTTGATATCGTTGAAACTTATTTCCAATCAGTTTATCAGTCTTATAATATGGAAGACGAAGAAGAAGAAGAGGAGGAAGGTGTTGAAATCGACCTGCCATACTTAGATATAATTGTATTACTTGCAGAAGAATATTTATATGGTCACTACTTTCATGGGATTACACCAATACAAGAGTTTCTTTTGTTAGAAAAACTATGTGCTTATTTTCAAAAGAACAAGTTAGATTCAGTTCGCTATTTGGTATTTGACTGTATATTTGGACTGCCTACTGAAATCTCAGATTTACAGAAAGGATTGCTGGTATGTGCAGTTGATTAATTTTTTCAAATTTCCCACAACATACGTCTTTTTGTTCTTTGCAATTTAAATGGTATCTTTTAGTTTGTTGAATTTCCCATTCTTTTCATTTTTAGTCCTTCAAAGTGAATCTTATCTATAAACTTACATCCTTGGCCATTGGTACTTCTTGTGGTAATGTTTTGAATTGTGTAGCAGTTTGGTTGTGTACTTATGGAACACAGCATCATCGTGCTGCTAAATTAGCTTATCATGTTATCAATGATTATTGTTTTATTTGTCCGAGTACAATTTCCGCCATCAAGCAGCTTCTAGATACTTCCCCTGTATTTGCTAATCAATTTGTTCTGGCCATGTTTGTTTATTACAAAGAAACTGGTAAAGTAACAGTTTCAATCTTAGTTCACAAACTGCAACAGTTTTGGAAAATGTTTTTGCTCGATTAATAGTAATTTACCTTTTTTAATTTTCTCGTTATTAGATAAAGAAACATCAACGAATCCGTCACCTCCCGTTGAACTTATTGATATTATTTCAGACTGGATAATTGAGCAACCAAATTTTTGTTCTCTAAAAGTGCCTAGACTGTTCCTTCAATTGCCATCAATTCATAGTTATGTTTCTATTAACAATACACCGAGTGTATTTAAGTTATCGCCACTCTTGCAGTTGCTTGAATGGTCAATATGCGAGCCACTTACAAGTAATGATGAAACACATGGCTCATATTCCAAACTGCATTTTGCACTTGTAAGCTTTCTATATTTACAAAAGAAAATCGAAGTCTCTCCACCTGATAGTTCGGATGACCTTGAACCTGGAGAATTGCTGGAAGAGAACGAAGGAGTAGAATTCATATCCAAACGCGATATCAGCTATCTGGTAAATAGTATTCGACAACATTTGGAGTGTAAAGGTAGTAGTGCTGTCCATTGTTAACTTTTCTTTTAATGTATCATTAGGAGGAGTGTTAAAAAATATCATTTTTTGTGCAGGTAGAACTGAATCTGGAACAGTTGAAAGTCTGAACCGTTTGATCCAAGCCTTACAAGTGGGGAAGTGGTCCAAAGCCATAATCCTTTCTTCAAGTAAGTGGAATAATATTTCATCACCAGGACAGTTACAGTGTGATGATCGACGAAATGTATAGAGAGACAAATCACTGAATGCATAAGCTTAAAAGTTTATTAAATACTGTGTCCGATTTACTTACTAGAGCAACTGAATGCGATGTTAGCTGATCTACCAAAAACAAGGTAACGTTTTATTTAAAGTCTGAACCTGGTGTTTTCTTGGAATGTAGTGTGAACGTGAACATTTCCCTCAATTGGAATGTTTGGGATTCTTGTGTTTTTGAATTTTGAGGCAAGCAAGCACCCAGGTGATTTTAAGTTTGTATGCAAGTGCTTCCAGGTGATTTTAAATTATTTTTAAAATATTTCAAAAGATATATTACAGTGAGAAAATAATTTTTAAAATTCAAGACAATATTCTATTATAAATATAGCAAAATCTGACTTCATGATGATGTCAGCACAAGCGCGTCGCATTTGTTATTCCATGTTCTGTGAAATATCACGACAAGAAGAAATTTTTTCACAACAACAACGTGAGACGTTCGGTCATGTCGAAAGTGTAGTTTTATTGATACATTAGATTTGCGTACTTAAAAGATGCAACAAACTAGAGCCCGGACGGGCATAAGGCTTTCTGCAAGTGAGCTTATTGTAACCAAACTGCAAAACTGTGGGAAAACCTCGCCATTGATTTGTTCATTGCAAATTTTCATGAAAATTGAAGCACTTTCGAAATTGTGCCCAAATCGCCCTTTTTGGGCCATAATATGAAAAAAGATTGACAAATTTGAAACCAGCATTATTGAATTGTGCTGCATACAAATTTTAATGAAAACTGAGGCACTTCCGAATATTTGGAACAATTTTTGGCCAAAAATACGAGAAATGCTTACCAAATTTGAAATCAGCATGATTAAATTGTTCTACGTGCAAATTTTAATGAAAATTGATGCACTTTCAAAAGTTGGTCTAAGTTTTACCTAATTTTTACTCCACTAACATGTCCGCCATTGAATGCGGACGTATAGGAAGCACGCTAGGTTTGGACAGTATGAAAAAAGTAAAAACACAGTTGGTTAAAACACAGTTGGTCTTTCATGGTTACGCAGAAAGCCAATTAAGCAACACCAGCTTAAAATCCATGTCACACTCACATACTTCTCTTGTGTACTAATTAAAGTAATGTCAAGTTTATTTCTGTCAATGATAGTAGCCTATGCGTTAACAAAAAACATATAACTAAATTAACTTAAGTAATTTCAAAGGAAAAATACAAGCAAGAAAAGAACGACAAAAAAAACCTTATATACTTCTAGGAGTATAAATACTTTAATGTCAGAAATTTTCGCCGGAAAACATTTTTCTTCGATTCTTTTTTTCGGTGATTCGCGAAAATAAATTCTCACAAAAATGATGATAGGGCAGATGATGTATATTATCCTCCTGATAGTGATGGAAATATTTTTGATATCTTTAATAGGGAGTAATTGTTATTTGGTAAAGGTTCAAGTTAGTAAAAGATATGTTGAACATTAACCATCTTTCGCCTTATAAGGTCAATTCCAAAAAATAAACAAATTGTGATAATTTTCCAAAATAAATGTTCTAACACTGTTTCATTTTTCACCATTCGTGAAATTAAATTCTTGAAATTTGTTCGATTTTTGCTTTCATTTGCGAAAATTAATTCTTGCCAAATCTGTATTATATTATATTATAAGTATTATATACATTGTGGAATTAATTTATTTTTTTGGAAAAATAACTTCTTTTGCCAGTGCAATAGATGTTAATATTAAAGGAAAATAGAAGTAATTAAAAACAAGATCATTTACAAATGATTTTTGCAAATAGAATAATAGTTTAGGGGCGGTGGTGGTTTGAAGCATTGCTAGTTGCTTTTATAAGGGGAGTGGTGATGGGGACGTCTGATTATCAACGTAATATACAGATTTTATATTTTTTATCTTTGTATCATTGACAAAAATGTTTCAGGAAATATGTTTTTTTTTCTTTCTTATTATTTTATTATTTCTCTTCTATCACATAATAACAGAAACTGACCAACTTATAACTCAGTTCTCTGATTGGCTTTATTGGTCTCCATTGTTGTTTTAGACATAAAAAGGTAACAAATAGAGCTAAAAGGAGTTTTCAAACAGATGCTTTGAATTATCTGAACTTTCATTTTTTAAATCAGTCAGTGTATCAATAACCCATCCCATAATCTTGAAGATAAAATGCGGCCAAAAAAGTTACCTTTAGAAACTAAATTTTTAAAGTGACAGTGGAGGTTCTGTTGCCTTTTTGTCATACTGGCTCAGACAATATACAACCAAAAACAACATAAATAGTAAATAAACAGCACACTCCTCCTTTTTTTATATTCCTCTTTTATGGTGTCGCTTTATTGTAAGCTAAATTTCGGTGTAATAAATATTACCTGTTTAACGAATACAACAACGACCTTACCATAGTATCTAGCTTTGCCAACCCTATGGTCTGACCTCACCACAATGCATGATGCTGCGCTTTTAAAAAGATTTCATCAGAAAACACAAGTGTCTGACACACTAAGGGTCGTCGTAGAAAAATCAATCGGGTGTGAGTAGCCCCTTACTTTCATAGTAGTCATGGAAAGATAATTCTACTATTTGAATCTTCATAGCACTTGTTTGTTTTGGTACAAGTCTCACACGGATAATGTCGTCCTTTTTCTTTCGACCGACATTATAACTGGTCATAATGGCAAACTACTATGCATGTTGATTTGATTGATGACTTTTCATAGAAATAACAATCAGCTGTGCATCGCTAATGATGATGTCAGCACCGTGGTGGTACCTCCGGTGGTATTTATAACAGCACATTGTCTTTAACAAATAAAAATAGATCTAAATTATATGACTGAATAATTCCTGATGAAACATTTCCTATTTACTGAATGAGATGAATGACAAATACCGAATAAACTACCTAAAATTAACAACACGAAACGTTAACTTGGCAAACAAACAAAAAAAGTAAAGAAAAAAGTAAATTTCAAGAGGAAATATATTCGGCAAATTATTAAATTTGGACAAAAATATTTTTTGCGTAAAATGTTTCCATTGGTTTCTTTTCTTTCATAAAATTAAATGTATAATTATTTTAACAAGAAATAATAACAACATATTAATTTCATGTAATAAGGAAGTTCAGTAGAAATTTGTTTTCTCCTTTGAATTCATCATTTTGTGAATTTGGCCAAACACTATTATTCAAAAACACCACCTCACATACCACCAATTAACTGGAAATTCCAAAGAAATTAAAATACTGAAATTGTCCAAAAATATCATATATAATCAATTCGGGTCTAACACCTTGATGTTCCGACTTCAGTGAACTTTTTGTTGTATTGAGTAACAAATTGTTGTTAGACGACCAGGCAAATGGTTCAACGGTTGCTTTCTTGATTCGGTTGACCCACTTTTTTAGGTCTTTTGGTGATACAAACTAGTATCATCTGTATACTGTAGGCAGTTAACATCCGTACGTTGCTTCATATCAGCAACATAAAGATTGAAAAGGATCGGTCCTAGTATTGATCCTTGTGGGACACCGAACTGTACTTTTTCCAGTTTAGATTTCTTTTCATCAAGTTGGACGAATTGTTGTCTGTCGCAAAGATAGCTGAAGATCCAGCTCAGGAAAACTTTTGACATGTTTAGTTTATACAATTTATCGATTAAGTTTCATATACCGAATAACGTCATTTTTCAGTTTCAGGAGAATAGTTGTAGTTGAGTGATTTTTTCAAAACCCTGATAGTGTTATTCGAGCAATTTTCCAATCGTCTAGAAATAATAATAATAATAATAATAATAATAATAATAATAATAATAATAATAATAATAATAATAATAATAATAATAATAACGGAATTTATTTCAGTTCCAAAATATTTATAATTGGCTATTCTACTGAAATAGCGTAAGATAAGCAGTAATATATGCGTAAGTGTTGAATAAAAAAAATATAAACAAATTTTCCTTCTTTTTTTTTCCTTTTTTTTTTTAACAATAGAACCCATGCAATTCTAATACTTAGATGTGAATTATGAAAACTATGAGTTGAGACATGAAACGAACAGATTGGATGAAATTGGTAGATTGGAGAATATCGAAAGTTCGAATGACACGAGTTCCACTATTTTAGACGAGGGGAGACGGGGAGACGAGGGGAGCTAACGCTCAATGCTTCTTATCCAGGATCTGAATCCTGCGAACCAGTGAAGTGTTATCGAATCAACTACCATCCAACCCGTTAACTTTGTGGAGATTATAAAGTACATTTTGGAGGTTCTGGTATATGACGGATGTTTATGAATATTTCAGACAAAACAGATTATACTGAATGAAGTAATCAAATATCCTTCAAATGAAATTCATTTAAATGAATCAGAATCTCATACTTATATTTGTTCTTTTGTTTTGTGTTATTTCAAAGACTACATATTTATATTTTTTGTGACTTCTTGTTTATAATGCTGTTGAATTAATGACATTTTTTCATCTGAGAATTTATCTTATGATTCTTGCTACCGTGTTGATGCCGTTCGGCTTCTTGTTACGGTAGCAGCAAAACACTCGTGAACACCCTTAAACAATAAGTTTCTAGTGTTTCTTAATTAAACCTGGTTCATTTCTGTCAATTTTTGTTGTGCTCGCTGACTAAATTTTGTAAAACAGTGGTGTTACAGAATGATGCATATTTCAATTTTTAGTGACGTCAAGTACGTCTGCTGCTACCGTTTGGCGCTATCTGGCTCTTTTATTTTATAAAAATCGGTGTCGAAAAGTCCGTAATTGATTCAATGTCTATTTTTGATCAGGTTGATGCAAGCTGTTATCAAATTATACTGTTAAAAAAATTCCATTAACATCGTGCAAATTTCAGAGAAGATAATTCCATCAATGATTGCATCCACTCATTTGGCTGATTGTGATGAGAGTGTTGTACTTCAACATGTTTGGAATGGTAAAGAAAAAATATAGACCTTTCCCGAGTTCATATTTATAATTTTGTATTTTAACTTGAATACCGGTACAGACCTCGTTTCAACACTCTTATATCTTTTATCCTGTACATACGAAAATAAGTTGCTATTTGCTCTTGCTCCCCGCGACTGTTCGATTTCCAGCCCTTTTCTCACACTGAGGAAAAGATCGAAGACTTCAGTGACCTGCACCTGAAAGAGGTAACCGCATACGAGGCTTGATACGACAGCACCACGGTACGCAGCCGAAGGTACTATCCATTACACAATTTCCACAAAGTATGATTTTAAGTTACTACCCCTAATTTATATGTTTGGTGACAGTTTTCAATGGTAAATGTTTGTCAATAGTTCATTTTATCCAGAAAATGTTATGAATCCATTTTAAAGATTTCTAATATTTTTCAGTCCAACCTTAAAATCTTCCAGTTTAAATAATTATCTTAAGGAAACTTTTTTTCCTTCTTGATGGGTTTATCATGACCAAGAATAAAAAATCTAAATCTAGGTAAGCAAAGTAATAAAATTCATCAATTAGGGATATAAAACATTCGTAATATGAGTAGTCAATGGACTGGAAGGAGGGAGGAACTGCGAAAAACAAATGCAGTCCTCTCTCTGTTCTATGTCCGTTAAGGAGGCAACACCCTCAAAAATGTCTAAAAAATAAGACTTGATATTCGGTGGGTCACCAAAATTGTGCAAAATTGACCAGTTTTAATAACAAGGGGGGAGAATAGACGTTTCCCGTGGTCGTGTTTATACACGCAGAATTCTCTTGTTCTACGCTTTACTTGGCGAGATCTCACCCCTTTTGAGAAATGTTATAAAAAATTACATTTCACTCATATGTCAGAAAAAAATTTCGGTAGGTGGGAAAATATTTTCTCATATGACTACAATTTTGGTGAGCGGGGAAATTTTGTATTTATTATTTTGTTCATATACCGTTACGTCATGCACGTGCCCTCGGTAAGCGAGGAAATTGTTTTTCATATGAACAGAACGAAAGTTTTGAGTACGTCGAAAAGTTTTTCCGCTTACTTATTTTTATCCATATAAAACAGCCCCTTAGAAGATAATTCGCATTTAATATTTTTCGTGAAAACTATGCATGCATATTTTCAAGTAATTGTTTGTAAATGGGACCAGAGAGAGAATTGTGTGTTTAAAAGCGAACTCTGGAAACGTGTATTCTCTTAAAATGGAATTTTGTGCAAATTATCATCAATCATTGCACGTTCCAGACTTATATGCTGTCTTTACTTCAAAAACATATAACTCCCCTTTTTGTAAAAACGCCAGCGCGAGTACCACTTTTTTTTATTAAACTTGGATGGTTTGGAACTAATTATTCAACCGCAAATATATTTTTTTAATCATATTTTGTCCTAATCTGTATCATCAGCGGCGAGGCTTGGAAAACCCAAGTTACAAAATCGAGTTATAAAGTCCAGTTATGGATTGTGACGTCACTTGAAATTTTTAATTTTCGATATCACTTCGAGTTACTAACTCGAAAATATATTTCTCGCTTCTACAACTTGAGTTACTAATTCGAAATTAAGAAAGCCAAACTTTGACATCGAGTTACTAACTCGAGAATATGATATTGTTTTAAAAGATTCGAGTTACTAACTCGAAAATAAACCTTACCTTTCCATTTTTAAGCCCAAATTTGTCCCGAGAATCAAAGAAAAATATGTCATGGTACAGCTGTTGTTAAAAATGTTTGAATGATACATTATATAAGGATTGCTTATCAGTACAACTGCCATATTACATTTACTTCCTTAACTGATTAATTTTGACCGTTACACACGTAACGGTATGGTTTGTTTTTTTTTAATTATAATTTCCTTCTAAAAATAATACCGTTTTGTGTGTTACGTGTGCTAAAATGCTTGCATTTCCCTATATCAGCCCATTATTTTTAAAAAGAAATTATAATTTAAAAAACCCCAAAAACATACCGTTACGTGTGTAAAAACAGCTAAATTCACTGAAAAATCACTAATTTGAAAGCGTTATGTGTACTGTTACGTGTGTGTTACGTGTGGAAGAACTTCTCCAGTACAGTAGGTTATCTGAAGGATTTTACAACCTTCCTAACTGAACCAACTTATAAGTTCTCGACCCCAGCGGAAGTCGTTCAGGAATATGCACTCAGCTTTTTCAGCCCCGACCCATACGTACTTTATCTACAGCAGGATTAATGTCTTGAAGATTGTCTCTATGAGACGCAGCAAAAACGTCTTCCCACAATTGGCTGGACCAACGATGATGATGTTGCACAGAATGCCTGACCGCTATCGGCTTGTATCTCTTCTCAGCCATAGTTTCTATTTCGTTTGTTTTCTAACCTATTATGGTGTAAAAATAGCATACATACCGGTCATAGAACTGATTTATGAAAATTAGTGATATAGAAAATTATAAATTTCAAGTTAATAACTCGACGAATTATGACGTCATAATCCATAACTCGACTTTATAACTCGATTTTGTAATCTAATTTCTGTTTTCAGTCTGTATCACCAATGGGATTTCTTGCATGTTTTTCTTTTATGGTTTAATAGCTAACATTCTCCTCCACCCTCTAGATCCGCTTCTGCTGTATTAACAAAATTTATCAAATTCGACAAGTTTCACCGTGTATCTGTAAATTTATAATTCCATTTATTGCATTCGACATGTTGATTTTAACATTTTAAAAGTTGGACATGTTTTACCTTTCCAGTAGTAAATGTGAAGTAAATGAAGCATAAGAGCCAAGATCTTGCAATGAGCGATGAAAATTTACATAAAACTCCATTATAATGACCAATTCTGCGGCTCGCCAAACCCTTTATGTCATCTCATGATGGACGCACGTGCTAATAATAACTCTTAAAAGTACCAACTCATTGCTATAGATAGTAAGTGGCGTAAGTAACGGGAAACGTTTTTCCAGTTTTGAAGCACTTCTACAGCCTATTACATAGAAATATCGATTCGGTGTAACGCACCGCCAACGAGGGCCGATCAACGCGAATATAGAACTTAGATTTGCTTTCGGAACCATTATGGAAAATTTACTCAAAACCTTGTAATGTAAAATATGACATCTCATTTTTATTCACATTTAACAGCGAACTTTATCTTGCGACGATAAAAAATTACAACAAATGCAGCATGTTCTGCAATGAAGTCATTCTGCAACGTGTGAATGATGTTAACCTAACACCTAGGTAGGAAAATCGGCACCAAAAACGGTTAGAGCAGCTTAGTGGAGAAATTAGTAAAGCTGTCCTCAGAAGATAATCGGATAATCTCGAGTTACGACTTTGAGTTAGCAATTGCGACGCCACAACTTTGAGTTAAGACGTCTCGTTTGCCATTTTGCTAACTAAAGTTAGGAAAAACATAAATTCGTTTTAGAGTTACTAGCTCGATATTGGAAAACATATTTTCACTTAGAGGAGATTTAAGGCGTTCAACACTTTTGAGAACTGTTTCTCCCCTACACATAGTTAATGTCCAGCCATATGTCTTGTTTTTATTTCAGAAAATAACAAAAACGCGTACTGTCTCCATAAAACTTATATCGCATCTTCCTACGAAATATTTTTTCTTCTAAACATCATAAGGTGTGTTTAGTGAAATAACACGAGTGGCAATGTGGCGGAGAGTAGTCAAATTATTTGTTCAAAAAATATCGAACTTAGAACAATAAAGTTAAATCGAATAGACATTGTCTCACAACGTAAAGATAAAATTCGTATGTTGCAGATAATCACACATAACTAAAATAAAGGAAGCCTCTGAGAACAGTGATAATAATATTGAGTTATTTAGAGATGATTCTCCACAATAGCTCTTCACTCCCTAAAACATCAGAAAACAACACAAAAACGACATATTATAACATTCAAACATAAAGAACATTGTGGACAGAGACTTGTGGCTTGTGAAGAAAAAGGGAGACGGAAAGGAAACTTTAGGAAACCTTTTAACCCAAATTGAAATTAAGTTTTTTCCATCTCGAAGTTACTAACTCGAAAACGATTTGTTTTCCTAATTCGAGTTAGCAAAATGGAGAAATGGCAATTGTGACGTCCTAACTGCTCACTCGAAGTTTCTAACTCGAAGTCGGAACTCAAAGATTATCCACCTCCTTTTGGAACAAACGGGATAGCAAAACAAGCACAAAATGGTATTTTAATATGTTACTGGGATTGAAAATTGTTTATGAGAATATGCGATATGATTTCGAGTGGCAGAGGGGATCAGGAAGGAAAGGAGCAGTAAAAAATCAATCAGCAACGCTTATCTAATTTTCATCATATACATGTGACGTTAAATATCGAGTAAACATGTCCATTCCCAAATGAAATCAAATTAAAAGTGCATTTGTAATTATAAAATCGAATCACTAGAGGATGAACGTTGTAAATGATCTGTAACATAACATCAATAAAATAACCCCAACCATAGTAAAAAAAAAAAGAAAATGCTACAATGATTCTTTAAAAATAAAAGTCGGATTTCTATTCAAACTATTTCAATGCATGTGCGTAATTTTATGCTGTCATACGTCACGCATGCGTCAAATAAATGAAAATTCTTTAATTAGATATATGTGCGTAAAAAAAACAGTTTTCAAAAATTCGGTGCAAAATATCTGTGAAATGAATTGATCAAAATACTTCACTTTGGCGTATGTGATAGTTTGAATTTAATAACATCTTAATTACTTTGTGTAAACTTAAAAATCATATTCAGACAAAGGTCTAAATAGGGTCTAAATGCTCATAAGCAACTAATGATGAGATGATTATATACAAAATCCACAGGAAAATCATGAATGCACCACTTATGTACGCTAAAACTGACGAGCCACCGAGTTCACCATATCCACAAGGTTTTAAGAAGCGGCGAACAATCAACAAAGAGATGCAAGCAATAGCACATACCGAGTATGTGACCACACTCGTAGCGAGGGAACCTGCCGGTACATCGAAACTTTGACCCTACAAAAAGTAAGAAGAGTAATACGAATCGATGGGTTTTATTAAGCCATTACTATAACAAAAAATGCAGACAGCGTTTCTTCTTACCAAACGCACTGTGATGTCATGTAGTTTTTTATGGCAACACAATAATATTTACAGTGTTCCTATTTACAGTAAAAATAACAAGAGCAACAAAAAGACATACGCTGTGTTATCACCAAGCCTACAGTTGTATGTAAGAAAGTGAGTTGGGAGTTTTTAAGTCCTTGGGCTTCCATCCGTAGTGGATGGCTTTTCTGCCCGCCGACTTGCAACTAGGAAAGTTGACTTACCGCCAGTGATACGTATAGCATTGCTCTAACTTGCCCGAAGGCCAGTGTCGCTACAAACTTACAATGGAAAGCATGGAGCTGGTTATCAAGATTCATTCGGTGAAAAATAAGATCAAACACATTGTCACTTATTTCTCTAAAGAATTATAGATAAGTAGATTATAGAAATGTGCCTAGTGTAGACATTTTTGAATCACTGATATGTGACATTCTGAAAATGCAGTTCAGCGGTCCATGCAATAGAATGTTTTTTAGTAATACTTTTTGTCTAATCGCTAATTTTATGGATGCTCTAATAAAAATGTTTTAACAAATTAAATCCGAAGGAAAAATATTGAAATATGATAGCTTCAATACAAATTTTATAATAAGTATAATTGCGATTCTCGTTTTGTTACAAAATGTACACCATGTAATACCCTTCGCAGTCTCACCATTCCACAGTCATTTCAAAGGTATGTATGTTATTGGATGGAAACCAATCGGTACATCCTGCTGTTCGGAGTACTCACCTTGACTTCGTGATAGATTGCAGCAATAAGCCATGGAATACCAAGTCCCAAAAACACATTTACCCCATTACTTCCAGTAACATTACCAATAGACGCATCTGCATATTTCTCATTTTGAGCAGCACTTCTACTAGCAAATAAATCCGGGAGACTGGTACCAAGTGCCACAAATGTAATAGCTGTGACTTCTTTCTTTAAACCCACCAAACAACCAAACACAGTGGCGATGTCACCAATAATGGCTGTTAGGAAACCAATCATACCAAGAATGATACAGAAAGATAACCAGCCTCCAAACCAGGTAACTGGTGGTACTATCGCAAATAACACCTTGAAACAAAAAAGAAATTACTAAACTATTGATTTAGTGATCATCCAAATGAAATAAGGTCCAGCACCAAACTAATTATAAAGTATAGGACCTGTAGACCTGTTGAATAATGAAAAAAAAGAGCGAAATTCTACAAAGACTATGGCCCTGAAACTAACATAATCGAAGTGAAATTCAATTATGTCAACAAGTAAAACATATGAAAAATGTAGCAACTATTCTGAAGAGAGAAGATTTTACCTTCCAGAAAAAAGTGATGAAATGCATGACGTAATCCATTGCAGACGCATTTTCAATATCACCACCATTGACATTCATGGCTTCATAAAATTGTTGACCCCATGTTTCTGAGCCCAAAGCAAACTTATGCATATTCAAATGTGCCATATTGACCACACGATCAAACATACGACGATACTCTGAAAAGAAGGGAACAAGAATTATTCTCAAAAAATATTGTTTTGTCTCAATAATAAAAAACTAATCATTGTCATCTGAAAGAGCAGAAAACTCGACTTCAAATCAGGTTATTTTCAGAAATATTCTTAACGTATGGAGCAAACTCACCATCATCGCTAACAATTGTAACAACAGTTCTTTTCAAGCGTCCAAACTTTGCGCCATCAGTCTTAAGTTCCGCCAATTCCAACATAAATGTTTCATCTTTTTCAAACATATGATCGTCCACAATATCAATATCGATGGTTTTCATCGTTTCACCATGATCAAAGATAATTACTCCCTGAATGAAGAAGGAGAAAAAAACACTGTACAACAACAAAAATATATGTGTAATATTTATTTGCAGAATGCGTTTGTTTATTTTTAATCTTATATATTAATATCCAATTCTCTGTCAGTTTCTCTGTCTGTCATGCAAAATGGTAAACACGGTAGTTCGGTGGCAGTACAACCAAAACAAACGATGAAATTGATCTACTGACTTTCACTTCTTTGATTCTTGACACGTGACCATGACTATGCAATCCCTCAAAGATTTGTCTTGCCAAGATTACAAATTGATGAAGACATTGCTGATGCAAGACAACACGATAGGCAACAACTCCCTGATGATGACGAGACTGTACAACGCCGTAGAATTAGAGATGCTGAACGTCAGAGGAGAAATTAAAATGAACTGCGTTGTCGTTTAAGAAGGGAGAGGGATGCTAAAAATCAATGAGTGCGACAAGCTAATGACCAGCCGGAAGAAACTTTTGCGCGACGTGATATGCTCAGACTCAGCGTCAACAATTATATAGAGACAATAAGCAGCCCAAAACAAGCTGCTGCTCGACATGAGGCTGAAGTTCAACACCACTAGAGAGCATTTGTCCGAAACAGACGGATTTTTAAATGTTGCTCGCATTAATGATAATAACAATTTACCCGACACTCATTCTTCAGGTGAATTCAACATTTTATGCTAACACTGTCGAGCAATAAAATTCAATGGTCGCTGCCATTTTTGAAGATAATGATTGCGGACCTCCAGCAGGTATGAATATTGTAGTTTATCTCAGATATCAGCCGCTACGTAATATTTCTTACACGTCAATAAATATTGACTCTATGATGTATCCTATGATCTTTCATAGAGGAGATCATGGATGGAGTCGAGCATGTGTATCCTATGATATTTCATAGAGATCCTGGACGAAGTCGAGACATGTGTCACGTGCCAGAGTTTATGACTGAAAGACGAAATAATGTGACTTAGGCATGAATTTTTCGCTTTACATTTACATGTAACAGTTTGTTGTCGACAGCTACGTCGAATTGAAAGGGCTTGAATTCATTCGGCACCACCAAGAGCAACTACGGGCTGATAGCTACAGTGGGTTGATAGATTATTTAGAGCAAGCTGCTCAAGAACGAAACCTCCGTGTAGGCAATATTGTTGCTTTACCATCAACCTTTTCTGGTTCACCTAGAAATATGCATCAGTTTTACTTACATGCCATGGCATTAGTTGCAAAAAAGGTACACCAGATTGGTTTTTACCTTTCACGCGTAATCCTAAATGGTCTGAAATTGTTGATAATCTGTTACCGAAGCACATCTGGTTGCACGAGTATTCAAAATGAAGCTTTAACCTCCCAAAAAAGATATTATTAAAGATTCTGTATTAGGCATTTCTGTAGCACAGGTGGATAACACAGGTTTCAGAAAAGGGGTTTGCCACATATGCACCTGGTGTTACATCTTGCCATTGAATTTAAGTTGCGCAATGCATTTTAGGTGGCTTTCACATACCGAGTTCGCGGAGGGATTGAAATTGCAGCAGTGGATGCCTGGTTGGAGGAGGGAGAAGTTAAGGGGTCCCAAAAGGTCCCGACCTTTTTCAGATTACAGACATAGTTTTGATCGGTTCAGTTGATTGTTAGTTGATTAGTTAGTTCAAATTGATGGCATAATTTTGAATGTAGGACCCCATTCTGCGGCAAATAGATTGTTGGGTGAAGGAGAGAACTAATGGTTGAAGTCGTGAAATCTGCCTGTGTTAATAGGAAGAATGGGTGGACCAGGCAGTCGTCTACCTGACAGATTCTTCTATTTTCCTTTCTTTTTTAAAGATTTTGAGATCTTGGGAAAGTTGTTTAGAATCCTTTTGCTGTAGAATTTACATGGATACATATGCTCAACTATATAGATTCTTTCAAAAATTGATAAACAAATTTAGCATTTTTGCTTTTTATCTTGAGAGGAAGCTGTGATCAGTAAGGTATTCCTATTTCTACAGTTAGATTTTTTATTCAGGATCATGATAAGTCGAATCTTCCAAACGTTTTTGGTTTCATGTTGTATTTTTTTTTTTTTAATTTCCCAATTTATTTAATGTTGGTTTTACGTAGTTTACAAGATACATGATAAATATAAAATGAACTAATCAATACCAACTCGTCAAGCTAAAATTTATCACAAAACCCTACAAAGTTTGCAATTGCATTGCTTGATTAAGTTAATAGATTTAAGAGAGAGTTTAAAAGCATCTAATGAAGGTTTAGACTTGACACTATCTGGCAAGGCGTTCCATGAAAGATTTCCTCTAAATAAAAAAGACTGATTACCAAAGCGACTTGAACTTGATGGAGGAAGAGAGAGAAGATTTGAGTTTCGCAGACCGTAACGGATGTTTTTGACCATGAATAGTGTCTTCATAAAAGAGGGATTCAGCCCATGGAGGGTTTTGTATATCTCGCATAAAAGGTAGCGTAAATGGATCTCATGTATACGCTTAAACCCAGACAATTGTAATAGTTCTTCATAGCTTTTAGAGAAATCTTGATAAACCGCTCTAAGTGCGCGTTTATGGATACTGTCAAGTTTACTGTATAAAGATCTGCCACAAAACATCCATATAATAGGTGAATAATTAAATATAGACAAAATAAAGGTGTTAAATAAAAGTTTTAACTGGTCCTCTTGAAGAAAAGATCTAATCCTGTTGAGAGTTTTGATTCTATAACTAGCTTTATGACAGAGTGAGGAAATATGACTAGAAAAAGTTAGTTTGCTATCGATAGAAATACCAAGAAGCTCAACAGTTTCAAGAGAGGTAATTAAAACATTATCAGCATATAGACTAACTGGTAAATTGTACTTAGGCTCCCTTAAGACTAACATCTGGAATTTTGACGGATTCGCGGCTAGCTGATTTGCTTTAAACCAGGACAGAACAGCCGAGAGGTCGTATTTTAGATTTGATATAACCTCCGCTAGAGAGTTGACACAAGAATAGACGGTATTATCATCCGCAAAATTACAAATGCCAGTCTTAGTTACAAAAGATAATAGATCATTAATAAAAATATTGAATAATAAGGGCCCGAGTATGGATCCTTGAGGTACCCCTTTCAATATTAACAGCCAAGAACTGAAAAATGAACCAACTTTGGTTCGTTGAAAACGATTACTCAGGTAGCATTTAGAAAGTTTGAGACTTTGGTGATCAAGTCCATACGTAGCAAGTTTAGCAATCAAAAGCTCATGGTCAATACAATCAAATGCTTTGGACAAATCCATTAAAATTGCTCCAACTTTACCAGACCTGTCTAAACATTTATGCCATTGACCAATCATTTGGAATAAAGCGTGTTGAGTGTTATGCTTAGATCTGAAGCCGCAGAGCTGCGAATGTAAAATGCCATCAAAGTATTCAGCCAGCTGATTAAAAATAATTCTTTCAAAAAATTTAGAAAAAGATGACAAAATACTAATAGGTCTATAATTTTCCTTGAGAAACCTGTCCCCTTTTTTGAAAATTGGAGTAACATCAGCAAGTTTCATGGTTTGAGGAAACTTACCCAAATTTAGAGAGGCATTTAGACATAGACATAGCATTGAAAACACCACACATCCTATGTTATGATTTCTTTGAAAAAATGGTGAGAACTTACAATTTTCCTTCTCATCAATTGTGTTCGTTGACAAAGTGAAATTAGATTTAGGTACTTTTCTTATTATATTGGACCATTTCATGATTTGAGGTTACAATCACAATTTATTCTCAAAGGGTTAACAGATTGTGTAGTGTCGAAGCAGAATGGAGATACTTGTCAGCTTATGTGAAAAATTAATAGCTATTTTATGGTTATTGACTATTGTTTTCTTTCGATCCTTGTATTTCTCTTTCTTCTCTCTCTTTATTCTATAAAAGAGTCCTCTGTGAAACAAAAACATCAGTTCTTGTAGCTTTTGTTATTTCCCTGTTAAATTTCCTGACCATTCACTGATTTTAATCTTCCATGTCTTTCTTCATTTATTAGCATCAACAATTAATTCTTTATTTATTTATTTGCTAAATTATTTATTTGTGGAATTATTAATTAGTTAAAAGAATCAAAATTATCAAAATTATGAATATAGACTAACTGTTTGAGAAATTTTTGCAGAACGAATTTTTGCAAATAACCTCAAAATTGTTAAAATTTCTTCTGCAAAAACTTTTGTTGCAAAATTTATTTCTTAAGCTTATCTAGGCAAACAGACAACCGATGCATCCCAAATACTTGTATTGGCAGACTCTGTATTGAAAAAAAAAATGCTTATCAGTAAACACAGTTTATGAACACATGCAAATGATTGATCCTACCTCTCCACCAATGAAATCTTTTCCATGCATTGCACTCTGATCTTTAGTTTTCCACAAAATTTCAACTTTTCCATCAGCACCATTTTCCCTTTCGACGTCAATTTGTGCTTTGCCACAACTCTCAGTAACGATATGGCTTGGTTTTGTGAATGAAAATGTACCGGGTTCTATGAAAAGAACATTGCAGCTTTTTTGAAAGTGTAACCTTCAATATTTCATTAGAATGATACTAGACTTACCATCATCATTAATTATAGTAACTTCTGCAATTGAATGATGACCTATTTCGACAGTGTCATCCTGTGGATGGCTGTGTAATTTGACAAAAAACGTCTCATCAGGCTCCCATTCATTATCATCAATAATGATTATCTCTATGTATTTATGCGTTTCATTAGGTTCAAATGAAATTGATTCTTTCTTCGGGATGTAATCATTGTTGGCTTCTGCCGTACCATCTATTGTTTCGTAACTATAATAATTAAGAAAAGACAACTTGAAATGAAAATGAATGAGAAATAACTTTTTATCAAAAGTAACTGGTCTACATTTGAATACTTAAAGAAGTAATGAAATTGTACAGATAACATACTTGATTGTAACCTTGTTCGTTAAGCACACGCTTCTTTCTATTCCAAGCTGAACGACTTTTGCATTCTCGAGTACTGACACTGCTGTTGCTGTAAATTCAACTTGAGCTTTCCTGACTGCAACAGAAGTTTTTTCCACTACATTACCGACGCCAAAGTGATAGATGGAATGGAAAAAATATAACATGTTTAATGAATGAGAGAGAAATGGTTAAAGTTGTTATGTTAGTGATGTCGCCGTGAAGTTGTTGTGGAGTAGTTAAAATGTCCTGTAACACGATTTTATGTTGATGTTATGTGTTGAATCTTTTTGTTTAATGGTAAGGGTTTGACATTCAAGTAGAAAAGGTTTGTTTACATTGATAATGACATGCACAGCGTGAAAGAAGTGAAACCTGTAACTATTCATAATGGGATACTGACTGCTGGAAATAATGTCAGAGGTCGATTACATTGACCGTTTATTACCTGATCAAAACACCTTATCAGGATTTCAAAAATATTTATTGATGATATGTTCATACATTAATTTCAAATAGTGGAAACAAGGCATTAAGAATTCGACATTTGATTCATTAAATTATCGAATTCTTCAAAAGTTCGATTTCATATCTATAGAACATGTTCAATTCTTTTGTAAAATCTTATGTGTTAGAATCAAGATCTTTATGTGCTAAGATAATCATAATTGTAACTTCAAGATATTTACAATATTGATTTGTGAATGTTTCGAAAATAGTTTTTGCTTATTATAAAAGTCTAATACTGCAGTGGTTATCAAAACTGGTATATAGAATAGGAAAAAAGAAGATGTTTTTTGTGTAAAGGTATGTAAATGGTCTCAATATTACATGCATTTTAACTACTAACAGATTTTTGAACATCAATATGTGATTTACTTCTTTGTTATTCCAGGTTGTGTATGAACAGTTTAGTAAGAGATGATTAATCGTAAACAGAATGGACAGTCAAAAAGATAAAAATATTAAGAGAGAAAAAAAATACCTGGTTCTACCACTTCAACTAAAGCATTGCTGCCATCTTGTAACATCTGTAAATTACAAAAAAATCATTCAAAATGAATGGGACAAGATAATTTGAAAGCCCCTAGTTACTTATTGACTGAGATTAACAAAAATGCTGTCATTGTCATTGCTGTCAATTCTTCTTTCAGAAAGATAAAAGACGCTCACCCCTTGCAACTTTGGGTTAACTCTTGGAACAACCTTTCGGCCACCACCAAAAAATCTCAATGCACCAACTCTATAATAACCATAATTCTTCTTCTTGCTGGATTCGATTTTTATAGCAATTAATTTTGCTGCCTCCTCTTCTGTAATTCGCGGATTAGAAGTGATTTCCTGTGTAGCAACAACAGTACACGAGTAAACTGGCATTTTCAATACTAGGAAATAGAGATTCTCTGTGAAAAATCATCAGAGAATAATTCAGTTTATTCCAAAAGTTCCTCACCTTCATGTATTCAATAAGGTCTGGATGATGTTTTTTTAGGACCTTTTCATCCAACAAATTCAAGTTATCTGAAATAAATTGCAATCTTACAGAATGAAAAACCTACTGGCTGCATGATGCCCATCACATAACTATCAGTCACTTACTTAATTCAACTTTTTGCCTTCTTCGTCTTAACACCAAAACGTTTGTGCACAATTCTTTATCCGCAATATAAGCAAGAATGACCAAAATTGGGAAAAAAAGCAATGTTAAAGCAGCTTCCCATATATCAATGACATTAGGTGAAGAAACAGACATAATAATAAATAGCCATATGTAAGCAAAAACAGCAAAAAATGCAGTTGTTAGAAAAACACCAAATGAATTTATTCTTTTTGATCCACCTTGAATAGACATCACACAGACGGCTGTAATGACAAGCAGATTAAACGCAGCACTCCCTACAATTGTACCAGGGCCTAATTCACCAGCTTTAAAGTTATTACCAACTATTTCAATAATTGAAAGTAAAATTTCAGGTGCGGACGATCCCAATGCCATTAATGTTAAATTAGCAACAGTGTCATTCCAGACACGTATTTCAACTTCTTCATAACCTTTGCCAGCATTCTTTACATCATCATCATCAGTTGCGACTCGTATGATTTTTGTCTTACTAGTTATAACTTCAATTGCACACATAAATAAATCGGCAGCAATTGCAACACCCATAAAACACCATATGAGAGCTACAACATAGAGAACGATTCGGGAACCACGACTCCATTCTGATTCGTTGATGAACGGAATAATATTAGTTGATAACTTAGCTTTGGAACAAAGATATGCATTTGGACATTGGTACTCAGTGTAATTCATGTTTCTAGATCTACTAAAATGAAAAGAAGGAATTGTCGTTCTTCAGAATTGATCAAAACCCCAAAATAAAATAGCAACAATTTCACATTATATAGAATTACAAAGGTTTAGTCCAAATAAATTTATTCTTTTTTAGAAACACAAAAACTGAGTCTACTGAACAGAAAAATAAAAATGAATTACTCTTGATTAAATTAGCTATAAAGAAAAGCAGCTGAATAATATCAATTGATAAATAATACATATGTAGGAATTATATTGTTTCACTTCATAATGAAATATTAAGAAGCAGATGTGAAAATCTCAATCCTATATATCTATTTATCCATTTCATTTTCAAACTGATATAACAAATAAAAAAATATTATTCTGTACATAATGAAATGATGTCATTTTGGTATGACAATAAAGGATTTAACTGAACAAAGCCCAAAATCACAGATTTAAAACATCAACTCTTTGTGATTCAAAATACAACTCATTTAAGAAAAATAACTAGTGACTAAAATAGCAGACAAATGAAAGAATTATTTTTACCATTAAACTGCTTACACTCAATCAATGTAAATAACACAAATTCAAAACAATTCAAAACTTCAAACAGCCAATAAAAAGAACAATGTTGTACATACATTCCTAAATAGTCATTAGAAAATTCCCTAGTCTGAAAGCATCATTCTAGTAAGTTCTATTATTGATATTTTTGACTGCAACTGTATAAATGCAGTTCGTTTCACATTTACTTCCACACTTTTTGCTTAATAATTGTTTGTAGAATATTCATTCTGAATAAGGGTTAATTGATTAGAACACAAGTACACATATCGGATGATGTTGTCAAGAAGGGGATATCCAGTGAGCTTCGGTGAACCTTGGAAGTGCAAAATCAATGGCAACCTTAAATACCGTGGACATAAAAAAGCAATTCAACAACTTCGTGATGTTTGTTCAAAATGATCAAATACTATGAAGATATAATCAAACCAGCCATGGATTTCTCTCCGCTTACATTGATTATTATCAATTGTATTGCAAAATGCACTATTCCTGAAGCATGGGAGATAAATTGTGTTTGCCCTATAAAGGTAGAAGATCCAACAACTGCAACTGACTTTAAACCAGTCTAAATCCTCCCAGCATTGTCAAAGTGATATGAGAGATTTTTTTTACATTAAACTGTTAAATATATAGAAGAGCAAAAGATCTAAAAATCAACTCAATGTGGCTTCAGACAAGGACATTCAATATTGTCTTTTTTACTAAAAATGAAAGATGATATCATTAAAGTAATGAAAAATGGAGAAGTAACCCTATCCACTCTTGCTGATTAGAGTAAAAAGCTTTGACCACTGATTCTATTGCAATTTGTTATTATACACAGGGATGGTATATGGATGACATTACACCGGTCCTTCAAAACAGGTTGTCTTAAAACAGTTATCAAATTTCCATGCCTTTGGCCAATATTTTCAATCTTTGTTTCAGTACAGGTATCTACCCTGACATCCTCAAACTGGCCATGGTCTTACCTGCTTTTAAAAAAGGTGAGAGCACCGACAGTAACAACTATCGGCCCATCTCCCTGCTTTCTAACCTGGACAAGGTTTTTAAAAAGCTGATTTATAATCGTGCTTACAGCTTTCTGATGTGGCAAAACCTCTTGTTTGTTAACCAATTTGGTTTCAGGAGGAACTACTCAACTGTCCACACTTTGCTTAATATAAGCCAAAAAATTTATGATGCACTGGATGGAAGAAAATTTGTTTGTGGAGTCTTTGTAGATCTCCAAAAAGCTTTTGATACAGTGGACCACGCAATACTCCTAGAAAAGCTCCGGCACTATGGTATTCGTGGCAAAGTTTTTGATTTGTTTAAATCCTATCTGACTGATAGGTGCCAGTTCGTCTCCATTTCAGGCTCCTTTGAATCGTTCATTCGCCATGGTGTTCCACAAGGATCAGTCTTTGGACCACTCTTATTTTTTATATAAATTAACGATCTAAATGCTGCTATTAAATATTCAATTGTACACCACTTTGCTGACGATACTAATTTACTATGTATACAGAATTCTTTGGAATCTCTAGTTAAAAAACTCAATGAGAATCTTAAATTCTTGTTACTCTGGCTCAACGCCAATAAAATTGCACTCAATGCAGCAAAAACGGAGTATGTATTGTTTAGGCATCCAAATCGTACTTCTATTGACAGCTCTAAGGTTAAGCTTTTCATTGGTGAACAACAGATCCATGAAAAAAATAGCATCAAGTATCTTTGAGTCTATGTAGACACCGACCTCAAATGGAAATCCCAAATTAATGAAGTTGCAGTCAAACTCAAGAGAGCTTATGGTATCCTCTGTAAGCTGAGACATTTTACCCCAATGCCAGTGCTCAAACTTGTCTATTATGCACTTTTCAATTCTCATCTAAATTATTGCTGTCAACTCTGGGGACAACAGGTCAGCAAAAACATTGACCGCATTGAAATTCTTCAAAACAAAGCTCTGCGAATCATGAATTTTTCTGATCTGCGAGCACATGCAAACCCAATTTATAAAAAACTCCAAATCCTCAGATTCTCTGATTCTATAGCCAGACACAATGTTTTATTTGTCCAAGATTGTCATAATGGTATCCTACCACCCGCTGTCATAGATACATTTGCAGTTGACTTACCCCACTCCCACAACACTCGTGCCTGCATAAAAGGAGAAATAAATAAAGTCATTAACTCCACCACCACCTACAGCCTACACTCAGTCAAATCTCAAGCTATAAGAAAACATGATCACGTAATGATCACGTAATCACTGTGACATCATCAACTAAAGAAAATAAAGTTCAATCCTGTTTGTTTCAAGTCATTTCATCAATTTCAATAGTTTTTATCAACCAACAATTAAATAGTCTAGTACACCCCTTTGTCCAAGTTATCACATAATGAAAATTACTCAATATACAAATTTCGGACTGCAATGAATGAATGAATGATGTATTTATTTTCCAAGGAACAGTACAAATGCTTTAGTGAAAAAGTAATTATGGCGGATGTATCAGGCATAGTATATAATACCGACTTCCAAAGAAAATTTTATGCTTGGTAGGCACACAATACAGAAATCTAATGTGGACACCCATATTACATGTTTCTCTACCTTCTTCTGGTGGCAGAGAGGAAGAAGAAAAACTATTATTACCAAGGATAGCTCCTGATATTCATTAACACAACATAACACAAAATAATGAAAACCTATGATTAAAAATGGTATATACAAGTTATAGGACTTGGTGCAAATCATGTGCTAGGGGTAAAAGTATGATAAAACCACCAATATAAAGATTTTTAGTGTCTGACCCACTTTGTAACTGCCTTTTTTCAGTCCCCATGGCAACCAGATCAGTCTCCATAGCAATATAACATTTTTTCAAAATTTTGGAAAACTACTTATACTATTCGGAAGAGCAAAAACATTGATAAAATTTATTACACAAAACATGGTCTGATTATTTGTAGTTCTTGATACATAATGTATCGAGCATTATCGTAGTGATTTTCTACCCAACTAATTATCAAAACCTGTAGTCGTAACCAACAGCAAGCATTCCTTTATAGGCACCAGCTCCTCTCGTCTTGTCTCTAATAAAATACAAAATGTTTTCCATGACCGATTTGAATGGAATCTTCTTGGAAATTATGTGCTGTGCAGGATTCATTTGTACTCATTTACCTCTCGTTTACTACTTGTTTGCACTCGTTTACCACCCATCTAATGTTTTAGCACCAACAAAAAGATAATATTATCTTTTATTATAATATCAACTCTAAACAACAAACTGAAGAAGAGAAGAAGTGATTTTATAATATGTATTATATTTATATTATAGTGTTTATATTGGGCAGGCCAGGTCACAAATATGTGGTGTTAGAGTCGTTTAGAAGTCTCAAAACAGGGTCTAGCGGTTGACAAAAAACAACACGAAAAAAGACGAAAGAGAATCCATAAATCTCTGGCACAATTTTGTATCAGAGATTCAACGGAATGTAATTTTCTACTTTTATACATGTACAAAAGTCATCTCAAATCTGCTACCTATATATACCTATTTTGCAGCTAATTATAGCTAATATTGTTCTGAAAAAGATAGCTAACGTTTTTTCTAATGAAAGAAATTTTAACTTATAAATCATACCTGCCAAGGTGCAAAGATTAATTCATTAACCTACCGAAACCCTTCTCCTTTAGCTTCTAAATGAATTTTAATACAAAGCCCAGCTAGACTTCAATATGTTCTTCTTGTATACCAGTGACCGTATGTCGAGTCGATGTTTATGAAGACTTATGTTGCCATGTTGGTTTCCACCCTTTTTATTGAATTATCTCTAGTGTTCTGTTTATTTGCTTTGTGGGGAGTGTCTCATCATCAAAATGCCGTCCTAACAACACAGATAATTTCGTTTTGGTTGTCAACTTGAAGATAGAAATGAAATTCCTTAAATGGTCGAATTAATCCACTTTTGATACATATCCATGGTCACATACTTTAACCTAGACGTTTTAGGATTTGGTAATTAAAAAGGTTTTTTTGAATCATTAAAGGGGCCGTTCTTCAAAAAACAACATTGACTCAAATGAAAGATTTAAGTTCACAAACAAACAATTTAAAAGCCTTTTTTAACTGAAATTCGAAAAAATGCAAATAAAGTTCGCCTGCACACAATCATATTTCTAAAAAACGAAAGTTGTCTCGTGACGTAGTAGATTTGGAGTTCTTCAGATTTGCACAAAAACAACGTTCTCAAGTTTTACTTTTTACTTTTTTACTTATCTCCTTGTTAATATTTTCCACGATTTAAACTTTCCTTCTGTAAATAAATGGCTTTTATTTTTTAGGTTGGTTGCGACAAGTTTTGCCAAAAATAACCCTATAACACTTTCTAAAGAGTTCTCCTCCCTTCTTTCTTACTGAAAATCGAATAGAGCTCCATCACAGAGCTTTTCGGACAGAGCCGTTAGAACTCATAAGTCATATTTTGAAACAACTCTTTGAACCGCCTTCCTATATTTTTTATCACCGAACTTGGTTATAACTTATATGGAAGCCGATTGTCACATATTTTTGATTTTCTTAGTATATCATATACTAAGAATATCAAGAATATCAACTTCCATAATAGGAACATACGGATCAATATATAAGGTTTGCGGAGTGGGTGCGTGAATCACCCAGTTGGCCAGCGAAAATCAAATATGCGTCAAAATTGAGGAAAATCGAAATACGTTAAGGACAGCAATTTTCGCTGTTGGAAGGTTAAAAAAACCTGTGAATTTCGCAGAATATATTTTCGCGATATTGACATATATTTTGAAAAGTGAACGGGATATTGATAACGAAATGATTGGCGTAAAATGTACATGTTTTGGCAAGAATCTACAAAAAAATCGCACTGATATTGGTGAGTAAAGATGGCGGATGCAGCAGCACACGAAGCGCACGTTCTAGCATATAAATAAACTAGATTCAGTGGGGTTAAATGTTATTAAAGAAATACATCGTAGAAGAAAAAAAGCGGCAGCAAAAGTATTAATCAAGTTAACAACGGAATTGCAGCTTGGCAACTAGCACCAAAGGGACCACTTATTGAAGAACGCGATAATGGTGAAAATGCCCACAAGGGAATACAGCCAATTCGCATCGATCCAGCTTTTAACTTAAAACGTTATAACAGATTTAATGGGTTAAATATAGAGTCAGTTAAATGTTAATGTTGGTGACAGCATGTTAGAGCAAGTTGAAGCTAACAGATGCACTTAAGGAATACTTCCTGTATGCAAGACCACGTAAAAACACTTTAAGAGCAAAACCTGATACATTGATAATTCATACTGGAACAAATGACTTGTCACTTGAAAAGACTCGGAGGAGATAGCTACATGCATCATCACTATGGCAGCAAAATGTTCGAAATCTGTTCAAACAGTAATTTCAGGGATTGTCCCAAAGGCCGACAGATTCTCTAGTAAACACAAAAAGTTAATAAAATATTGAGTAAAATGTGCGATGAACGAAACATCCAATTCATTGCCCACGAAAATATAAATCCACATGTGCATTTGAACTCTAGTAAACAACACCTCACAAAAATTGGATCGAAACTTCTCTCCAAAAATTTTTTGATGGCACTGGAGAAATCCTGAAATGATGGACGATATAACTGAATCTATTGAAAGTTCAAAATGCACGGGTATTACAAACCTGAACGTGGAAAATTCCCACGAGCCATTAAATTCTTATTCTTCTACTGCTAGTAACATTTTAGCGCCTTGCTTGGAAAACCTTTATAAATTGCGATTAAAAAAAGTGATGATTGGCTTCTTAATATTAATTCTATTAGGAATGAATGGGAAGACCTCCGTTGCGGAAACAAAATTGGATGCTTCCTTTCCTATAGCCCAATTTACTATGGAGGGCTACTCTGTACCATATCGTAAGGATGTGACGTCAAAAAGTGGTGGACTGTTGACTTATGACAACGCTAGCATCCCATCACAGCTTAAAATTGATTATGCGATACCTGAGGACATTCAGATTATCCCCATAGAATTAAATTTGCGTAAGTTAAAATGGCTCGTGGTGAATATTTACCGTCCACTAAAGCAACTAAACTATTTATTAGACGAGCTTTCTTTGCTGATAGATTTTTATTGTTCCAAATACCAGAATATATTGGTGATGAGTGACTTTAATGCTCAACCTGTCTCCCCACTGACGGCTTCTTTCATCGAAAAACATGGTCTTTATAATCATATAAAAGCCAATACTTGTTGGAAAATCAGTTGAGGGATCTTGCATTGATCTGCTTCTTTCCAACCAAAAGCTCTCTTTTAAGAACTCAGGGGTTGCAGAGACAGGATTGAGTGATCATCACTCACTGATATATTCCATGCTTATGTTAAGCTTGGTCCTAAGAAATTATTTTACCGAGATCTTAGGAGTTTTGATAGAGCGAATTTTTTTATCATCCAGATTGTGCTTTGAAGAACATTACATTTTATGCTGATTTTAATAGTGTATATTTAGAAGTCCTAGAAAAACATGCTCTAATCAATCAGCACTCCTTTGATTACGCCCTGGAATTGTACTCCGGATCAAATAGTTTTCGCGGATCCAGTTTTTCAGGACATTGAAAAATTTAGAGCCCATCCTAGCATTATATTGATTAAATCATTACAGTACGAGGAAGATGACTGTTCAATCGAATTTATCAAAAAGAAATAAAGGAGATGATGAAATATTTCTATTAAGCGAAGGTTTGTCTTTATAGATTATTAGGCTTTCTTAAAGCTCCAGAATATAATTATTAGGTGCTGACGTGTCACACTGAAATCACCAAAAGAAGCCAAACCACAATGGAGCAAATGATCCTTAATAGCCGTAGACTGGGCAGTCTTAACAGGATTACCTGTCAGAGAGGAAACGCCCAGATGTTCAGAGGCCCTTACCTTCAAATGTCGTGTTGTTTTACCGTAATAAGAAGCATTGCAGGTACTACACTTAAAATGATACACAACATTTGAAAGTAATGCCTTAGGAACACGATCTTTGAAGCGAAAATATGATGATATTCTTAAAGGAGAGCGAAAAATGACTCGCAGTATACAATTGGGTAAAGACTTACCAACTGAGTTAACAAGCTTAGTACGCAATTGTAATGATAACTTCCCGAGATAAGGCAAATATAGTTTCAATTCTTGCTTTTCAGGTAGACCAGGACTAATCTTAGGTACATAAAGCTTATCTAAAAATCGTTTGACACATTTGTCAACAAAATTACCAGGATATTCATTTCTTGACAAAATATTCTTAAGCTTGGTACCCTCTAGATGAAAATGCTCAAAATTAGAAACAATAGAGAAAATTCGAAAAAGTAAAGTGTGAACTAGAACCACGTTTATACTCATAAGCTATAAAACTGTTAGAATTAGAAAAAAACACCACTAAAAGTAGGTTTCCTGTATAGAGATGTAATAAAATTATCACTTTGGCGACTAACTTTGACATCCAGGTAGGACAAACAATTATTTTGTTCAACTTCCGAAGTAAAAGAAATATTGACATGTTGGCTATTCAAATAATCTTTAAATTTTTGGACATGGTCTGGTGATGAAAAGAAAACGAAAACGTCGTCAACATATCTACGATAATAAACAGGTTTAAATTCATCAGGACAATTGCCAAGCCAGATCTGTTCCTAGTGACAAAGAAAAGCGTTATCAAGGCTAGGTCCAAGAGGCGAGCCTATAGCTACACCATCAACCTGTTTAAAATAACAATTATCAAAGCAAAATAAAGATTGATTAGTGGAAATTGAGAGTACTGCCTCACGGTGTATACTGGTGCTCTATTTTTCTTTTCCTTCTTATTAACTTTTTTCGTTCTTTTATCAATTGGATCATAGATATAAGATCTTTCTTACACGCATATGTCTTAAATACAAACAAGCGCCACATGGCATAAACGGTATAGCAGCATGCTTAACGTGTAGCATTCTTTAAAATTGCTTGATCTTTTCCCGCCTAACTTTATTTAACCTTTTTTTAAGTTCCATTTATTTTGAAGCAATTCCACAAAATGTATAATTCTGACAAATTTTAAATGAATTTTTCCAGACGTTAACCCCGCTGAGCACGAAGGTGATGATTTCACAACCTCTAACATTAAAGTTATAACTGTTTTTGTACTTTAGGGTTGAAATAAAAAAAATTAAAGAAAATCTATGAACAACTATTCATGATGAGATAGCTCAAACGTAAAAGACAGATATCCGTTAGTAGATTGGCTGAACGTATGTATGGAGTTGGACAAATGCTTTAAACGAAGAGAAGAAACGCCAGATCGAGCGGTTTTCCACAGGTGTCATGGGTAACCCTACCTTATCTACTATGACAGCTGAGATATGGGTAGAGGCACAAATAACGAAAACAGAAGATAATGTAAATCTTATGGTAGAAAAAAGTACGAAGTAAAAACAATTTTTGTCTTCTTTATGAAACACTACTGCTTTGCAAAACCCTCGTGCGCTATTTACAGGTAAAATCTACGGTTGGTGCATAAAAATGTTCGCTACGTTACATGTTTATCTATAAGGGTTTGACACTTTTGAAAAATAACGCTAAATTGGCCCTTAGCTTACATAAAAAGGTAACCGTAAATGGCCACTTTAACGCCCCCTACTGATTAAGCGCCTCGGAGTAAGAGTAAAAATTTCCAATAAGCGCCCCATTAAATTGCAGCAAATGGGTGCAGTTCGTCTTGTCTTGTTAGTCAATATCTGCCGATACTCCCTTATAGGAATTGCTCATACAAAAGGTTTTTTATAAGCGCCACGGGCGCTAAATCGGTCATACGTTTTGGGATCCTTATATTTATAGAAATTTTTCGACAAGAAAATTATATGTTCATTCAACTAAATGAATTCTGTTTAACTTTATTTTGCTACTTTCTTTGCTTCATGTGTAATACCAGTTCAGTCAAAAGCACAAAATATTTGATTTTCAATGTATTTCGATATAATAAAAACTAAAATCGTAATCAAATACAATGACCTAAAGGTCTTGGTTAAAAGTCAACAGAAGTCAACAGAAGATAAAACTCAACAAAATGTCCAGGACAAAAATGTTATTTTCACACACCAAGTAAAATGTAGTTGTCTCTCCGTGAGTTCAATAAGTTTACCAGCTTGCTTAAATATACTAAAATGGTTGTTGCAGAGGATTAGTTAAAAAAAGAAGTTTATAGAAAAAAGAAACCAATAATATAACAAAACAGGATTGAAAAAAAATTAATGCTGAAAAACATTATGCAAACAAATATTTTTAGTTTAATGTCAAGACTAGATTGTGTTACAAATCCACAGCCATGATTGGTCACAAACTGACCCAAAAAGTAAACTCACACAAAAATGTAAAAACAGAATAACGGATAATCACATACCGATCTCAATCACTTTTTCATCTCATTAGTGATGGTGTTTGTTATAGGCGAATACTCAACCTTAAACTCTCTCGTAGATAAGATTGCAATTTTGATGTTACTTCTTTCTTCTGCCACTGTGAACCCAAGCATTTTAACAAATTGGAGGAACAACTCATTAGGAAAACCAATGATACAGCTTCATTATCTTTATTTGCGAACGACAATCTTACTGAAAAAGATTTCTCTTGAAGAAGCGACTTCCCGCCACAATTATTGCAAATCGCCATTAATTCTGATACCATTGCTTG
The DNA here is from genome assembly GCA_039566895.2 of Turritopsis rubra. Lineage (NCBI taxonomy): Eukaryota > Metazoa > Cnidaria > Hydrozoa > Anthoathecata > Oceaniidae > Turritopsis > Turritopsis rubra. The sequence continues at coordinate 8,522,283 of CM077631.1, read as the reverse complement.
ATGCTTACATTTCTTGCAAAAATAAACCTCTTCAAACTTGTCAATAGTTATTGCTGGAAAATCAGTGGTCATTTTGGATGATGTTCTAATTTCTGTAGGACAATCTGCAAATTTGGTTGAAGTAGCAGTTATCTCTGAAAGGGCTGTTGTGGTGAGGTATTTTCCATTATAGTTTTTCACACGAAGCTCTTGAAACTTATATGCCCCATCTTTTGATATGCTTTGAATGTGGTTGTTCCATAACGCAAGGTGCACTCTTCTGGAAACTGTGTCGTCAAGAAAAGAAAATCTCTTTTTTGTTTTAGACCAAATTTAGTATTCTCCTATCTCAATTCAAACTCAATTGTCACAAATGCTGATATGTTGACAACCTCATTTTCTGGTTGCAGCTCAAGTTGTAACAAGGTTACAAAATTATTGAACTTTTCAAGTTTCTCTTTGAATGATGCAAATGGAATTTCTTTGTTGGAAAATTCTACTAAAGATCTTTCAGTTAAGGTTACAACAGGACGATTACGAACGTCATTTACTTTTGTGATGAAATTTGACAACTTAACAATCTTTTCTTTTAGCTTTGCAGTCTCCATTGTAGCATGCAGTTCTGAGTTGTAGGATACAATTGAATGTTCTGCAGTACCATCATATAGAATAGCATTGAAGGAACGAACTTTGGATGGTGAACTTTTCACTCTGGTAAGTTTGAGAATATAATCATGGCAGTCTTCACCTAAATATGCAGTATTAACAATATTAACCTAAATGTGCAGTATTAATTAACTTAATAGGGACTTAAGGTCAGATGCTACCTTATTTGTACAAATTCTCGCACACAGGAAATAATTTTTTTTTTCACGTATATAGTAATTTTCGCACACTAAAAGGAAGTCTTTATTTGGTGGGTTATATTATTCATGGAAGCTCAAATTTCTTTTTTCATTTGTTTAATTTTGAAGTTTCTCAGAAAGGAAGTAAAACAGGAGTTTCAAGCTTTATAAACAATAAAATGATGTCCACAGTGCCTGCAATTATATTATTAAAAATATGATTGAAATACATGATACTTTGATCTAAACGTCTGAATATAGATACGTATCCATGGTTACAGCTCACGCATGTATATTTCTTTTGTTTTAAGCAATATTAGTTTATTAAACCTTATTTACACTTACAAATCTTTTTTAAACATAAAATGGTGTGTAACTTTTAATGGCATTGTAACTTAGGCTAACAAAGTTTAAAACTTGCATGAGTTTGTATACATTGGTTTGTATTGTGACTTAGTTTTGAATTGATGCTACCTTTTTGTACCATATGGCTCTTGTTAAGTTTTAATTTGATTTGATCGGTTTTGTTTAAATTTTGCTATCCTTTCAAAAATAGATAAAATGTCTTAATTTCACTTTAGTTGCAACTGAAGAAAATCAAATGGCAGATACAAGATAAAAACTCAATGTCTTTTATGTCAACAGTATAATATACTTGTTTACCGTAAAAATTATGTTATCGGATAAGTTTAATATGGGCTACTGAATGGAAAAGTTAAAGAAAAATATTATGTATAAACAAATTCCCATACTTTTCCTGGTAACAGGCACACATAGCCCTTTTATGATAAGAAGAAACCCAACACATTCGACTGGTAAATTTCTGTCAATTACTGAACCACAAATATATATACTTTTTCTGCACAAAACCCCACATTTATTTTGTAAAAAAAATACAGAAACTTTTGAAACAAGAATGGATACTTCACGGGGGAGTTCAAAAAACAACAAATAAATATGAGTCCCAATTTCCTGGGTTTTTAACAAATGCAAATGGAACTGAAAATAATGCGCAACAAGTACATTGTTTTCCTGCAATCTCCCCAAATCTTTCATTTCCTTGATGAAAGGAACAAATAAAGCCATTAATTAAGTTTTTCTGGCAGCCCCCTACTATATTATCATGATCTGGTGTCTACCAACTTTTCGTTTCTTGTAAATATAGGCTTTACTTCTTGGCTTTCTCTGGGTTATATTCTTGTTTCTCTTATTATATCTATTTTACCTCCCCCTGTTTTCTCTTTTGTTTGCTTCATAAAGAATAAAAAACAACAAACCTGCTGACTTTACTGTAGCTAAGACTTTCTTTATGTAAAGTAGTTATAAATTTGTTATCAAAATTTTTAAACCTACTAACCATTTTCATCTCCGTAATCGTTTAAATGTGTGATACTGCAGAGCTGTTTGAGAGTTGTTTGCTTGGACCTCCAAAATGTCGCGCCAGTTCTATTACCTCCGTAATTTTTAACCACGACGAAAAATGTAATTTTCACGGACAGTAGTAGTAACACGCAGGGTATTTTAAGACGGTATTTTCGCTTCGCTGCTATACCGTTACAAGACACAGATGGCGCGAAACGGTAGCAACAAGCTTTAATCAGAAAACCTGATTTTGAGACATTTCAAAAACAAATTTGTTTTAAAACTTTAAACAACGTTATAATATTGTTTGTCACAAAAATTCTAAAAAAAGAGATTGAAAAAGGAATAGATGTATGTTTACATCATGTATAAAAAAATGCCCTGGAAGAAGCTGTGCTGTACATCTCCAGAGCTCTATATAAGTTTTTCTTCGAAGAGCACCACTATACGAAAAGGAGCCGCTGTTCTACCAACGACGTGGTGGAGTTAAGTGATGAAGACTGAAATCGATTGAAAAACATTATTTAAGAACTATTTCAATCCTTGAAGTACATTTTTCGCTTTTCCAAATTACTTTGCTTCTTTCTGTTCGCCCGAAATACATTGTCATTATTACCTTGAAACACATTTTAAGGAATGGTTCGTGTAGGCCGGCTTAGACTATTGCAACGCAAGAACGTTAAAAAAACCCATATAGAGGGCGAAAAAATGTTGCTCAAAAAGCTCAGCGTAAACGGTATTTAAGAAAATATTTTACGATACTTATTTTTGTGAATCCCCGTTTACCAAAATATTTTGCAGGATTTACTTTTGCGAATTAGGTCCCGAACAACATTTTTACGGGAATTAATTTTGCGATTATGGTTCAAATTCTCAAAAAAGTCCTGCAAAAATCAATCTCGCATTTTATCCAGTATTAAATCTTCTTAAGGTAGTCACTTTTCCCTAACCAATCTAAGCCGGTCGCAATTACGGTGCATGCAATTACGCGAACTGCGTGGATCAAGCCTATATGGCATGTGGCATTTTTGTTTTTCTAAAAATAAGCACTATAGCATAGCATTATAGCTTCCTAATTACGGTAGCAGCGAAAGCGAATACCGTATTAAAACACCCTCGGACTCCTCCTCCTCCTCCGGCCGAAATGGCATTTAGCCCACGCTTTAGACTCTGCGAAATTCCCTTTACGAAACTATATAAATTGTATGAAGGAACGCAGGCTAGGAATTTTCAAAGGGTTATTAAAACATTCAAGAAGTAATTTTTTGGTAACTTTCCAGTTATTCACGAAAAAATCTTATTCCCATGAATTCCCATGAAATACAAAAAGGTGTATTTCAGTTACTTCCAATGCGAAGTATATCACTTGAAATTAAATTTTATTTTGTTGCCGAGGCATTCGTTTTTTAAAACTCGGATGAATGAGTTTGTATCTATTTTGTTCGTATTACGACTTAGTTTTGAATATCTGCTACCGTTTTGCACCATTGGTTCTTGTTTACGGATAGTTATACATTTTTTGAATCATTGTTCCTTTTTTACGGTAGCAGCGAAAGCGAATACCGTATTAAAACACCCTTTCCCTACTACTACTACTACTACTACTACTACTACTACTACTACTACTTCTATGGACTCTATTTTTCCTTTCAACCGCCTGGACGCTTATTAATTTTTTGCAACTTGAATTAACTAAGAAAAATCTTTATTCCTGGCTTTTTCTCTGAAATATTTGAACAAATTATTTCCCCCTGGTTTTCCCTGATTTCCAGAAAAGTCGCCACCCTGTAACCCTCTAAGTAGGTATGTAACCATAGTCTACTTTATGAAATTATAATTTCATAGTAGAGTTCGAAAATTAAAATTTTTATCAAAAAAACTTGTATTTTTGATCTTGTGTTTTCATTTTCACTCATGTTGTATTGAACAAGCGAACACCAGTTCTGAAACAAAAATCTTGGTCCCTTGAGCGTTAGGTAAATTGATTACAGTTTTTTGCATTATTTGTTTGAGATAGCGGAGTTGGTTATAATGCGCATTTAGAATGTCATAAAGATCACATTTCAGTTGAACCGCAAAATTAAAAAACAAGACAACTGCAAAAATCTCTTCCCTTGCAAACCACATGATGGGGAGGAATTAATAACATATACACATGCTCCCCGCCACTAATTTAGACAACAGTCAAATGTTACACAATGTATCACCATACTTGGTTCGACTACTGTAGCATTCCTTTGTATTGTTTTTCCGGCCATATGTACGACGGTTGGCTTAATTTTGTTTTACTTTTAAAGAATGAGTTCCAGAATATTAGTGCCAGACATCGGAAATGTTTTGGTGGAAAAATGGTATTTGTCCGACGAAAGAACCTAATCAATAATAATATCTGGCGATAAATATAAAGTCGGTCCAACATAACTAAAAATACAAAAGCAATCAGTATCCTATCCTCAGTTAAATCCACACAAAACATAATTCATGTATTGCAAATTACTCTCCATTTTTTTTATTGGTCAGCGCGGAAAGCAGCTGATCTTTCATTAGCGTTTGTACGTCCTTCCGTCCGTCCGTAATTCCAAGATTTGTTGTCCACAGTTGTAGGATGATTATGCAAAACATTGGAATAGAGGCTATCCACAAACCGTGGTTAATGTATGAATGACACAGATCAAGTTATTTAAAGTAATTTAATTATTGTGAGTGTGGCCTAGAATGCAGTAAAACGTTCAATCTTAATTGGTGTTCCCCAGAACGGCGCAGTAAAAGCATTCCGCTAAAGTTTTCAATCTTAACTGCACAATTATTTCAGAATACTGAAATATTACCAGCCGCTTAATCTCCAGCACCCAGGTAAGAAAATTCTCCCCTATCCTTCTTCTGTTCTGTGTAGTTTTTGCACTAAAAATTCAAAAATTCAATTTTTCCTAATAACACAATGTATGTTTTTCCTAATCCCCAGGCTGAATTTAAGCTATGGTGCTTATCTTGGTTCTATAGTGGAAATGACAGGGTGCGTGATAATTAGTGACTTAGTGATATTTTACATTCTAAGAGATTTTTTTCTTTTTCTGATGATCATGTATTTGCTTCTGTTCTATATGATTTCTTTCTTTTTAGATTTAGAAAATTAAATAAAATGGAATATATGACCAAGGAGAATGTGCCAATCATGGTTTAACATAAATCATTTAATGAATTCACATTTGATTCAGGTATCCCGTGCAAAGACAATTTTACGGTTTCATTCAATAGTTGGAAAATGTAACAGAAACATATTTAGGTTGCATTTTTATATTTCTTATCAAGATTCTTGGGAGTGGAACCGTAAAATGTTTTTACCCAGGATACTAGTCTATATACTAATAGCGAGTTGTGCATCCACTTTTTAGTTCGGTCAATGTGAATAAAAGGACTGGGAACGAAATGTTCTTATGGAAAATGTTATTATTATATTTTAGATCGTGCGTAACTGAGTTGTGACTTTAATGGCGATTAGTATTATAGGAGTAGCGCGACGTCAGTGGGCACATTGCATTGCACCCTAAATAGAACGCGATATTTAAGGGCAAATATCTCGAGAACCAATGAGAATAACTGACGTCACCTTGGGTGCGCGATATTGGCGGTGGGGTGTCGAAAAATTTGGGTCTAAAACTTTTTGGGGACGGGTGTGACGTCATTTGGATCTTTGATCATCGATATCTTCGGTTAGTCGTACATAGGCGATCCCATACATTTTCTTGATCAGGTTTTCGAGCTCTACAATTTAGTGATACTTATTCTTCCCCTTTCTATGATTTTAATTTTCGTCACCGCCATATTGTAAGAGAGAGGGTAACCACGGGGGTTGGGGTCAGTAACTCATGGGGAAAGTGAACCGGTAAAATGTTTTTACCCTGACCTTAAAAAACTAGATGCATAAAATTTGTTAATGATGAAATGAATAATAATGTTAAACACTGACAATGAAAACTCTGCATACAACATTTCCTTATGTGTTATAGAGCTCAATACAAACATTTTTTTGACCAGCATTTCGAGCTCTATAGCGTGGTACTACTTGTCCTTTTAGATTGTGTGATTTTATTTTCGGTCACCCCTATATTGATAGAAAAATCACGGGATGGTGGTAACTTATGGGGAAAGTGAACCGGTAAAATGTTTTTACCCGGGATACTAATCTATATACTAATAGCGACTGTGCATCCACTTTTTAGTTTGGTCAGTGTGAATAAAAGGACTGGGAACGAAATGTTCGTATGGAAAATGTTATGATTAAATTTTAGATCGTGCGTAACTGAGTTGTCGAGATATAGGCGATATTAGTATTATAGGAGTAGCGCGACGTCAGTGGGCACATTGCAGTGCACCCTAAATAGAACGCGATATTTAAGGGCAAATATCTCGAGAACCAATGAGAATAACTTACATCACCTTGGGTGCGCGATATTGGCGGTGGGGTTTTTACCCGGGATACTAGTCTATATACTAATAGCGAGTTGTGCATCCACTTTTTAGTTTGGTCAGTGTGAATAAAAGGACTGGGAACGAAATGTTCGTATGGACTGTTATATAGTGACATTTTAGGTCGTGCGTAACTGAGTTGTGATTTTAATGGCGATTAGTATTATAGGAGTAGCGCGACGTCAGTGGGCACATTGCATTGCACCCTAAATAGAACGCGACTTTTAGGGTCAAATATCTCGAGAACCAATGGGAATAACTGACGTCACTTTGGGCGTGCGATATTGGCGGTGGGGTGTCGAAAAATTTGGGTCTAAAACTTTTTGGGGGACGGGTGTGACGTCAATAGGATCTTTGATCATCGATAACTCTGTAACTGTTAGTCGTACATAGGCGATCCCATACATTTTCTTGATCATGTTTTCGATCTCTAGAATTTAGTGATACTTATTCTTTTGGATTGAGTGATTTTATTTTTTATCATCTCTATAATTTGATAGAACACGGGTGAAGATGGGGGTGTAACTCATGTAACTCATTGGGGACGAGTGTGACGTCATCTAAAAGTGAACCGGTAAAATGTTTTTACCCGGGATACTAGTCTTCTTATCCTAATACGCAATCTTGCTTTTTTCTTACCTAACTGTTAAAGAAAGAACGTTATGTAAAATTTCTCGGGAAGTTCGTCAATGGATGTTTGTTTTTCTGTATTAGTATTGGGAGAATCTCCCATTAGGAGAATCTCTAGCTCCATCTTACGGGGTTTTATTACTTCATGGAGTGTTGTACCTTAAGGAAGACATCATAAAGCCGCCTGGAGGAGAAGGCAATGCAATGTTTTTTGCGTTCGAAAGTTCATCAAATATTCTCAACGTTCATTTCTTTAAAGAAAAATGAAGACGCTGCGTGTTAAATTTTTTTTATTGTCGTTTTAATTTTTTTATTCAACGCTTTAAGTTCAGTAATAAAGAATAACAACATTGCTCAGTATCAGTAACTATTATATCCGACGAGATAGACGATGTAGACCTGTTATTATGTGTTTTCAGTTTATCATTTTCTACCGATGTCTATTTTTTAATGTGTTTGTACGTATCTTTTTCGTAGCAGTTAGTTTTGACTACTATGCCGAAATGTGTAGCTAGGAGTTTATTTGGTATTTCATTGTTTGTAATGCAAGAAGAGAGTGATTACATAAATATTTACATGGTTTTTTTATCATGATGCACAAGCGGAGTTTTGGGTTTTGACATTTCCACAATTCATAGCAGAATAAAGAATTGAAAGATAAAAACATCTGAGAAGGTATTGTTTAGGTAGGAGTATACATTAGTTAGGTATTGCGTGTAAAAACAATTTATGGAGAAAAACTGTAAAATGTTTTTACACGCTACACTAGTATATACTAATATAAATTTCACCCACAAAAATATGACACTGTGATGGAGTTTCTATGGAACTTTGTGATATCCAATCGGAGAATAAAAGACTTTTTATCATTTTATTTTGTTAAAAATAGTCCAATGAAATCTGGTTTCCTTTCCACGTAAGATTATGAGCTTTCGCGATCTTATTTTGTTTATCAAACGCAAGATTTCAAAAAAATTGTGTTGAAACCAATGACATGTAACAGATAAAACTTTCCATGTAAAAATTCATTCCTTCACAGCCGCATAAATTTATTTTGGACTGTACTGTATATACCAAATATACTTTAAGGTGGTAATAAAATTTCACCGGTAAAAAAATTGATACCGTATACCGATTGCTTCAAATAAACACCCAGGTCGTTTATTAAATTTTTTGATTTTCAGAGGGGGCGTCTATTCGCGAGGGGCATTTAAAAGAGGGAGGCATTTATTCAATTTTTACAGTTTCTTCTTTTTCATGAAAAAACATTTTTAATAACTTTTACATTTAATTACATAATGTCTAACTCGATGTCATCATCTTCATCTTCTTCAATTACATTAAAAGAAGGAGCAGCTGCGGCCATATCTTCTTCCGATAAACAAAAAAAGGGGGGGGGGGGGGGGTATTCGAGGGAGCGTTTAAAAAAAGGAATACGGTATATAATATTCTCAAAATTAAATTCTTGTGAAAAAACAGATTTTACTGAATTCATTTGAAGGAATACTTTTTTCCTCAGTCTTTCAGCGTATGCATGGTAATATTTAATTCAAAAAAAATGAAGACTAATTATTTGCGGAATTCACGAAATTAAATTCCTGGAGCAAGCTTGTTTTATCTCAATTCGCAAAATTAAATTTGCACGAAAACTGCTATTATGGATCAGAATCTTTTGGGCCTCGATTTTTCGGGAAAATAACTTTCGTGAATAAATTTATAGCAATTTATGGAACTTAACAACCCTGCACCCAACACTTTCTTTAGTTGTAAGACATCACATATCAAAACAGACATGAGACCTCAAAAATTAGGATTTTAATCTGAGTTTCTTCATGAATATAAACTTTCGCAAGTTAACTAAAAGGTTTTTTAAAAATCAGCTTATGGTATGCACTTTCTGATCCTAAAATAGTGGTTACAGACTATTTGGCTTAGTTGCAGTTCACTACAGGAACTACCAACCTGTTTCATAAACCTGTTATTGATCCAAAGAATGGTTCATTATGACTCATGTTTGCAGGGCAAGATAATTGTTCCAGGAGTGAACTGCAACTAAGCGGAATATTTCTACGACACTTTTTTGTGGCATAAAATTTGTGAATTTTTGCCCATTAACTATTGGTAGATTAAAGATTAAATATTGCAGAATTTTTTTTTATTAATCAATTTTCTTTGACTTTTTTTTTCAGTTTAAGTTGCAAAATAAAAAAATCTCATTAATTCTTCCTATTAAAATTTCTAAAAATTCTACACTTAGTGGACCTGAGATTTTATAACAGTTATATAATTCCCTTTTTTTTATTAGGTCCTTTGTTGGTGGCATCATCCCTGGTATTACGCCATATCTGCTGCCAGAACTCGCCTGTTTCATCATTTAAAGGTCAGACGTCAGACTTATCTGCACTTCTCCGAATTTTTGGATTGACCACCTTATGTGAACTGGACCAGATTTTATTATTCAGATATTTCCAAAAAAATATTTCCATTCCTCAATTTTGCATAGCTATCTTTGTCACATGAGGAGTATCATGTATATTCTTCAGTTTTTACTTTGACACAGTTTTGTTACATTGCACTATTATTAACACTTTTACAATAGATTGAGTTCAGAATACACATTAATAAACATTGTTCAATACTTCAAGACTTATGACCTCAACCTCAAGTTTTTCTGAAGAGTGTGTCTAACAGACAGACAGACGTAACAAGCGAAAATTAACAAAAACCGTGGGAACTATACAAATTCTGAATGTGACTTATTTTGTTGATGAATAAGATACCGAATACAATGAGACATGACTGAAGCCGAGGTTGTATGTACCGCGACATTTGAAACAACAACACCGCCGTTGACGTTCTGATTCAAAACAGCTGTTTTTTTATTGACGTCTTCACAAAAAATGGCTACCGGTCGACAAGATCGCCGGTGTTTCAACTTTTTCCCCGACAGTAATTGCTGATTTCACAATGCGCATGGGCAGATCATTAAAGCGTAGATCGCTAACCTCAAACTGGAAACCGCTGATTTTGAAATGGAAACGACAGTTATAAAGGATACTCAAATTTTCTTTCTAAAATGTACTTCTTGCCGCCGCAGGAGAAAGGCTGTGAAATTTAGTAAATACATGTGAAATGTTATCTGAACTGTTCTAGGTATAGGATTCTTCGTAATGTGTACCACTTTTATGGTATTACCAACCGCGCTGACCTTCAGGCCCCAGGGCCTCTTGTTATTCTAAAGAAAGACAAAAATGATTGAACGGTGTCCCACTGGACTACTGTGTGCTACCACCCACAAAAATCTGCCAGTCATGTAGAAGCCTGAAAAAAAAACAGAAAATGTTGCCAGAAAAATGCTGCAGCTTTTCAGATATATATATATATATATATAACTAATTTGGAATAGAAACAAGTTTTAAAAATTGGAGATGGTGAAGCCGGCTACTTTCACTTTTTATATCCAGGACTCTCAAACATCTTTCCCCATCATCATTTCAAACTATACACAAACAATCTACATTTACAAAACTTAGTCCTATAATAAATAATCTATTTTTTTACCCAAAGTTTCTGTCTTCCCTTCTTCATCAGGTTTAGAATCGTTATCCACGAAACCCGGAACTTTTACGCCATTTTTAAAACCCGTTTTCTTTGTGAACCAATTAGAGATCGACTGACTGACTAAGGGGAAATGAAAGACCAAAAAGGACGGTTTCAGTTTTTCTAACTGAAAATATCACTTGAACATTTGAAACTATGCAATGATTTTGCTGTTAGTATTGCCTCATGATTTGAAGCCCATCAACAGTTAGTAAGAAATTTTATCCTCAGCAAAAATGATGGTTTTGTGGTGCACCACTAAGAACCAAAATATTTTTACATATTTTTGTGTGTTAAGATGTGGAGAATTCAAATCAAAAAAGTTGACATCGCTATGCCTTGCAGTTTTCTCGAAAATCGTCCTTAAAATTTCTGTTATCGTGTAAATCGTGTAATATCATGTTTGCTGTTTTCTGTTGTTCTGGATAATTTATTAAGGGCAAAAAATAGTACTGGTGCATTTATTTAGCACCAAAAAACATTAAAAAGAATCAACTTTGTGCAAAACAGTTTTTAAGCCGTAATAAAGTATAACGTGAAAAGTATAACGTGTAACTCAATCGATGAAGAAGTTGATTTCCATAATCTATATCACAGCAACAAAAACTAAACACAAATACAACTGAAAAAAGCGTTTTAGTACCTAAATCCCCCTTAACCGACTTTTATAATCCAAACAACTATCGACAATTAGGTATTTAATTTATTTCGGATTTGTATAACCTTTAATCTGAATAACTTGAAATAAACTGAAAATATATACTGAAAATACAAAACAGAAACGTCCACTTTTATGTAATGCTTTGATTCTTCTGTGGAAGAGGTGGTGGTTTTTGATTATTGGGTTAGTAGCAGCATAAAAAAAACGAATTAAAATTCGGGATAAACTCAGGAAATAATAAATTATCACGTCACACAGCAAAGTTCAATTAATTCATCAATATTTGGAAAGCATACCAAAGATTCGTAAAAATCTGTTTCTGAATTCAACATAAATCATAAATCTACATAAATCTCTTCTTAAAAATATTTGGCGGATTTTTTCTATTTACGCTGCTTTGCAAAATCAAATGATTTTTTAAGTTTAACCAATTATATATAGTAATGACCAAAATACACTGCACAAAACATGATATATAATAACGGAAATGCAATTTGGCATATCAGGTCCATTGAATGCATGTCAGTTGGCTTGTACACACTAAACAGCATCTCATCACTGCTGATCGTATCGTACTGCTGATTGTTGTTGTTGTTGTTTACCTCATCGCGAAATGTAACATGTAGTCCAGAATGTTCTGCCTCACATGTTTGTTTCGATCTTTCCGAAAAAGACAGTTTCCATCGCTTATTCACCTACAAATAACGACTACATTGTATAGGTTACATTTCAAGACTACCAAACAACCTGGGTGACTAAAAAGGTGGAAAATATAAATATATAAATATATAAATAGAAATTGACATATATGGCTTTTGAAAGAAGGGGACGAAACTGCAGCAAATTGGCGAAATGAAGTCAAAACATTTCTAAAGTTTCTAAAATTTCTCAAATGACACCAATAAACGAAAAAGGTCTCGTACCCCGAGCTATTCAAATAATATAATAAATTTCTTGACAAAATAAAACTTACAATGTATTTCCTTATTTTGTTTGCAGATCTCCTGCGCAATTCCAAAACGATCAGGTATTGAAGCATTGACAAAATGATCGTGCAAGAATTTACCATTAAAAATATTTGCATAGAAGTTGTGTAGGGAACCTTGACTGTTCGTTCTGTCACAGATAATAAGGTGTAAAGATTAGCAAGAAAACTTGCTGCCAGCATGCACATACGACCGGCCACCACGAAATCCGGCACCCAAAATGTGACGAAAGAAATGATGACCGACACAAAGGACGGCATATAAACTCTGTACACGTAATGGCTTAACGTTCTTCGAACGAATACGTTGACGATTAATTGTTTGAAATATTGTTGTTTGTCTGAAAACATAACACACGATAAGTGAGTAAAGCTAACAAAATGAAATAACGAATACGTTATTTTTGTTCAAATGAACAGGCATGACATAACCAATGCCTTGTTTTCACCGCAAACTATTGACGGATCTTGCTATCTTAACTGTGAGCGATATAAAAATGATGCAAAAGTTATGATTTTGTAACATTAGTATTAGGGCTTTCAATGTTTATAATCCGATGTATAACGGAAGTTATTAGCTCTCGTAAACAATCCTTCTGACACTTTAACGCTCATTATTAACTGAAGGATTCTTACTCGTGGAAGTAATTCGTTTGTCTACATGACTTGTTTTAGGACAGAAAATATCAGTTACCTCCAACTGGATGTGCAATTTTGATTTTACCCACAGTAATATTTTCGATTACGTATCTATCCAAGTGAATATGTGCATTCCATAAAACGGGTTTCTTCTTGTGCCACGAAATTTCGATGTCATTTGTGGTAAAAGCGTCTAAATGACAAACCAAAGCCTGTTGAAAGCAAGTTTTTTTTTATTATTGATTGAAAAAGATACATCAGACCTACAATTCTCAAAAATGATTTCACATTTCTGTTTATCCATTGGATAATGCCAAAGGTCCATTTCACAACCCGTCGTCGCCTCAACTCTATTGACAATAAACAACAGTCTTTGCAAAATATTATAAAGTTTAAGGGGAACAAAAGTATGTTTCAAGTCTTGTTTATACTGAATAGGCAGCAAATAACAAAAAAATTAAACAAAACATCTGATATTTTTGCAACTATTTTGAGCATGACTATTTTGTGCCCCCCTCAAATATTTAAAATGCGCTATACTTGACTTGGAATAATTCAGTGCGTGAATATGGACAAAACACTTACTTTGGAGGGTTATGTCCACTCAGAAAACAATTAAAGTTCAAAACAGTTCCCATTTAAAAGAGCTGGTCATGAAAAATTCACTATGAGGGTTTTCCGTAAAGGGAGTGCGCTTTTGCAGCGCGCCTATATTGGTTGAGTAGCATATATCAAACACCAATCAATTGCGTAAAATGGAAAACTCATGGAAGTCATTCCAGGAGAATGCACAGTGCCTACAGCTGGATATCTCAATTGACAAACTCTTTTAGCTTTCTTTCCAAAACAGAGGATGAACAAGCGAGTAAGTCAAGATTGAGTTGTGGCTGTTGTATCATGTGTTACAAAAACAATCGAATTATGAGAACGGGCAATTGAAACCTGTTTACGCTTACTTTCTACTGAAGTACACATCGCCAGATTTTTGATCTATAAACGTGCGTATACCATTCTCAAAAGTAGTAAAATTTATTGAATCAGCCACTGAAGTGTCTGGATGCCAAATCAAGTGTTCAAGTGACGTCGATTTGATGATGCCATGCTGATCAGAATTCAATCGGGGATCTGTCCACCATTGTCGTAAATAGAAGAAATATCGGAAAGTCTAAAAATTCACGCACGGGGTTTGCTGAAAACAACATCTGCTAATAGTTACTTAAAATATTGTTATTCACCTACCGCCCAACCAACGCTACCTTTGGAACTTCATAGTTAAATTGGATAATAATTCGTTTCATTGTGGCTGTTAAATCTGGACGCTAGAAGTTTGATCTCTGCAGGTAACGCTAAATTTCCTTTTTTCCCTTAATAGACCTTTCCCGAATTTCAGTTTAAACGCCAATATTTTGTCAAATTATCATACCCTGCCTCGTTTTGATGCGTTGTTTTCTTTCACGCAAAATACTTGATTATATAGTTTGCTAAACTGAAAATTACTGTGGAACAATTTGTGATAATTTTCATCTAATCATCGCATCGAAACAAGGCGGGTAAGATAGTGTGGCAAAATATCGGTGTTTAAAAAAATTCGGGAAAGGTGGATTCCTGCAGTTTCTTTTAGAGTCTTAACCAATTTTAAGTAATTTTCTGAGAGAAATAATCTTACATATTTTAAAAATTATACTTACAAAGTTGAACTCGCTGAGTGGTCCAAAACGTAAAATTTCGACTTGTAAGGTGACATGGATTGGTTTATCTATGAAGATAAGAAAAGACTCTTTTAACTCGTTTTTGGATGATGAAAAACTGAAAGGTCACTGCGAGATTATTATGGCGTTGGATCCACATTTTATAACATAACTTTTAACGAACTCCGTTTTATATCCTCGATGATGGACCAAATATGTTATTACGTATAAGTACGGAAGCCCATTAGTACGGAAGCTCATATCTGCCACCTATGTTGTGCAGTTATTATAAAGGTTTCTACTGCACAGTAGTGATTTTGTTATGTTATTGCATGTTGTTACTGTGCAGTAAAGAAACATGTTGTTTCACATTATGAGATTTAGGGTAAAATGGTAGCGAAAAACACAACAAAAACACATTTTCGTGTAAAATGTAATGAAGAGGTTGAAGGTAAGGATTTCCTGATTATATGATCTTAGAAGGAATATAAATAATATAAGTATAGTATTATATATAATATATAAGTATTTTTAAGCACCGTAATACGATAAGGTCATCCTAGTTCCCTACTGTTAGCACTTTATAATGGAAAAACAACTCTGGAAAATTGAAAAAGAAAACCTCCTGAAAATGTCCTGGCGAATTGTTTGCTTCGTGATCTTTGATGTCTCAGTAGCTAGAAATTTTCGACAGGGCTTAACATATGACGACATATTGCGCATGTTGTTTCTAACACATGGAAAGGAAAATTTGTATAAGGACCAGCATAGAAAGAAAGCTTGCATAGAAAGCTTAGAAAACTTGGTTTCCGAAGAAAAAGCTTTACTGTTGACTCCCAAAATCTTGTTCTAGACTCAGTAAGTGAAAACTGTGGCCATCGCAATTTTCACCAACGCTTAATTTAAAGTGTAATACAGGTCCACAGAGCTGTCATTGCTGAAGCACTGCATATGATTGACCCAGAAAGCTGTAGCCACGGAGCCTGTCATTGATTGAACGCAAATATGTATTACGTGGTCCAAATGATTCATGGCATATAGATGGAAACGACAAGCTGAAACCGTTTGGCTTTTACATCCATGGCGTTATAGATAGGTATAACAGAAAAATATTATGGTCAAAGGTAGCAAGGTCAAACAAAGATCCTGAAATTATAGCCAGTTATTTCTTACACAACATGCACAGAAACATTTGTATATTGTCAACACGAGGTATTTACACTTTTTTTTTCTCGACAAAAGCATTTCCCAGCAGGAGATTTTATTAGTTCTTCTTTGAACTTGAATACCTCATGTACTATTCAAATATCTTCTGCTGATTTTAGTTGCTAAAAATACCTATTCCTTTACAATGAAATTGACAATTGAAGAATGACAATCGTGGCACAGAGATTGTACATATCTTTGTTATTCAAAGATTTCGTGGAAGAAATGATAATAGTTCGCTTGGTGGATGAAAAAAGGTTTCAATATGGTCGCTCAACGAGCAATCAAGGTATCGAGTCATAGTGATCAGTGCTAAAGAAAGATACCCTTGCATCCTGGCTAAATTATTTCTGCGATCTCCGTGATGCTGGTTTCTATGATGATTCTAATCCGATGCACTTGGAAGCTCTTTTGTTTGCTTAATCGGTGTTTTGCAAAGTTCTCTCGATGAAACTAAGCAGAACTCCTTTATTACGGTCGGAGCGGAAGCGAATATCGTATTAAAACTCTGCGAAATTTCCTTTACGAAACTATAAAAATTGTAATGAACGTTCGTTCAGGCTAGGAATTTACAAAATAAACAGAAAATTTAGAAGAAACTGGCGGAAAGGGAACCGATGATTGTATGGTCAGGTTTCATTTTCCACCTGGGTCCAAAAAGTTTTGGTCCTAGTTGTCATGTGATAATGACGTAACAAATTTACGGTCATCAAGGTTTCTTACGGCTTGTTACGTGTTGTTACTTGTTCATACACTGTTGTCACTTGGAAACAAATTTTGTTAAGTTTTTTCTTACGTGCCTCTTACTCAAATAGCAGTGCTTCTTACGTGTTCTAACGTGTTCTCACTCGTGTTAACTTAGTTGCTCTTTGAGAAATGATTTGTTGCAATTTGAAAAACTTTTGATGATTTTATTTGTAATATTTTAGGGATTGAAAATAGTTTTCCAAATGAAAAGCGCCGACACTTGTTATATCATAAATACTACCAACTGCTTATGCACGGAAACTTCCCACAAATACAACGAAAGTTGGTACTTGTTGGTCCTTCTGACAGTGGAAAATCAAGTTGGTTTTGTCCTTTTCAGGGTGGGTGCAGCTGATTTTCTTTATAGTCATTTGTGAAATAGTCCAAGACGAACAGATAAATTAATATAGTTGGGTTTCATTAACGCTTAGGCAATATTGCCATACAAAATATAGCATGTGTAGTACCAGACGGTCGCTTCAGTGGTAGTAATATACGACCAACGAAGGAAATCGTATTTATGGATGAATGGACATGCAATAGCTTTTCGTGTGAACAAGTCAAAACAGTCTTACAAGGTATTGAATCTCTGAAAATATAATTTCTTTATGTGAATTGGGACTTTCCTAATGGTTGTGGTTAATATCGCATATGAACAAATGAATGTTACTCATAGGTGGTTTAATTACGCTGCCAAATAAACATAAAAACATGTCTACGTTTGTGTACAACAGCGGCTTTTTTATTACGACCAATGTTTACCATGACTTTGGTGCAGTCGAAGATGTAGATGCAATGAAGAAGTAGTTGGTGATTTTCACAACGAAAACTCTACCGGATAAAGATCTCAGAATGACAAGTACTTGATTTGTTTCTTATTTTTACATTTTGTACTCTACTATTTACACTGAACATTCTGACACAACTTGTGTTGTAAGGGCAGCATTGTATGGAGATATTCCATTTTCTTGCCAACGAGCTAAAAGACACGCCGATTTTCAAATAAGGAAAATTGGAAACGCAAAGCCTTGATGAAGAAGCAGTCTGCAATAATTTTGATGGCGGATCCACAAGCTTGCTTCTAGAAGTTGAGCAGTTAAATCGCTTCAGTCTGGAGGACCATGACAAGAGCGACTGCAACCGATACGAATTAGTGCCACATTAAGACCTTGACGAGGCTGTGCTTGATGCAGATAGAACCGAAGGGATACTAAACGAGCACCTGACATTTGAAAGCAATCTAGTGGACGTGGCGCTTCTAGCACAGAATACTTTTAAGTATTACGATAAGTTTTCAAACTCGTTACATCTTGGTCGACAATATCAAAGATTCTGACACAGAGAACAATGGTTAATTTCAATATGCGTGTAAGAGCAAAATTGGAAAGGGTCTAATTCCATTTATGATGTCTAGTTGCTGGCAAACAACATGAGAAGAGATTGGTTTGCCTATGGAAAATGCAAAAGAATGTATCCAAATTGAGAGAAATTGGCAAAGATAGCCCCTCGTCAGATGACAGTGACTGCAACTGTAATGATTGTACTGATACGCCTCAAAAATAAATCAAGATGAGCCTCAAGATGAAGTGACACCACAAGAAACCCCGGAAAATTTCAACCAGACGTCAAAGATTACAGATACCAAATAAGATGTAAAACCGGATATTCAACTTCCGCCAATGACTGTTGAGCCATTTTCAGTTGGAGACAAATAGGTCAAACGAATAGTTTTGTGCAGTGACAGTGAATCAGAAGAAGAAGAATACATGAAAGTTTGATAAATATTGTCTTCCTTCCCATTTCATTCAACCTAGAAACATTGTATAATCATAAGAAAACACTTGAAAAAAACTAAGCCAACGCGCGCGGAAATTAAACAAACCAATATCGTTCAATTTTATTTTTTGCGAAGCTTCTCGTACTTCAAGTACATCGTTAGACGATGTAATTTGAGTACGAAAAGCTTCGCATGGCTTAAAAATACGAAAAGCTTCGCATAAACATGGCGCACTTTTTAACTGTAAATATTTGTGTTTCTATTTAACATTAATATTTAATGCTTGAAATATTTCACAACGGCTACAAATCATATAAATCAACATATCAGCGTAGTTGAATTACTTAACTCGCCAAAGTTCATCGCAAACAAACATGTTACGTATTTGGACTAACTGTGACCAAATAGGGTATTTTTGGGGTCGAAATAATTAAAATGAACGCTAAATTTGACAGAAATATGACTTACTAAGCCTACATATCAAATGTCATACCAAAAGATGCATTTTTGACGCCTTTTTAGGTCAAAGTTCTAAAAATAGGTTTTCGTTCGTTTTGTCAAACGTTCAGGGTCTGTTTTTTCAAAGGTGCGGGTTGGCCACGGTCTGGTTTTTAAAGTATGCCTCGTACTGGCGATTATAGTTTTATTTCGTAACGTACGCTTATCTTATTTGTGATTGCGGGTTCATACTTTTCGACAATAGCAAGCCATGAAAGATAAATGACATCATTGATGCCTGAATGTTTGTTAAACAATGTTTGTTGTGGTATTGTTTAAGTTGCGGGCAAATGATAGTTGTTTAAAAAGCATTGTCTTAGTTTTCATGTCATTAAAAACTAAATTTGAGTTTGAACACCAGCTCCTCAGATTCAGTAGATCATTTTTAGGCAAGTTGATAACGTAGATATTAAAAATGATTGGCCCTAGTATGGAGCCTTGTGGAACACCAAACGTTGCGTTAAGCATCGTTTATTTAAAGATCTTTCATCCATGGAGTTGTCATTTTGCAGCGAGTAAGTGGAGCGCGTTTATCAATACCTTGTAAAAATCAGTTCATTCAGAATTTGAAGTTGTTCATCAGCTGGGTCTTCAAGACCATATATGATATTAAGCAGAAGCTGATTGAAGTCGAAATCTTTGTAATTACGGATGTATTTAACACGTGGAGTGTATATGTTATTTGGAACAGACGAATGTACGGTGCATCGTGGTCACTAATTGCTTCACATGGTATGATTCCACTGGCCAGCACATATATCGGGTAGATTGGTTAATGAAGTTTTTTAGACCAAACAGTGTAAGTAAATTATTGTACTTTTCAACGAGTGAGCTGTTAATGAGTAGGTTGATGTTCATCTCACCTGTTATAAAAATAAGACCATCCCAGATACCATTGATCCTTGCTAAGAGCGATTCAAGTTTTCTATCCATGAGAGTTTTGATGTATTATCTGAATCAGGTTGGTATAATGTTCCCAACAAGAGTTTATTGTTTCTATTTCCACCTTTTATTTCAACCCATATATGTTTCTGTATGTATTTTCATCCTTTATGTAAAGTTTCAATGGTTTACAGATGGTGATCCGACCGAATGCCTGTACCTTATCGGTGTTTGTGCAAACCTTCGATCACGGGCAGCTCTGACATCGTTTGCTGACATTTCCTCCACTTATTTAGATTAATCGATGTCAGATTCTTGACTTGGGAATACTGGTCCTGAAACAGTCACAGTATGGTCATCAGATGCTGTAATGGTCTTATTTCTATGCATATCTATGCGTCTTCTATATTCAACATCTTGTTCAAATGGTAAACAGTATCCACCATTTAATTTCCTGCGTCAATTTCTACATACTGTCTTGCTGCTACTATTGCCCTGTTCACTATCAAAATCTACATCAAAAGAACACTGAAAACATATATAATATTAATCTGTACCACATTTTTCACAAGTAAGTCATTATCTTAATTTGTTTCATTGTTAACATCGTCTTGGAGAGTTTTATCTGGCCAAAAACTATGGTGTTTACTAAGCAAGGATAGTCTTACATGAGTCAAACCGTGATTAAAGTCGATAAATGCCCTGTCGTTCTGGAAAACCTTGCTCTTCTCAGCTTCAAACATTTCCTCCACCAGTCTTACGAACAGCAACAAATTTGTTTTTCTTAAGATTAAAATTGCCAACCAACATGAACCAACCGTGTATTTTCGATTTTTTCCCATCACTGGATTCACCTATTTTGTCATAACTGCATCTCAGTACAAAGTTTCGTAGGGCTAAAATATTACTTAATGCTTCCAATTTGAACACATCTGGACACAGTAATACAGCTTCACCGTTACCACTGAAACGATACAAGATGACAATACCACCTGCTTTCTGGCTTAAAGACCTTCATCTGTCACAACAACTTGAAGAAACCCTAATGTTGCTGTTGCTTGATATTTTAAACGACCTTATCAAACAATGCGTTGACATTCATGCACCACTAAAACGTGTAAAACTCACCAGACCTCCCGCACCATGGATGAAAGATCTCCAGATAATGCATCTTTAGCAGCAAAGAAATAAACTAATTTATGAAGCACATATGTTTAAAACAGACCAAAACTGGAAAAGCTATCGATCTGTAAGAAACGAAATCAAATCAGCAATAAAGAGAGCCAAAACCTCATTCTATCAAAAAGCATTATCTTCAAAACGACCGAAGGAAATATGGAAAACTATCCACAGAATCTTAAACCCCAATTTCAAAACCATTAAAGAAAATCCCGATAAACTTAACAATCACTTTAACACAACAGCAACCCGTATCGCATTGGCGAAACCCAAATTACGAAATGAAGTTAAATCCACCATTTTTAATTTACCAAAAAGCAGCTGCAGTTCATTCAAGCTACGCCATATTTCTCTACAAAACGTGATAGATGCTTTAAAGAAGACTCGGCATGACTATTCAGCATGCTATGATAATATACCAGCCCATCTCATTAAACCTATGCATACTTATATAGCATCTCCTCTTACGCACATCATAAACAACTTTATTCGTAGCCAAACGTTTCCATCCGCTTGGAAAATTACAAATATTAGTCCCGGTGTTTTCACCGTCAAATCCCAATGACTATAGACCAGTGTCAGTATTATCATAACCGTAAAAAATCTATGAGCGTATAGTACTCAGCCAACTCCAAAAACTTATTGAAGATCAAATTGTTTACAATGAAACGCAATCTGGTTTTCGGAAAAACCACTCTACAGTTTATTAATAAAATTCCGAGATGACATTCTGCGAGTGTCAAAACATGGAGAATTAACCATGGCCATATTCACCGACTATTCAAAAGCTTTCAATACTCTTGACTACGAAACTTAAATAACAAAGATGCATTCTCTGAACTTTTCCAAATCATTCCTTTACTGGGCCGCCGACTATCTAACCAACCGATACCTAACCACCATTATGTACTAACCACCATTATGTACAAATTGATGACAAGCAATCTCGTTTAGAACATAGAATTTGGAGTTCCACAAGGTTCTATTTTAGGACTTGTATGTGGCAGATATGAATAACAAGCCTTCAATATGCTGACGATTCGACTTTATACCGGCACTGCAAGTCTGAGAAGTCTTGCTATAAAGCAAAAAAAAAAGAAATCGAAGACGATCTTAATGAAATATTAAAATGGTCGAAAACTTCAAATTTAATTTTTAACACCTCAAAGACTATGTGCATGGTGTTCACATCGAACCGAAGGAAATACCAACCATCAAATCTCGTTATATCATGCGAAAACAAACAAATCACAAATGTATATACTTGCAAGTTACTTGGTATAACATTCGATGATCACTGAGATTGGAATGTCATATTGATAAACTCTTAAAAGTATGTTTTGGAACAATAAATGAATTACGCAGGATCAAACGTTATGCACCGCTACAAACTCGTAAACAGCTTATTCAATCGCTAATCATTTCGAAACTGGACTACGGAAACACGCTATTGTATAATGTGTGAGACATTATCAAAATTCTTGCCTTCAGAAAATCTATAATGCATCACCAAGCTTTGTTTTAAATAGATATGCAAGAGTCGCAGACTCTCTCAAATGGTTGCCAGTTCAAGAATGCCTAGATTATTCAGTTGCCACCCTTGTTTACAAATCCATCCTCTTCCCAACGTTTTCTTCCTATTTAAAAGTACAACTTAAACAAGACCAAAGAGCACTTCGAAACAATGCCAAGTACGTAGGACTGCAATTAATCAAACCATCGGTAGCAAATACATTTACTGCTAATGCAGCCACGGTATACAACGATCTGCCGAAAATCATCAGGCCGCTAGATGACATACGGAAATATTAATGGAAAGTATATAAATGTCTGTTGGACTACAGCGAAGCAACTCCGTGTTACGTAGGTTTGATAGCGTCATCTTTTTATATAAAAAAAAGTAAAAAAATATATATAATAATATATATTAATAATAATAAATTAAATGAAATATATTTCATTTTGAATTTCTATATATTATAATACATGTAATTTAACAAAGTTTTCTTTCTATTAAATAGATAAAGTACACTTTGTGGACATAAGTATAAGAGATATCATATTTCTCTATAAATTTTCTTATAAAATTCATTTCAAAAGGAATATTGACAATTGAGTATTACTTTTAAATATTTTACAAATAGAATGACAGACAGATAGACGACAGACTGTTTATATACAAATATGTTGTGTTTGATCGATCATACAAAGAATACAATTTCCCCTATTTTTAGTGCTATTTTACCAATTTAGAGATTTCAGAAGTTGGACAGTTAAACAAAAAGCTAGGTAGAACATTTGTTACCACCTGGCTACTAAAAAAGATTTAGAAAAGAGATTAAGAAAAGAGATCGTGGACAATGTATTCCCCTACCTAAACACAATTAAACTTCTGAGGTATAAAATAATACCTTCAAATTTCCCTCTTTAACTAAAGCAAACAAAAACAAACATACCTTTCTATCTTTCAAACTGATTTTTATTCTGCTATGAATTGTGGAAATGTTCAGAACTCAAAACTCCATTTGTGCATCATGATATAAAAACCATGTAAATATGTATATAACCATCATTTTGACTCTCTTCTTGCATTACATTCATCTATACTATTCAATTTTATAATAATCTAAAACAAAAAGATATCAATCAAATACTATCAAAACAATATAATAATGATCTTGCTACTTTCGTTTTCCTAAGGCGAATAACAATCCACACACTACAATGAAATACCAAATAAACTGCTAGCTACACATTTCAGTATAGTAGTCAAAACTAACTGATACGAAAAAGCTACGTTCAAACACATTTAAAAAAATAGAAATTGGTAGAAAATGATAAACTGATAACACGAACACATAACAGGTCTACTTCGACTATCTCGTCGGATAGAATAGTTACTGATACTTATCAATGTGGTTATTCCTTATTACTAAACTTAAAGCGCTGTGTGTAAATTTTTTTTAAAACAAAAACAAAAAAATTTACACACAGCGTCTTCATTTCTTGTTTAAAGAAATGAACGTTGAGAAAATTTGATGAAATTTCGAACGCAAAAAACATTGCATTGCGTTCTCCTCCAGGCGGCTTTATGATGTCTTCCTTAAGGCACAACACTCCACGAAGTAATAAAAACCCGTAATATGGAGCTAGAGATTCCCCTAATGGGAGATTCCCCCAATAACTAATACGGAAAAATAAACATCCATTGACGAACTTCCCGAGAAAATTTTCCAAAAGTTCTTTCTTTCAAAGTTAGGTAAGAAAAAAGCAAGATTTAGTATTAGTATAAGAAGATATTAGCTGTTCCTAATAATATAATTTTCTGGGCTTCTCTTACATCAACATTGATCCCCAGTTTTTCCATGATAAATTTTTCAAAGTTCTCGTGAATTATTCCAGTCGCACTTATCACTATTGGAATTATTTTCACCTCTCTAACGTTCCACACCTCTTTCAGTTCTATCGCTAGATCAGGATAGTTCTGTATTTTTTCTGTTCGTTTTCTTGAGATGTTGTTATCGTTAGGGCAGCAATATCGATGATGTGTAACAACCTATTCGCTTTTTTGAGAACAAGAATATCAGGTTTGTTGTGACGAATTGTTCTATCAGTCTGGACGGGAAAGTTCCATAAGATCTTGGTTGTTTCATTTTCGAGGTAAGGTTCCGGGTCGTATTTATACCATGCTGTTTTTTCGTGCAGATGGTCGTATGTTTCTGCCAACTTGATATGTACATATTTGCAGAGGTTGTCGTGTCTTTCAATATACTTGGTTGGAACCAGTGTCGGACATCCGGATATAACATAGTGGATTGTCTCCTTTCCCCTTTTACATGCTCGGCAAGTATCGTCGTTTCTGGTCTTGTGTATATGCGTTTTTATGTAATTGGTGGTAATCGCTTGTTCTTGTATGGCATATATCGTTGATTCCGTTGCTCGTTTCAAAGTCGAGGATCTCATCCATGCTAAGGAAGATCGCTTATCTACATGTGGTTGATTAAGGGTCTGCTGGTATTGCCCGTGCGTTTTCTTGCTTTCTATGGTGGTTTTCCGTATCTTTATTCTGTTTGTTTTGATCGTTTTCTTAATTTCATCTTTGAGTTTATTGATCCTTTCTTTTCCAACTGTTGCATATATTCATTCGCCCTTTTATGTATTGACTTTTTACCACGGTTTGTCTACCAGGTTGAAGCAAGGTTGAGTAGTTCATCTTCTGTGTTTATCAGGTAGTTGCTGTACATAATTGTTTGACCTTTAAACAGGTCAGTGATGTTTAGTAGACCGCGCCCACCTTCTGATCGTGGGAGATAGAGTCGTTCAATATTACTGTTTTCGTGGTGCATGTGGTGTGTTCTCAACACACTTCTCGTTTCTCTGTCAATTTCTTCTAAATCCGTAATTGACCAGTCTAACACATTGAACCCGTAAGTGACTGCAGGTGTTGCATACGTGTTGATAGCGCTGATGGTGTTTTTGCTGTCGAGGCTTGTTTTCATGATCTTTTTAAGTCTGGTGAAGAATTCGTTCTTTAATTTCTTTTTCATTTGATTTGTTTTGGTCTCGCTTGATTGTATCATCCCTAGGTATTTGTATACGCCTGTGTTATCCAACTCTTTGATGGTTTCTGTGTTAGATAGCGTTGTGTCATTTGTGGTGGCAATCTTTCCTTTTTTCATTGTGATTGTGTTGCATTTTTCTAGACCAAATTTCATCTTGATATCAGCACTGAATCGTGAAACTATTTCCAATAAACTTTCTAGTTGGTTCTTGCTGTTGGCATATAGTTTTATATCGTCCATAAACATGAGATGGTTTATGGTCTTGCGTGCGTTTATTGATCCCATTGCGTGACCAATTGTTGAGCGTTTGAGAACCCATGATAATGGTAGTAGGCATATGATGAAATGTAGTCCTGATGGGCAATCACCTTGGAATATACCGGTATTGATGTTGATGGTTTCGGTTTCTATACGTTGGTCGTTAGTAGTTAGCGTTTTCCATTTTGACATCAGGGTTTTGAAAAGTCGGATGATCTTGACAGGGAATTTATGTATTTGGAGGGATTTGATAAGCCAGTCATAAGGGATGGAATTGAATGCTTTTTGATAGTCAATCCATGCTTGATAAGTTTCGTTTTCTTTCTTTTGCGTTACCAAGCACCATTTTATCGATCAGCAGTTGATCAATTGTTCCTTGTTTGTTGGCTACGCATCATTTTTGTTCTTCTGGAATTAGGTGGTGAATTTCCAGGAGTTGTTTCATACATTTTGTTACTATGGATGACATCATTTTATTCACTATCGGCAAACAGGTTATAGGACGGTAGTTTGATGGTTGTTCCGTTGGAGCTTTCTTTCAGTTGTGAACCAGTCAGGTGATGTTGTTGGATCGTCTATAATGTTATTGTATTGTTTCGATAGTTTACCGTGCGTTTTTGGAAATTTATTCCACCAGCAGTTTCGCAAGTTGTCAATTCCTGGGCTTTTCCAATTAGCAGTTTTGTTGGTTGCTTGTAGTACTTCGGTTGATGTTATTTGCTCGAATGTATAATTATCGATATCTATGCTGTTCTCGTATTCCGGTAACCAGGTTGCGTTTTTGTTGTAGTTTTTTGTTTCACCGAGAATCGGTGAACAGAAGTTTTTTATTTCCTTTTTTGTTGGTGCTTTTTCGATTGTGATATTAGTTTCTCTAAGCTCTTTGTAGAATTTATCTGGCGTGTTTATAAAGCTGTTATTTTGATGATATGGTTTAGTTCGTTTTTTGTATCTTCGCAGCCGATTTGTTTTTACCAGGAGTTTTTGTTTTAGTTTTTCAGTGGTATTCTTTCGTTCACATTCGTTGCTCAAACGGTATTTTCGCCTCATGCATTCGCTGTTGCTTTTTATTTTCTTGGATGGATTAACTTTCGTCATTTGTTCTAATTTGCTGATATCTTTTTGCATATCTCCAATTTGGTTTTGTATTTTAATGATCCACTTTGCTTCCGTTCTTTTTGGAGTCGTTTTTTCTTTAACGATGCATTTTTGGTTTAGTTCGGCGATTTCAATAGACGTCAGTGCGAAGGCGTAAACCAGGTCGTTCAATTGAGTAATGCCATTGCATTGATATCGACGTCAATTAGACCGTTGATATAACTGCAACTGTTTTCCAATATCTTCTGTTGCAGATTCCCCGGTCTTTTGAAACGTTTTCTTCTGGTAAACGGCGTTAGTTTTTCGTTTTCAAAGTTTTCATCAAATAGGGCGATTGTTCTTTCGTCATTACGTCTTTCTTGCAATTCATTGGGGTTGTTTTCGTTATTTCCATCGCCTTCTTGTCTTTCAAATTTCAGCTACCCCTGGCTCTTTATTTTCAACGTCGAGATCGTGTTTGTCGTGTATTTCATTAACCTCTACCTGTTGTTGGTTTTGTTCTGGTTCTTCTTGTATTTCATTAATCTCGTTTTTGATATCTTCAATCTCAATAGTTGTTAACCAATTACCTCTGAGTTGTTGATTGGCACTGTTCTGTGCTTTTTGAAATATTATTCGTTTTTGGTCGCAGATGCGTTGTTCTGACATTGTTGGACCATATTGATATTTCCATAAGTTGTGTAAAGCTTTTCTGTATGTTTGTGGAGTGAGTTTTATAGCGATGTAGTAGCTTTGAACAATATGAGTGTTCATTTCTTTTGTCCATTTTGTTCTCCGCCTGTTGTTTTCTGCCCGATGTGTTCCTTCAATAGTTCCGGAAGACCGTTCGGTGTTATCGCGTATAACTTCACCCAGATGTTGTTCTTGGTTTTTAGCTTGTCCTGTATCATTTTCTAGTAAATCTTGCTGAAATTGATTGTTTTCAGGAGGATTTTGTATGTCATTTTCTGCTATGTCTTCAGAGACGTCAATACCGTTAGAAGAAGACATTGCATTATTATTATTATTATTATTATTATTATTATTATTATTATTATTATTATTATTATTATTATTATTATTATTATTATTATTATTATTATTATTATTATTATTATTATTATTATTATTATTATTATTATTATTAAAGAAACATCTTACAAAAGGCCGCACATCGGACACAGAATCAATCGGACTGGGACGCATAAAAATAGCATAAAGTACGTTCTATAAAAAGGCATTATCATCAAAACTATACACCGGATTCTACAACCAAACCCAAAACCAATTACCGAAGACCCAGATCACGACCATTTCAACAAAGTAGCCGAAAAACTAACTAACAAAAAGCCAGAAACAATGAAAGAATTTGATAAAGCAATCTAGCTTAACCTAGCGACAACGCCTTCAAAGTTAAACTGCCAACCTATGATGAAATCAAATTAACCATTCAGAAAATACGTAACGATTGTTCTACAGGTCCAGACAAGTTACCAATTAATCTTCTAAAACCTGTACAAGAACACATCATATCACCATTTACTCACATCAAGAATAACTTCATCTGAACCAAGAAATTTCCTGACGAGTGGAAACAAGCAAAAAATCACACCGATTCCAAAAGTCAGAAATCCTTCTTCACCAATGGATTATCGTCCAATTTCTGTCCTTCCCGTGTTATCCAAAGTTCATGGAAGAGTGGTACTGCAACAACTTTGTGAATTTATAGACTCAGAATCACTCTACCAATCAACACAGTTCGGTTTTAGAAAGTCATATTCTACCATCTCATGTCTCATAAAACTACATGATCATATACTTCAAGCCGTGATCAAGGGTGAAATAACCTTTGCTACAATTGAATTTAAAACACTAATTAATGAACTCTAGAAACTGAACAACTCCAAATCCTTCCTTTTCTGGATCACTGACTACCTCTCAAACCGATCACATTACGTTCAAACCGTCAATAAGAATTCTAATATCCTCCACTCTGGCTTTGGTGTACCGCAAGGATCCATACTGGGACCTGTCCTCTTCAATCTCTACGTGGCAGACCTTAAAAACCACGTAAAACAGTCAAATTCTATCCAATATGGAGATGATCCATTCAACTCCGAAAGCACTGCCAGATTCAACCAAGAAATTTAAAGATGACATAAATGAACTTCAAAATAGTCTTCGTCATCCAACCTCGTCTTTAATAACAAGAACACAAAGTTAATAACTTTCTCTACCTAACAACTTTCCCGTACACACCAGCTTAATAAGAACAAAATCCATATAGCATGCAATGGTGATAATCTAGAGCAAACACAGGCTACAAAAGTATTAGATGTCACATTCAAACAACATTTTAACTGGAATGAACACATCACCAATGTGGTAACCTTAAATAACTGGTTAACTTCAAACTAAAGAAACAGCTGGCAACTAATCTTATTCTTTCAAAATAGAGTATGGCAACACAATTCTCCAGAACCTACCAGAGTATTTCAGAAAGTGCAAAATGCTGCTCCTGGATTTGTTTGGAACAAACGTGCAGGCGTCAAGGATGTACTCAGGATGCCATGGCTGCCAATAAAGGAACGATTCGAATACTCAACTGCCATTCTCGCCTTTAGAGGTATCCAAAAAATAAATGCACCCGGAAGCATCCACATTCAACTCAAGAAAAATACTCGTAACCATGAAAATAACCATGAAAATATTTTCATTCTTTAAAATACGTATGACTTACCTCCTCGACAGAAACCATCTGTCTCCTTCTTTTTTTCCTCTTCCTTGTGTTCACAACTTTCTTGCAGTACTTAGCTTGTTATTTAAGATTATGGTCATAAGTTTTAATCATTTATATAAGCATATCAGGCATAGTATGTCTCCATAGAGACCATTGCTTGAAACTACTGCGCAGTAGAAACCTAATAATAACTGCATAACATGGATGGCAGATATGGGCTTCCGTACATTAGGGCCATCAAAATTGGAATTTTAAATTCTGTCTTTTTTTCTAGAAAATATCAACATTTTCTATTTTTTTTTCTATTTCTTGCTTACTCAGAAAGCCAAAATTGAACGAAAATATTAGATTTCTTTTATTCCTAAAATATTAATGTAAGAAAATTCTTTATTCAAATTTCGATAGTCCTAATGCGCTTCCGTATATAAGGGTATCATAATTAAGTACTATCATAGACAAAACATATTATTATTTGTATTTACCATTATAGAATGGTCGCTTCTCTTTTTGGTAACCTACTGCTTTCAATTGGCTTTCTAAATCCATGCCGTTGGATGTTGAAATCATAGCCATAGTATTAAGAAGCAGCGTAAAGATCATCATTTTCGTAGTCCTGCGGTAGAATCTGTAATGGACAGATAATAAAATGGAAACTTACAATTTTAGGTATAGGTGTATGATCATAGAGCGGACACTTAATGAAACTGATAACCCGTAACTCCAAAAGACCTATGAACAATGTTCAAGTTACTAATAGTTCGAATTAAGGAGATTCTACCTTAAAAGAAATGTGTATTATGCGAATGTTATTTTATATCCACTTCTAATGGACTCGCACGATCATACTAGTACATTTTATGTCTAACTTTGTATGAGTTGATGAAAAAATTAAAATTATGGTTGAGCTACTCTATTAAATTTTCCCGTGCAAGAAAAGTGAAATTAGATGAACCTTTAATGCACCAAACTCATTTACATTTGAGTTCAGGTATGTATTATTTTTATTCATGGTGCATATATTGGTTGGTGCTCTAAAAAGACCCAATCTCTTTATGCATAGCTCGATCACTGTGCGTACTTACATAATAATAAAACTATAGCTAGTAGCTAAAGCTAAAATACCCCCCCCCCCCCCCCCCCCCCCCCCGTGGCAGGCTTCCAATCGCAGAAATAATCCCGGCTTTCCCCAAATGTGTGACTACAGTTAGGGTGCCAAACACATTAACTCATGATTTTTGTTACGTAACCGAAATTGAAACGATGACGATGTCATGATTATGTAGTTAAAGGTTAAAGATAATAAACTGTTATAAAGGTTTTCCACAACGGAATCTCCAAGAGAGAGCTAATTATTTGTAAACATCGTTGGTTTGCCATTTTGATATAAGTCAGCTGCTCCTTCACGACCCATTTGTAATTGTAAAATGAGGGATTCCCACTGCTGACATCAGCACACTGCAACCCTCAATTCTATTAATAACAGTTCATTATCTTTAATCAAATAAAAATTTTATAGAAGGGAGAACAAGAACACAATGTAAAGAAAGATTTGTTTCGTACATACCAAAATGATTATAAACAAACTTTCAACTTCAAAGGTGGTAGGCGCCTAACTTTGTGCATATGAATAAAACAAAATAAAACAAGATAGGGTGTTTAGAATGTTTTTAAAATTGGTGAGAACGTTGCGTTTAAAGTTTCTAAAATTTTATAAAACTTTGATAATGAAAAAGAAAAACAAAAAATGTTTTCATGTATGTGGACGTTTGATATAGAGTAGTCTTTCAATAGCGTTTGAATTGCTTATATGACTTTTATTATAAAAAAGTCTATTGTTTGGATATTCTTTTCGAACTCAACTAAAGCGACATTTCCGACGTTTCGTAGAAACGGAAAGGAAGTTTCTTTTCCGTTCCGTTATCAAGCAGCGGGGGAGAGCGTTGCGCATGCGTGTTTACGCAGCGAGGGAGGACTATTTAAGAGACTACGCCCAATCTATTTATTCACTGCGATTCAGAAACGTACACGTACGGTAAAATGTGTAGCGTTTCTCCGGAAATACAAGCCATCATCAACGCTACTGTCCACCAGGCAGAGCTTCGTCTTCTTGGACAAGCTAAACGTGTTGCCGAAGAAGTATGTGAAAACAGCTTGGTAAACCTAAAGAAGAAGAAAAAGCTTGATAACTATGAATTCAAGAAAGATGGAAACAAGAAAATGTATGAACATAACGTCGAAGTGCTGGATTTAATAGATGAATCATTGGATCATCTAGGGAAAGGCGACGTGACCGAAGCCAAAGAAAAATTGGATCAGGGTAAGAAAGTTTTACTCAAACGTATCAAATTTATTAAATTTGCTGACAGGGAGGACTGGTTTACTGCAAAGGAGTACTTAAGAGATCAGTTGGCTGACGATTCAAGCGATGAAAAACACTTATACAAAGCGATTTAAGTCAGCGAATTCTAAAAAAGACAAACGAAAACCCGGGAAGCGTCGCAATTTCACAAAAAATTATAATTAATTCAATTCGAAGTATAAAAGTTATTCCTCTGAAGTGTGTTGGGGTTGTGGCAATTCCGGTCCCTCATATCTTTCTGTTATAGAATGAGAAACCTCAGGGACTCGAGAGACAATTATAGAAAATAAAATGCATATTCATTATTGATTTTCTTTTTATATATAAATATATATATATATATATATATATATATATATATATATATATATATATATAATCTGTCACAGTTCATTTGAGATAATATTTTGTTCTCAATAATTAGTTTTATAATTTCCACGCTAGGTTTAAACGAGCGTATTGTGAATAGGAAGCAAGAAACAATGGTTGCAGTCAGGCTCGAGAAAAATTATGCATTTTGGGAAAAATCTCTCGGCGCTTCGGATTTCGTGCTTAACATAATCAAAAACGGATATCGTTTACCATTTTTATCGCAACCTTCTTCCTATTCTAAAAATAATGCATCAAGCTCGAGAAACAAGGATTTTGTTGAAGAAAGCATAGCAGAGCTTTTAAAGAACGATTGTATCGAGGAAGTATACCGTGTGCCTTTTTGCGTTAACCCATTAACCGTCACAGAACGAAAAAACAAAAAACGTTTAGTACTCGATTTGAGGCACGTTAATCAACACATTTATGTCACAAAATTTAAATACGAGAATCTCAAAACGTTAGCTGATATTTTTGAAGAAGATTTTTACTTCGGTACTTTTGATTTGAAAAGCGGTTACCATCATATAAGAATCGCGGAAAGTTGCAGGGATTACTTGGGATTTGCTTGGGAATATTCAGACGGAACAGTCAAGTTTTTCAGATTTACAGTTTTACCTTTCGGCTTAGCATCTGCTTGTTATGTTTAGATGGAGAGGCTTGGGAATCAGAACGGCTATTTACATAGATGACGGCATAGCGGGGGCTAAAAGTTTTAATCTAGCTAATTTCATATGCAACGAAGTAATAAAGAAAGATCTACAATTGGCTGGCTTTGTTATCAACGTCTAATTTAACACCCTTTGAACGGGGAAAATGACTGGATTTTGAAATCGACACGAGTACCATGAAGTTTTACGTACCTGAGAAAAAGATCAACAACTTGTTGTCCATGATAAGATCAGTTTTTGTTACGAACGCTACATCTGCTAAATTTCTGTCCAGAATTGCGGGACACATCATCTCTATGGGATTAGCAATCGGTCCTTTAACAAGATTATTTACAAGGAGCATTTATACATTTATAGAAAACAGGCCATCTTGGTTCGACGTCTGCACTTTGCAGGAAAACGTCGTACGCGAATTAAAATTTTGGGAGAAGAACTTAAAGGGGAAGTCTACTTTTGAAAAACATTTTCCAAAAATTGTAAAAAATGATATATTATACTCCATAAAGCAGAAAAGATATACATGCATCACTTAAAAACATTTTTTCAGTTATTTTCACAATGATAAAGTTCAGCGTATCTTTGTGTTTTTGAAACGGTTGCGTTAAGAGCTAAAGCCTGGACCCCAGTCGAATCAATTACGTCACGTCGTGCAAGAGAGTGAACCAGACGTTAAAATTCACTTGAAAAAATAAACGTGTAAAAATGCCAACAAACAGTGAGGACTCCGAGGCTGATGATTTTTCGTTTAATGAAGAATTTTCCTTTTCCAATGATATAAGCAAACTGAAGCCGTATGATTTTGAACCGATCGTTTCCTCGGGTGAAAGTAGTAATGAAGATTACATCGATCAGGAAGAAAACAGCTCTTCTGCATCATATTATCGCGTGGGCAATATTTTATGGTGCGAATGCGACGAGTGCAAAAATATGACAACTGAAGCTGAAAGCATATGTTGCGTTGAATCTAACGAAATACCAGACGATTTCTTCGAAGGTAAATGCAAAATATTTGAGTCATAAAGTTTTATGCACTTTTACTTTCTTTTCTGATCTTTTTCAAACTTTCAACTTTCAACTTTCACGCATCACAGATTTTTCAATTACGATTTCATGAATAATGCTCCATCGTTGGTCATCTCTCTTTCCCTTCAAATAATAATTAAGGTTTCTTTGAAATAGTAGTAAGGATGGAGAACGAAAATGTGATCTTAGAAAAGTTAATTCTTTCTGTATGTAATGAACTATTCAAGATCCACATTTGTAAAAACGGGGGTAAATGTCTGCTTCTTCTTTAGGAAAAAAGTGCGTCACCAAAGCATTTCATATGATCTGCATTGAGCAGCGCGTTTTGGAAACAGCCATGACAGCAATTAACGAATTAGCGGGGAAGAAGTTGAAGAAAAAAAACGAGTTAGTTTACTTTTGTTTATATCATGAATGATATCAAGTAATCCTATAAAACGAGATTCAAGTAAACTAGTATATATTTGCCATGTTGAAACGATGTTCGGGTATGCTTATGTCGTTTTATTTATTAATTTGTTTATTTATTCTTCTTTTTCTTTTTCTTTTTCTTTTTCTTTAGAAATTACCGTTATGCTGGATATCGACAATTCATATGGTGGATCCACAGCCGTCTGGGTAAAGGAGTTATACGGGTGATTCCATCATGCGTTGTTTGGGCGATCAGAAACAAATATCCTTCTCCTGGTCAAATTTATGTAGATTTCAAACACTCAAATGATCAATAAATAGCCGTGAAAGTTGATGAGTTTTTATTTAACGTTCTATTTTAACGGTAGTAAAGTAAAAAATCGTGGCTTGAAAAATTATCTAAAAAACTAAAAATCAAACAAAAAAGAAAACAAAAAAACAAACAAACAGTTTTTGAGCTTAGCAAACTTGCCACACAAAGAAAAGCATCCTCGAAAACGAACAAAATTTTAAAATATCTACAATAAAGCAACGTTCTGAGTTAAAACATACGGTTTACCATCATTGAAATCTTGTTCTCATGAGTTTAATTGCTTGCTCTTTTTCCGGCTTCTCCACTGGGGCAATGTTTTCTGGAATATTTTCCGGCAACAATGGGAGCTCTCCAGCACATGCATCTGATGTCCCATTTATGGTGGCTTCAAGTAACTCACGGAGATATTCTCGACTTTTTTTCTCGATAATCTTTTTCACAACCCAAGTTTGAGTGACTCTTGAAAAAGATTGTTTGTATTGTAACACGCCTTCCTTTGTGCGATCTTGTTTGCAGTCTGCACCACTGTTGAAATCCAGAATAGCTAACTGGGTGCGCGTTATCATACCATGCATGGAAAAGTGGAGCCTTTTGGGACAATACTTTGTCAACAGGGAATGAAATACCTCCAAATTTCCAGTGTGGCAAAACTTGGCTAAATACTTCAAGTCCCCCAGCGTTTGTTTGTTTTCGATAATAACTTTTAAAGCTAAAAAAGCCGGGGAGTCATTCTTCAACCATTTCCGTTCTTTTTCAAGTGCAGAGTGTTCACATTCGTGAAATACTTCGTAACCCTCCCATGAATGTATGCCACGTATATGGTAGAGAATACTCTGCCACTTTTCTTTTAATATTATCGGATCACTGTTGCAGCTGGCGCAGCACCACCACATATGATTGACAATGGATTTAATGGATTCGGTTTTCAGCAAAGATCTTATTTGAAGATGATGATCAGTTGTTAGAGTCGTGATTGGAATATTTAAGTTGGTGAACTTAGTTAGCAAAATTTCAAGCCCTTTCTTTTCCATTCGATTAGAGTTTTCGACAGTGCCTAATGGACAACGTGAAAATCTACAACTTTGTTCATCTCAGTGCTAATAAGGCTGTAGGTTCCATATTTGGCACTGTAGCCAGGCGAGTTACTTCTACCATCGCCAATAAAGTTATTCTCGGTGGTTTCAGCGCAAAGATTAATGAGCTGGGAACGATGACGCTTAAAGACCTTGTTTAATGTCGGAAATAAAATTGCTTTCTGAATACGATAAAACAGCGCTCTCGAAATACGGACGACATTTACTGAGGACAGCATCTCCGCTATTCGTGCGAACGTATTTCCAGAATATAATATCGCTGCCGAAAGCAAAACATTCCCAGCTGCAAAGTGATTAATGTTTGGTTGTGATCGCCATATATGCTTGTGGTTCTTTTCACATGTTACAACAAATAGCAATGTTCCTTTAGTTCTGACTTCAGTAATAGTGTTTTGTTTGAAACATCTAAAGCAGAATTGAAATAGTGACACCAAGTTACTCCAAAACACTAAAAATTTCGGCTCTGATGAGAGTGTGCTTCTGTTAAACAGTTCAGACGTTTCCTGAACAGGGTGGTTCTCCTCATCTGAATCATCATCACTTTCGTCTGAATTTTTTGTTGGATCAAAAAGAGGATCGTTTACGTCATTGATCTCCTCACACACTTCGAACTCTGGGTCCGATTCAGTTTCAGAGGCGTTATTTTCTTCTTCTTGCCACGTTACGTAGGAATTTGGCGAAAATGTCAGTTCTGTATTGCAGCTTTTTGCTTTTTGCTTTGAACGGGAAATTTTGACCTTTAAAGTCTCTTTTAATTGTGGAATGGTCGGCGTAATAGAGCTGGTCACAAAAAGTGTTTGGGGTCATACTGAGTGCGTTTAGATTTTTGAATGCAAGGATCCCCTACACACTTATCCACGGTTAACACGGGATTTTTTCCCACACACTGATCAACTGTGTTAGTCATTAAAGGTTGTTCATCAATGATATTATTGGACTCATAGGTCATCACAGACCCATCCAAAACGCTTTCAACGCATTGCTTTTTCGCCAAGATAGTGGCTCTGTTTTCTGAAGATTGGCGGCGCTTTTTCTCGGAAGAAAAAGTAAATAGTGTGGGCACAGCGTCTTCCTTAAGACGACGGTTTCTCTTGATTCCCAAAAGTTCAGCCTTAATCAAGGAAAGAAAAAGAAAGATGGAGTATGAAATTGTGTAAGAACCAGGTTTTACAATATCTCTAGTACCCCCCCCCCCCCCCCCCCCCCGGTTTTCTTATTTTGATGCTCACGTGAAATGAAGTTGGTGCACATGTTTCCTTTGAAAATCAATTTGTTTGCAATCGTTGTAGAAGACAAAAATGTTATAACAGATTGTTTTGAAAATAGTCGTACGGTGGAAAGAAAATAATAATAATAAAAATTTACAGTATTCATCACCCTCTATC
This sequence comes from Turritopsis rubra, assembly GCA_039566895.2. Classification (NCBI taxonomy): domain Eukaryota; kingdom Metazoa; phylum Cnidaria; class Hydrozoa; order Anthoathecata; family Oceaniidae; genus Turritopsis; species Turritopsis rubra. The sequence goes on along the minus strand of CM077631.1, from coordinate 8,484,876 downwards.
GTGTGAATGACATACAATATCTAAAGGAAGTTGGTAAATATGGTGTATTCATACCTGCAAGTCACGTACGAAGCAACGTTCTTCAAAGTGATCTGAACAGATGTAAAAACTACAGTCTTTGGGAAGTGCCCCATCACGTCGTATGTTATGTAGCCATTGCTTTCGAAGATCTTTGTGTTGTTTTGATGGAATTCGATGAAAACTAACTTCTTTTTCCTTTCGCTCGGACCGATTCGTGCAATCTATAGCTGAACAGCTAACCATAATTTCACAAGAACTTATTATAATTTGTTACGAGAAAGATATATTTTTGCTTCGCTGAATTCTTCGTTTGCGAAATTTGTTTCTTGCACGACGTGACATCATACAGCGTATTTGTACCCAGTTCTCTTGAAAACTTTTGCTACTCGTATTTCCGAAGTAAATCAAGAGCATGATGGCGGGGAAGTTATACGTTTTGGAGAATAAACGAAGACTGAATATGTATTTTTTTTTGGTTCTTCTTATGTTTGAGTACAGACAAAACACAAAATTTATCATTTCATTTTTTAGTAGACTTCCCCTTTAAAAAATTTTGCGATGGGTTTTCTTTTCATAAAAAGCCAAACACGACAAAAGTCGTTTATTCTGATGCCAGCAACTACGGTTATGGGGGTTACATAGTCCAGAGATTGGGAAACATAATCAGGAGACTTCAAAAAATCTGAAAGAGAACAAAGTTCAACTTACCGTGAGTTGCTCTCCGTATAACTGCTATTACAGTCGTTTAGCTCAGCCCTTTCAAACGAAAAAATTCTTTGGCATTCCGACAACCAATTATTTTAAACGATAGTACAAAAGTTAACGTACACAGTCTGTCCCTAGAAATTTACGATCTATGCATTCAATACAAAATTAAAATCGAACCTAAGTGAAGAAAACTATATTGCAGACAATTTATCAAAATTTTATGATTCGGATAATTGGGGCATCGATTTTGATTATTTTAACAAACTTCAAAAGAAATTTAGCAAATTCACGTTTTTTATGTCCAAACACAAAAGCTGTTTACGCATTTACATGCAATTGGAAAGGAGATTTCAACTGGCTATGTCCACCTATAAGTCAAACATTGTAAAGCTACAGGCGTCTTACTCGTTCCTGAATGGAAATCTGGATATTTTTGGCCCGTTATCACCAAAGATTTTCACGAATTTGTTAAAGATCTCGTTTATTTTCGCCCGTACTTCATCAATTACAGTGCTTATGATAGCGTTTTTAAAGGCGTTCTTAAATTTTATACAATAGCGTTATTGATAGAATTTTCTTAAAAACGACTCGTCCACACGAAGACCTTGGAGACCTTCGAGACCGACTCAAACACACGAAATCAAGGCGCGTCCTCACGAGACGTTATTCACTCACATGAGGTGAAGTTGTGTCCACATGAGACGATCACACGAATTTTACTTCGAAACAAAGATCCGACGTAAAGCTCCAAACCCTCCACAGTCGAATAAAATAAATAAATAAATAAATAAATAAATAAATAAATAAATAAATAAATAAATAAATAAATAAATAAATAAATAAATAAATAAATAAATAAATAAATAAATAAATAAATATTGTAAAAACTTTGTTATTTGTTGCAAATTGCCTCGTTCCTTCAAACGAAACCAAGAGACTATAATCGCATCTTGCTTAACAAACATACTCTGTTATGAAGATAAGATTTTAGTGGATTTTAGTGTAAAAATTACCCAAACTGTGAAAATTTTTGTGCGATTTGCAACTAACTCTTTTAAACCCTGCATACACGCCTGTTTACTTAGTAATTATCTCTACTAATACTCCCAGTAGAGTGATAATTTTAATATTTAAAACGAGGTTGGATGTACTTACTACGCCAAAACAAGACGTTAACATCACTAACGAATTTATATACTTTATTCACGGTAGCCACGCAGTGGATATCCGTGTTTAAAATAGGCGTCCTCCGACTACTCCGAATTTGTCCATCTACACTAGAGAGATATTTTTTTATAGTTTGTTTATATATATTAGATTGTACTGATAAATCATTTTGTAGTACTTCGATATTTTATAGATAAAAAACTCAAAAAACAAACAAACTGCCACACCCATTTTCGGATAAAACAAACAATTGATTAATATATATATATATGATTTATTTATGAAAATCGGCTCTAAAAGTTAACCTTGGTACAAGTGGAGAAAAATGTATATATAAACAAAATATATATATATATTTTTTTTTTTCTAAATTTTCATTGGTTTGTTAGTGCCTTTTGTTTTAACACGTGTGTATATTTTGAGTATGAAAGAAAAAATTGTTAGTAGGAAAAATTTATTTCACGAAGAAAGAAGAAAAATTTTTTATAGTACATTTTAAAATTATATTTTATATAGCTCCCTGCCTCTAAGAGAGAGTAGAACTATCAGCTTGCTCCAGACCAGCTGTTGCAACCGTGATCGTGTCTCTCGGCTCCTCAAGTATTTAATTACAAACGAACAATAAATGCGAGTTCTTTTTATATACTTCATTTGGGTACGTCAAATTATTTGAGCCTGCAAGCAATACACTGTGAGGATAAGAATAACTTCACCGGATAACTCTAAACTCTTTTTTTGGGTTGGTTTTCAAGTAACCTATTTACATACAAACAGTTTTTCAGAAAGCCAGAACTACATATATATATATATATATATATATATATACAAGAATATATTTACCAGAAACAGCTAAGCAAGTATCAGGGAAAAAAACTCTCAAAACGCGACTTCCACAAGTTTTCGTAGTGTGAACCTTTACGATAGTCTCAGCAAAATTACAGACACTTTATGACTACATAAATCCATTCTTATATTATTGGTTTACCTAATTGTTAGCAGATCTATATTTATCTTGTTATCAATTTCTGCACAATACATCTTGACTATGAACTATGAACTGTTCGTTCTGGTCCATACAATAAATGTTTTCACATACTCACAAAACATATGGTTAATAGCCTTTGTTTGTTTGTGTATTCAAATTATAGGAGTCTTTTTTGATCCAATTCAACTATTCAATGAAAAGACAGAAAACAAAAAGTTGTTTTATAAAAATGACCGGCTATTAATTAAACAACAACAACCGATTCTCCATATGATCATAGTCACAAGAAAAAAACTAGTCTGGAATCAGGGCCGTTTTCGGGCCGTTTCGTATGAATAAGTCGGGTACCGTGAAAAACTGGAACCCATGCTTTTTTATGGTGCAAAATAAATCTTGTAACAGGCGGGAAACTTCGAATTTACTGAAGTAAACTCACCATGCCAGGTCGAAATTGCTCTGCATTTGGCTGTTCTACCTCCAGATATACAAAAGGGATTGCTATATTTCGTGTTCCTCGTGACGACGAAGAGTATAGCGTTAACTTGCGTGCTACTTGGGTCGATATTGTAACCAGAGACAGGGTTGTAGATAAGTCTTTGAGGGAACAAATATAAGTATATGTGAGCGCCATTTTGGAGAGAAGCAATTAAGGAGAAGTAAGTTATATTTCGCTATGACAATGATCTTGCTGCAATACAAGGTTTTAAATAACTCACAAGACATCACACCACCATGAACTACCTTATTGAATACAATAACTAGCTCTCTCTCTCTTAGTAAAAAAAACAACAATTAGCCAAGAATGTCTGGTACTTATTTCAAGCCTTGTATATAATAATACAAAAAAACAAAATTTTTGTTTAAGTGATCAAACTATACACATCTCATCATATTTTTGATATTCACACTAAGGTTTTTAAATTCAGAGCTAAACTTTTTTCTTTCACAGATTCACAGAGAACAACCTTGATCCCTGGATCTGTTCCCACTTTGAATCTTCCTGTTAAAAGCGTACCGTCATCAATTACCTCTCCAAGAGCATCTGCAGATATTATTGCAACAAAACAAATAATACAAGAAGCTGCTGCATCTTCTATACATACAGTACCAGTAGCTCTCTACAAATCCTATGAGCAGTTTTTCAGTGATTCATGGAAAATTCAAAATTTTGCAGTTTCAAGCCAATTTACTAGCATCCACCATCACGATAAAGTCCACCTTCTTCCCCATCACGAAATATATGTCAAACCATCTCTAGAATTCTTGGTCAGAGTATTTGGATGAAATCTTCCAACTGATCATAGCATATATAAAGACCATTCCCGGATGGGGACCACTTGGGAACATCCAGTGCCGAAAATTTCCTATTTTATTTGTTTATCTCACTGTTTTTTATTGAAATTGTTAAAAAGAAAAGTAATTCCTCGAACGTACTTCAACGACCATGCCACAATGTACACACCCGATCTCCCTTAAAGATGGAAATTACTAATTGACGGTCTGAGATGGTTCTTGGATGAGGGTCTGCCCGGAATCAGCTGTTATCGTAAACTTTATTTTTCATTTCTACCCGTAACAAATTTTTTGAGGAACTGGTTAAAAAGCAAAGTAAATCTTCCATCGTACTTCTACGACCGTACCACAATGAATACACCCGTTCTCGTTTGAACATGGAAATTAATAATTGACGGTCTGGGATACTTCTTGGATGAGGGACCGCCTGGAAACAGCCGTTGATGTAAGCAATATTTTTCATTTCCACTCATAACTAATTTGGATGGATCCTGTTAAAAAACAAATTAATTCCACTTACGTACGTCAATGAGCATACCTCCACGAATACACCCATTTTCCTCCGATCAGAGAAGTTAAGCATGGTCGGGCAGGGATAGTACTTGGACCGGCGACCCCTTGGGAAAATCCAGTGCAGGAAACTTCCCTTTTTATTTCTTTTCCTCACTATTTTTTAAGGAACTTGTTTAAAAGAAGTGTAATTCCTTCAAGGTACTTCTTCAACAACCGTAAGACAATGAACACACCCGTTCTCGATTGACCGGGAAAATCCATAATTGACTGTTTCAGATAGTGCTTGGATGAGGGCCCGGCTGGAAACAGCTGTTGCCGTAAACTTTATTTTTTATTTCTTCCTGTAATTAATTTTTTGAGGAAGTTGTTAAAAAGCAATGTAATTCAACCTACGCACGTCTGCAAATATACCGCAATGAATGCACTAACACTCCTCAGATCACAGAAGTTAAGCATGGTCGGGCAAGGATAGTGTTTGGATGGGGGACCACTTGGGTGCGTCCAGTGCCGCAAACTTCCTTTTTTATTTCTTTTCCTCACTATTTTTAGGGAAACGTTTTTAAAAGGAAAGTAATTCCGGCAACATACTTCTACGACCGCACAACAATGTACACGCCCGTTCTCGTTTGATCAAGGAAGTTAGTAATTTACGGGAGGGAAGGTTTTTATAATAGTCTTCGCCTGGAAACATCCGTTGCCTTAAACTTTATTTTTCATTTCTTTTCGTATCTAATTTCGGAGGTAACTGGCTAAAAACAAAATAATACCACCGACGTACGTCTACGAGCATACCTCCATGAATACACCCATTTTCGTCCGATCACAAAAGTTAATCATTGTTTGGCAGTGATGGTACTGGGATTTGGGACCGTCTGGGAAAGCCCTGTGGCGTAATCTACCTTTTTCATTCTTTTGAGTAATTAATTTGGAAGAAACTGGCTAAAAAGCAATATAATTCAATCTGCACACGTCTACAAACATACCACAATGAATACACCCGTTCTCGTTTGATCGTGTGAGTCAATAATTGAGAGTCTGGGATGGTGGTTGGATGAGGGCCCGGCTGGAAACAGCCGTTGCTGTAAACTTTATTTTTCATTTCTTCTTGTAATTAAGTTTTGGAGGAAGTGGTTAAAAAGGAATTTTATTCAACATACGCATGTCTGCAATTATACCACAATGAATGCACAAATTCTTGTCCGATCACAGAAGTTAAGTATTGCCGGGCAGGAATAGTATTTGGATGAGGGACCATTTCGGTGCGTCCAGTGCCGCAAACTTCCTTTTTTATTTCTTTTTCTCACTATTTTTTTAACTTTTTTAAAAGGAAACTAATTCCGGCAACATACTTCTACGACCGTACAACAATGTACACACCCGTTCTCGTTTGATGAAGGAAGTTAGTAATTTACGGGAGGGAAGGTTTTTATAATAGTCTTCGCCTAGAAACATCCGTTGCCGTAAACTTTATTTTTCATTTCTTTTCGTATCTAATTTCGGAGGTAACTGGCTAAAAACAAAATAATACCACCGACGGACGTCTACGAGCATACCTCAATGAATACACTCGTTCTCGTTTGATCGTGTGAGTCAATAATTGAGAGTCTGGGATAGTGCTTGGATGAGGGCCCGGATGGAAACAGCCCTTGTGGTAAACTTTATTTTTCATTTCTTCTTGTAATTAAGTTTTGGAAGAAGTGGTTAAAAACCAATTTTATTCAACATAGGCATGTCTGCAAATATACCACAATGAATACATCAATTCTCGTCCGCTCAGAGAAGTTAAGCATTGTCGGGCAGGAATAATACTTGGACGTGTAACCACTTGGTATCATCCAGTGCCGCAAACTTCCGTTTTCATTTCTTTTCCTAATTGTTTTTGAGAGAACTTTTAAAAAACCAAAGCAGTTCCACCAACGTACTTCTACGACCGCACGACAATGAACACACCCGTTTTTGTTTGATCATATGAGTTAATAATTGACGGTCTGGGATACTTCTTTGATGAGGGACCGCTTGGACATAGGAGTTTTCCTAAGCTATATTTTTAATTTCTTCCTGTTATTAATTTTTTGAGGAAGTGGTTAAAAAGCAAAGTAATTCAACCTACGCATGTCTGCAAATATACAACAATTAATGCACCAACACTCGTCTGATCACAGAAGTTAAGCATGTTCGGACAGGGATTACTATTTGGATGGGGGACCACTTGGGAACATCCAGTGCCGCAAATTTCCTTTTTAATTTTTTTTCCTAACTATTTTTGGGGGACTTTTTCAAAAAGAAAGTAATTCCGGCAACGTACTTCTACGACCGTACAACAATGTACACACCCGTTCTCGATTGATCGTGTCAGTCAATAATTGAGAGTCTGGGATAGTGCATGGATGAGGGCCTGGCTGGAAAGAGCCGTTGCGGTAAACTTTATTTTTCATTGTTCTTGTAATTAAGTTTTGGAGGAAGTGGTTAAAAAGCAATTTTATTCAACATAGGCATGTGTGCAAATATGCTACAATGAATACACCAATTCTCGTCCGATCAAAGAAGTTAAGCATTGTCGGGAAGGGATAGTACTTGGATTTGGGACCCCTTGGGAATATCCAGTGACGAAAACTTCCTTTCTTATTTCTTTTTCTCACTGCTTCTGGGGAAATTTGTTAAAAAGAAAAGTAATTTCACGAACGTACTTCAACGACCGTCCCACAATAAATACACTCGTTCTCATTCGATCGTGAAAATCAATAACTAAACCTCTGTGATAGTACTTGGATGGGTCTCCGCCTGGAAACTGCCGTTGCCGTAAGCTTTATTATTGTATTTCTTCTCGTAACTAATTTGGAGGGAACTAGCTAAAAATCAATGTAATTCAACCTACAGATGTCTGCAAATATACCACAATGAATACACGAATTCTCGTCCCATCACAGAAGTTAAGCATTGTCGGACAGGAATAGTACTTGGACGTGTTACCACTTGGTATCATCCAGTGCCGCAAACTTCCTTTTTCATTTCTTTTCCTAATTGTTTTTGAGAGAACTTTTTAAAAATCAAAGCAGCTCCACCAACGTACTTCTACGACCGGGCGACAATGAACGCACCCGTTCTTGTTTGATCATATGAGTTAATAATTGACGGTCTGGGATACTTATTTGATGAGGGACCGCCTGGACACAGGAGTTTTCCTAAGCTATATTTTTCATTCCTTTTTCTAACTAATTTTTTGAGGAACTGGTTAAAAAGCAAATTAATTCCTCCAACGCCCTTCTACGACTATACGACAATGGACACACCCGTTCTCGTATGATATTGGATGTCAACAATTGACAGTGTGCGATAGTGCTTGGATGACGGCCCGGCTAGAAACAGCTATTGCCGTAAACTTTATTTTTTATTTCTTCCTGTAATTAATTTTTTGAGGAAGTTCTTAAAAATCAATGTAATTCAACCTACGCATGTCTGCAAATATCCCACAATGGATACACCTATTCTCGTCCGATTGCAGAGGTTAAGCATTGTTGGGGAGGGATAATATTTGGATGGGGGACCACCTGGGAACATCCAGTGCCGAAAATTTCCTATTTTATTTATTTATCTCACTGTTTTTCGGTGAACTTCTTTAAAAGAAAGGTAATTCCTCGAACGTACTTCAACGACCATGCCACAATGTACACACCCGATCTCCGTTAAAGATGGAAATTACTAATTGACGATCTGAGATGGTTCTTGAATGAGCGACTGCAAGGAATCAGCTGTTATCGTAAACTTTATTTTTCATTTCTTCCCGTTACAAATGTTTTGAGGAACTGGTTAAAAAGCAAAGTAAATCTTCCATCGTACTTCTACGACCGTACCACAATGAATACACCCGTTCTCGTTTGAACATGGAAATTAATAATTGACGGTCTGGGATACTTCTTGGATGAGGGACCGCCTGGAAACAGCCGTTGATGTAAGCAATATTTTTCATTTCCACTCATAACTAATGTGGATGGATCCTGTTAAAAAACAATTTAATTTCACTTACGTACGTCAATGAGCATACCTCCATGACTACACCCATTCTCTTCCGATCAGAGAAGTTAAGCATGGTCGGGCAGGGATAGTACTTAGACCGGCGACCCCTTGGAAAAATCCAGTGCCGGAAACTTCCCTTTTTATTTCTTTTCCTCACTTTTTTTTGGGAAACTTGTTAAAAAGAAATGTAATTCCTTCAAGGTACTTCTTAAACGTAAGACAATGAACACACCTGTTCTCAATTGATCGGGTAAATCCATAATTGACTGTTTCAGATTGTGCTTGGATAAGGGCCCGGCTGGAAACAGCGGTTACGGTAAACATTACGTTTCATTTCTTCTTGTGATTAAGTTCTGGAGGAAGTGGTTAAAAAGCAATTTTATTCAACATACGCATGCCTGCAGTTATACCACAATGAATACACCACTCTCGTCCGATAACAGAAGTTAAGCATTGTCGGACAGGAATAATACTTGGACGTGTTACCACTTGGTATCATCCAGTGCCGTTAACTTCCCATTTTATTTCTTTTCCTCACTATTTTTGGGGAAAGATGTTAAAACGAAATGTAATTCCTTCAACGTACTTCTTCAACAACCATAAAAACCTTCAACAACCGTTACAACCATGAACTTTCCATAGTTTGTTTGGCCACAAATTGCGACAGATGGTCAAAATTTTAAAAATATAACCATAACAGGCCATAACAGGCCGTTTTAGCGTATGATGAAGATGTGAAACTTAACCTACGCACCAAATCGACCCCAAATAGTGTGAAATTCATTGTTTCGTTTTGGGACCATGGTGCTCATGAACTTTCAGTAGTTTGTTTGGCCACAAATTGCGACCAATGGTCATAATTTGCAAAATATAGACACAACAGCCAATAACAGGTCGTTTTAACGTACGTTGAAGGTGTGTAACATAACGTACGTACCAAATCGACCCCAAATTGTGTCAAATTCATTGTTTCATCTTGGGACCATGGTGCTCACGAACTTTCAGTAGTTTTTTTGGCCACAAATTGCGCCCAATGGTCATAATTTGTAAAATATAGACAGAACAGGCCATAACAGGCCTATTTAGCGTATATTGAAAATGTGTAACATAACACACGTACCGATTCGACCCTAAATTGTGTGAAATTCTTTGTTTCATCTTGGGACCATGGTGCTCATGAACTTTCAGAAGTTTGTTTGGCCCAAAATAGCGACCAATGGTCATAATTTGTAAAATATAGCCAAAACAAGCCATAGCAGGTCGTTTTAGCGTATGTTGAAGTTGTGTAACATAACGTATGTACCAAATGGAACCCCAAATTGTGTGAAATTCATTGTTTCATCTTGGGACCATGGTGCCCATGAACTTTTGGTAGTTTGTTTGGCCAGAAAATGCGACCAATGGTCATAATTCACAAAATATAGCCAAAACAGGCCATAACAGGCCGTTTTAGCGTATGTTGAAGGTGTGTAACATAACGTACGTACCAAATCGACCCCAAATTGTGTGAAATTCATTGTTTCATCTTGGGACCATGGACGTCATGAACTTCCAGTAGTTTTTTTCCCCACAAACTGCGACCAATGGTCATAATTTACGAAATATAGCCAAAACAGGCCATAACAGGATGTTTTAGCGTATGTAACAGGTAAGTAACATAACGTACGTACCAAATCGACCCCAAATTGTATGAAATTCATTGTTTCATCTTGGGACCATGGGCGTCATAAACTTCCAGAAGTTTGTTGGGCCAGAAATTGCGACCAATGGTCATAATTCACAAAATATAACCAAAACACGCCATAACAGGCCGTTTTAGCGTATGTTGAAGGTGTGTAACATAACGTACGTACCAAATCGACCCCAATTTGTGTGAAATTCATTGTTTCATCTTGGGACCAAGGGCGTCATAGACTTCCAGAAGTTTGTTGGGCCAGAAATTGCGACCAATGGCCATAATTCACAAAATATAACCAAAACACGCCATAACAGGCCGTTTTAGCGTATGTTGAAGGTGTGTAACATAACGTACGTACCAAATCGACCCCAAATTGTGTGAAATTCATTGTTTCATCTTGGGACCATGGTGCTCATGAACTTCCAGTAGTTTTTTTCCCCACAAACTGCGACCAATGGTCATAATTTACGAAATATAGCCAAAACAGGCCATAACAGGATGTTTTAGCGTATGTAACAGGTAAGTAACATAACGTACGTACCAAATCGACCCCAAATTGTGTGAAATTCATTGTTTCATCTTGGGACCATAGTGCGCATGAACTTTCAATAGTTTTTCATACCACCAACTGCAAGCAGTGGTCAAAATATACAAAATATAGCTAAAACAGGCCATAACAGGCCGTTTTAGCGTATGTTGAAGGTGTGTAACATATCGTACGTACCAAATCGACCCCAAATTGTGTGAAATTCATTGTTTCATCTTGGGACCATGGTGCTGATGAACTTCCAGTAGTTTTGATCGCCACAATTTGCGACGAATGGTCATAATTTACGAAAAATGGCCAAAAAATGCCAAAACAGGCCGTTTTAACGTATGTTGAAGGTTTGTAACATAACGTACGTACCAAATCGACCCTAAATTGTGTGAAATTCATTGTATCATCTTGGGACCATGGTGCTCATGAACTGCCAGTAGTTTTTTCCCCAGAAATTTGTACCAATGGTCATAATTTACGAAATATAGCCAAAACAGGCCATAACAGGGCGTTTTAGCGTATGTAACAGGTAAGTAACATAACGTACGTACCAAATCGAACCCAAATTGTGTGAAATTTATTGTTTCATCTTGGGACCATAGTGCGCATGAACTTTCAATAGTTTTTCATACCACTAACTGCAAGCAGTGGCCAATATATACAAAATATAGCCAAAACAGGCCATAACAGGCCGTTTTAGCGTATGTGACAGGTGAGTAACATAACGTACGTACCAAATCGACCCCAAATTGTGTGAAATTCATTGTTTTATCATGGGACCATGGTGATCATGAACTTTCAATAGTTTTACAGGCCACAAACTGCAAGCAGTGGTCAAAATTTACAAAATATTGCCAAAACAGATAGTGCGATAGTGCTTGGATGACGGCCCGGCTAGAAACAGCTATTGCCGTAAACTTTATTTTTCATTTCTTCCTGTAATTAATTTTTTGAGGAAGTTATTAAAAATCAATGTAATTCAACCTACGCATGTCTGCAAATATCCCACAATGGATACACCTATTCTCGTCCGATTGCAGAAGTTAAGCATTGTTGGGGAGGGATAATATTTGGATGGGGGACCACCTGGGAACATCCAGTGCCGAAAATTTCCTATTTTATTTATTTATCTCACTGTTTTTCGGTGAACTTCTTTAAAAGAAAGGTAATTCCTCGAACGTACTTCAACGACCATGCCACAATGTGCACACCCGATCTCCGTTAAAGATGGAAATTACTAATTGACGATCTGAGATGGTTCTTGAATGAGCGACTGCAAGGAATCAGCTGTTATCGTAAACTTTATTTTTCATTTCTTCCCGTTACAAATGTTTTGAGGAACTGGTTAAAAAGCAAAGTAAATCTTCCATCGTACTTCTACGACCGTACCACAATGAATACACCCGTTCTCGTTTGAACATGGAAATTAATAATTGACGGTCTGGGATACTTCTTGGATGAGGGACCGCCTGGAAACAGCCGTTGATGTAAGCAATATTTTTCATTTCCACTCATAACTAATGTGGATGGATCCTGTTAAAAAACAA